>OU343223.1:292803960-292891464 GCA_910596185.1 Chrysanthemum makinoi | reverse complement strand
TAAATAGGTATGATGATCAGGCGATTGTGGAATATCCTGCTAACACCGCGTTTGGAATCTTCTCATTCTAATTTGTCTCATGCACCCTCACTGGATCGTGATGAAAACAAAGTTGCAAAAGAGGATCGTTCTGTCAAGTTTATGCATCCAACTCATCTGGTTACTCCTGCCGAATTGATGGCCACATCGTCATGCGAAGTAAATGATGCTGCTGTGAACTCCGATACACAAAATGCTGAGGTGGAGGTTAAAGTTGTGGGTGAAACAGGAATCAGTCAAAACGGCGACACTGCTTATGAAGTGAAAGAACAATCTAAATCTTTCTCCTCACAGGCTTCGGCTCTTGGGCGCGATATGGTTAATGAGTCTAATCGGTTTGATGGATGTGTAGAAAGTAAGGTGGTGGATCAAACTTCAGATGCTCGGGGTGAACTTGGTGACGTGGTAACTGATCTATCGGCGCCGGTTGAGATGGCTGTGACTGGAATACTTCAATCTGAGGGTTCTAAATTGAGAGAGAAAAAGAAGAAGAAAAAGAATGCTCTAGTATCAGGTCAATCTGGTTCTCCGAGTTTATCAAACAATACTGGTTCTTGTGATGAAGTAGGAGTGAGTTCAAGTATCTCCTCAGAGGAAGCCATACTTTTACAAATTCAGTCCATACAAGAAACACTTGCTCAGGTAAATACGTGGAACACCATTTCTTCTTATATTTGGTTTATGGGATAGTTTCTATCTGCTAAACATGTCTTTGCTAGTGATCTGTAAATTGATTAATTTAACAGTTTGTTTTAGCTCGATTATTGAAACCAGTGCAAGTGTGAAGAGCCGTTGGTTCATTGCATATTAATACATTCTGTAACTGGTCTTACTTGTAATTTTAACAACCCTGTCCTGAAGTTGGCTTGCACCCTTTTTTTAGGAGGTGGAAAATGTGCAGGCTGTGTGCAAGTTATAGGTCAAACTAGTTAGGATGGGTTAAAACGGTTGGATCAACCTATCAGAACTTTGTTGTCCTTTTTCTATAATTTCATAAACCATTATTGTATACAATCGTAAAAGCTTTTCTAGTAAAATTTAAAAAAGAACAACTTAAGGTTGCGAGCACTTGAGTGTGTATGCTGGGCACATGTATACCAATGACCGGCTTCTTTTTTAGCTACATCTTTAAGTCGACCCATTTCAATAAATACAACCCAATTTGGCCCTTTTTAGATAATTTGGTCGAAATTCCCTACATTACTTTGGCGACGGGTGTAAATTTCTGGCTATTTGAAGTTCTAGATAATGCAGGGGGTGGCTAAAACTACTTCTAAGAGTGCATTATTTGATAAAACTTGGTTAATAATCTTTTAATTGCAGGTTATGCTCAACCAAAAGGAAATCGAAAAGCAGATTTCAGTGGCAGCTGCGGTACCGATGACAAAGAAGGGAAAGAATCGAGGCGGCCATTGGGAAGAGCATGGAGAAAATTCATAAAACTTATAATGATGCTGATTGGGCTCGTTCTCAAGAAGAGTTAAGCAAAACAGGAAAAAATTGAACCAAGAACGCCATCAGCAAGTTTCGACTTCAGCCTCAGTCGCACACAAGGATTTGCTTGTGGCTACAGAGAAAATGATGAAGAAAGAAATAGCTGCAGTTGCGCCTGCTGTTGGGCGTCTTGATTACGTAATCTTTGAAAAGGCCGTCTCCACAGCTGTCACAGAGGCTTTCCAGGTTTACCAGATCATAATATTAAAGTTATCATTAGTTGTGTAACGTGTCAAATTGGTTCGGGTCGAACCGATAAATTTAGTCCTCGTTTGTCCTTATTCCTTTCTTTTCAAAAAATATATAACCATTAAAAGTACAATATCGGTGACTTTTGACCCATTTGACTTATATTCTTTTTACCTAATTTTTTTAATTTGATCTGTGTGGATAAAACATAACTAATTTGACGACCCTTTTCTAAGTTAATGGGTTGAAATTGCTACCTCTACACATTAGCATGTAATCTAATAGAAGTCTAATTTAAATTTGCATGCAGAGAGGCGTCGGTGATAAGGCTGTAAATCAACTTGAGAAAACAGTTAACTCTAAGCTGGAAGCAACTGTTTCCAGGCAAATTCAAGCACAATTTCAAACTTCTGGCAAACAAGCTCTACAGGTATGCGATTCAAGAAATCTTTCTAAATGTATCTGTTGCTCTCATAGGTGGCCAGTCATTTATTTTATTATCTGTTTCAATCTTGCAATCTTGTTTCAGGAAGCACTGAGGTTGAGTATGGAAGCTTCGGTTGTTCATGCATTTGAGATGTCTTGCAAGACCATGTTTGAACAAGTTGATGCTACTTTTCAGAAGGGAATGGTTGAACATACAAATGCAGCTCAGAAAAAAGAGGGAAATTTGGATCAAAGTGAACTGAAGGTTGCCATAGAGGGACAGAAAAAAGATGGCGTTGCGTGTGTGGAATTCATTGCAGGCAAAGAAGGGCATGTAGACTATGATAAGGTACCTGGTGTCTGTTACACACATCCAGAGGTGGCATCTGTTGGAAAGACAGAGGAGCAGGTCAAGCAGCTTGGTATTGAATACCTCAGAGCAAAGCTGATTGATGATGCAGAAGGACCCGTGAAGATAATAGCAGAAAAAGAGACAGACAAGGTGTTAGCATTAATTGAGGGTGTGAAGGAAGCTGCAATGGCGACTTATGACAAGCCCATTCACATATGCAACAGCATGGTAAGTACTGATTGTTTGTGTTGTCTGATTTTTTTATTTGCAGGGTTTTGGATCGAGGTTGTTTTGGTTCAACATCAAGTCAATCAGCGCATCGGATTTTCCTTAACTGCTTATTGAATTCAACTAATAAAAAATTAGCGAGGTGTTGTTATATTACTTTTTATAGTGTGATATATGTTATGATGGTCGATGGTAGTAGCTTATATATATATATATATGTATGTATGTATGTATATATATATATATATATATATAATTTTAAAGCGCCCAATGGGCGGGCATGACTTATAATTATTTGTTTGTTGTTTTTTGTTAACTGAAATACATTTTTTAGAATTTTCAAACAATATTATAAAACAATTGTTTCTTTGGAGTAGGACAAAAGATGTTCGCGAGTTGAACCAACCTCGACCTGTTTTGACATGAACTAAAAATGATTTGTTTCCATATGAACCTGTTTTGATGAGTTACCGAAGGTACCTGACCACGTTTAAATAAAGTTTTGTAGCTCTTAGAGTTTTGTAATACTTTTTGTATATATAATGATGATAAAAGATCATTTGAGGACAAAAGATTATTTACATACCAAGGGATCAATCTCCACCCTCCATTTTATTTGATCTAATGGATGAGATTAATCCCAATAATTTAAAAAACCCACTTTCATCATTAGTTTTCAAATATTAATATATTTCAAGCATTGTCGTTAAGCGAAAAAAATATATCATTGCGACGAGCATTTAATTATCTTTCTCTAGATAGGCACTTTGATATACTTTCGACAAAATTTTTATTATTTTTCCGCGTTTTTTTTTAAGTTTTTCGTTTTTTTCGTTCTTGAAATTTGCATTGAAAATCATATATGATAAAACACTAATTTGAATATCATATGTGATATTAGTGTAATATCATATATGATATGTAATATCACATGTGATATTAGTGTAATATCATATATGATATTACATATAATATCACATGTGATATTCAATTTAGTGTTTTATCATATATGATTTTTTTTTATGTAAATTTATTACGTACGTAAAAAGCGAAAAAATAACAAAGCGTGAAAAAAGCGAGTTTTTTCTTTTAAAGTATATATCAAAGTGCCCAGAAGGTATAATTAAATGCTGGCGATAATGTAAATATTTTTCATAACGATTAACGGTTTAAGAGATATTTAAATTATAAAAAATAGGTGAAATAATAAAATGCTTTTAATCTTAGCAATTGATTTCTTTTTAAATGGATGGTGGAGATGAGTCCCTTGGTATGTGAGAAAAGTTTGGTATGTAAAATAACTCTCCTCATATAATGATATAGTAAATAACTTTAACACTCTAAAGAAGATAGTTGTACTCAATTTAATATTTCTGAACCTCCCTATAATGAATCTATAAATTATATATGTCAACCTTGGAATAGTCGTTACCTTCCAGGTAAAGAGATTTCATCTTTGATGTCATATAAAATGGTGAAGGAACATAAAACAATCTCCAAATATCGTGAAAAACAAAATGAGTAACTCAAAACATAAATGTCAACGGTCTTACTAATCACTGGAATCCGTCGCAGATCTCTATCTCTCATATGTAGTGAAAAAGTCAAAATAAGTTCAGATGTTTGTAATGATACCGAAAGGAGCAATGAGAAGGAAAAAAATGCTAAATTTAATTATAACTCATATCTCTCATGATCATCAATTGATGGGTGAGTATGACCTTCATAAAAAAAGTAATCTAAATAGATTACTTCTCGCTCAGCTTTTGGAGAGGTGGAAGGCAAGTCACAATAGATACGTACGTGCATTGGCAACCTTTAGTTATCTGCAATGTGTAAAAACCCAGAACCATACTCCCTGAACTATACTCCTTGAATCATACCTTGAACCATAACCCCTGATAAAAATTATATGGACGTAAAATAATTAATGAATAACGATAAATAAGTTATTATTTCATAATATTGTTTGACAAAATCTAATTGGATGTAAACAAATAATGATTGGTGAAAGACATTATTACCATATGAAATCGAGCAAGATCGATTCACATTACACCCATTATATGCTGAAAATATTAAGTTTAGTTTCTAGACTGTTACTGCGGCCATTTGACCCAGTTTCAGGCTGCCCTACCTCATTTGTGCCACTAACAGTCCCAGCTAATGGGGTCTCGGCCAAGCTTGTAGAGGCGGTTATAGCTGGAGTGAGCGATGGAGTTGATACTTCTTAGATATTCCTATTCTGGACTACCTCATTGGTGCCAATAAGTGTCCCAGCCAATGGGGCATGTGCCAAAACTGTAGGCATTAGAGTAGCTGAAGTGAGTGCGATGTAGTGAGTGTTGGAGTTGATATGTCGTGGGTACACCCAATTTTTAATTTTTTAATATGACCAGTTTAGAGTTCCATGTTGCACAACTGCATTCACGTTATTGTGAGCACTTTGTAAGCCCATCATCTTGGTATAATGTTTATACTTGGACTTGTTTATTTCTGATAAAATGATTCCTGATTCAGAATCTGCACAAAAATAAACACATAGTAAAAATGATTGGACTTGTTTATTTCTGATAAAATGATTCCTGATTCAGAATCTGCACAAAAATAAACACATAGTAAAAATGATGTATATGAATACCACGAGAGAAAATTTGGTCACAAAATAATACGGTATAGTAAGTAGGATAACTCCTACATTTGAATCATAACAACATGCTTTCAAGTTTCATTAAGTACCTTGGAAAAACATAAATGTTTCCAAAGTTTTGACTTAACAAATAGAAACTTGATAAGAATTATACAATCAAGTTTTTCATGCAACTTAAATTTAAAAAAGAAACATGTAAGAATATAAAACTTACCTCTTTCGTGTTCTAAACTTCTAATATGCTGAAATAAATTGTTGTTACTTTCATTTAAACACACATAAACAGAGTTTTAAAAATAAGACCATAAGCGATATAGACTATAAAGCTTCGATACTATAACTTCAGAAAGTGGTTGTGTGAGATGAAACTTTTATTATACTCGACACCCCTTATTATTGATATACATATCATTATTAAAGCTGACTTGCAAATTGCTCTTTATCGGCCATTTACATGCACTATTAATCCCTCTAATATTTGGATCCTAAATGAGCGACTCATAAGTATCTAGGTATGACATAAATCCTAAAGCGACCACTCATTTTGACATGTTGCCAACCCACTTATAACCACTAATATGCCACCTAAAGCTTCGACTTAGAGAAATGACCAAAAAATCATCTCATTTTGATTAGACATAGATATGATATTGGCTGTTCAAACTCATTCAAGATTTAAATATAACATACAACAAACTGACTACTTATTATGTATATCTACACGACTAAACCAACATATTAGAATAGGCTCCGGAATTTGAACTCAAACAGGGGCTTAATAAGCGTTAGCTTGGATCCTTATATAATTTTAGATTTAAGGTTGCAACCCTATTTCTTTAGGTATTGTGTCAACAAAATAAGCTTTAAAGGAAGAGATTCAAATGGGTCAAAAGTGACCTAAAGTGTATTTTCAATGCACAAATCTCTTAGATCGTTTATACTAATGGAAGGGCAGTATTTTTGGGTTTCGGCTCTTTGATGTGCACTCCGTGGGACAAAGACCTGTATCAGATCCATACTTATTTGTAACATCTATATCTCCCACAGGTTGCTTTACCTTGTTTTTACTTTGTTGTTGCCACCTGCTAAAGCCTTGGATTGACTCTTGGGTATAGCATACAGAAGCACTTCAATCTCCTCCAATATTGGTTTCTTCATTGGTGTTCCGTTTGAATTAGGGGTTCAAGAGGATCCATCTTGGTGTGTATTAGCTAGTGAATAAGAGTGGTGTTGAGATAACAGAAACAAATAAAACGTCATCTTAAAAGACAATTATCATTAACAGTACAATTATGAATCACATAAATATATACCTTAGCTTTCTCGAGTTTCTTTTTCTTCTCTGCTGCCTGAAAGATGACACCAATCAGAAAGAAAGGACATGTTAGATGCTTGTGATCTGAAATGACGGTGGCACTGTCAATACATTTACTTATAAATGGGTTGATTTGATTAAACTTTATAAATGATGGGCTAAACGGGTAGAGTAAAAAGAATAAGCTTCAAGGGAACGGGTTTGAAAGTCACCAAAGGTGTCTTTTAATGTATAAAAGCTACTAAATCTTTTTCTCTAGATAGAGTAAACCGAAAATGTTCATTTTGCTTTGGGTGGTCTATACTTACTTCAGCTTAAGCATTATCCGGCGGTTTCTTCTGTCCTACTGCCTGAAAATTATGCCGGTCACACAATCTAACATATCAGCGATACATAACAAAAGAGATGATGATTTGAATCCAGAGAATTAGGTGTAAAATATCAGGATCCAAATACGATACCTTTGATTCCTTGTTGTCAAAAATTGCATCCGGAAGAGCTCTATAGTTTCCTATCTCAGTAAGTTCCCAATTCTTTTCATTGAGTTTCAGAAGATTCTTTAACACCGGTTTTTTTTTCTCTTCTGGAATCCCTATTTCTCTCATGGCACGAAGGCTTTCACACTCTAATAAGACTTTCGGATATCTAAATATAACAAATTACACACAATAGCCTAAAACAACAGTTCAAATAACATATATATACTGCAGCAACCCAACAGCTCACACAGAACTATAGGCGAAGATAAAAAATATATTGAATATTCATTATATTAAAAAATGTCAACGATCATACAGGTTTGTGTCGAGAGAGAAAGCCACACATTTCTTATGTCAAGAACAACAGAATTTTCAATGGTTGCAAAGTAATCTGAAAGAACATTATCATCTTTTGTTCAGACAAAACATTTTACACGAATAACAATCCCATAAACTATGCAACCGGCTTGTATAACTTCTGCACCATTTTCCTGTACTCTGCAAACACGAAAACAACATACGTAAGTACACATATGGCTTATCTGAAAGCAGTCGGGATTAGTTTAATGAAAGCAGTCGGGAATGAGGTAAAGAAAAATAAATGTAAAATTTATACAAACCTTGTCTGTATCGACATCTTGAATGAGCAGCAATGAGTTCTTCATTGTTGGATTCAATTTCATCAGCTAAAGTTTTCCTCAGTTCTTCAAGCTCTATTACCCATTCTTATTTTGATCAAAAAATTCAAATGCCTCTTTAAGATGATCATCGTTTCCTATTTTCCTTAAGTGAACGGAAATAGCAACAAATTCTCCATAGTTCAAGTGTCCATCTTTGTCCACATCACCCTGTAGAAATTTATAACATTACTATTTGTATAGTGCACATATGAATAATAATCAATAACACTTTTTTGAAACATAGTACTTACAGCATCCATAGGCATTTGAAGATCTGAATCGGAAATCTGATGACCAAGTTTCTGCAAACCAGCTTTCAACTCAGCGATGTTTATCTTACCTTGCTTCTTTGTGTCCATTAAATTAAATCCTTGCCTTATCCCCGCCACTTCCTCAGCTGATAAACTCTCAGCAATTACTTATAATTTCACAATACATAAACTTTGATACAACCTCAACAAAGAAAAAAAGAAGACATAACCGAAAACATGGAACATATTCATTACCCGTAGTTCTCTTTTATTGAGCTTGTTCATAAAGGAGAATTGCTTCAGTCTTGCTTTAACATTTTCACCTAAAGAAACATTTGGTGCCTTCTTGGCGTTTTGTATCCACGGATGATCTGCAATAAGTTAAACAAAATACTTAAATTAGAAATGTCAGACTCTTTTATGTGTTTCGGGCAAAATAGTGAAGTGTGCATATAAAAATAATGGCTAATGCATGCATTGGCCACCCAAGTATTGAAGATTGGATTCTGGATGGCTAAATGTATAATTTATCCCTCAAATTAATCAGGATTTTACCTAGAACTTCTTGAGCAGTTAGTGCGTAGTAGGGTCAGGATTAAGCATCTTCTTGACAAGGTTTTTAGCATTATCGGACACTTTGGGCCAAGGATCCCTCTTGAAGTCCACAACGGATCTAATGATTGCTTGTGCAACTCCTTGTTCAGTTTTTGCATTTCAAGTGAATGGTACTTTCAAGAGTTGAAAACATAATGAATACATGTTTCGATGAGTTAATGAAAAGAATGAAACTGACCAGCCCAAAATGGTGGGACACCACAAAGCAAAATGTATAGGATAACACCGGCACTCCAGACATCTACCTCAGGACCATAATTTCGCTTTAGGACCTCAGGAGCCATGTAGTATGGGCTGCCAACAATCTCATCAAATCTTTCTCCTTTAGAAGATTAAGAACAGTTTGCTTAGTGTAAATGGTAGAGAATGGAATAACAACAGTCTATAAATGACCAAATAGAAAAAATTAGACAAAGATCAATGTGCAGTAAAATTTTTACCAGATCAGCTCTTCTAAATCACTTATTAAGCAATTGGAGTAGGTCTATCTGTAACTACTGTGTGGGAAATAGAGAAGATCATGTGAACTAAGGTATTCTCATCAAGATATTAAGATGATTAAGCATTACCCACAAACACGCCTTTCAAATCGTAAGTCATGTAGTCATTTTGTCTACAATACTTGCCCATCGTAATCAACATAAATAATGTATTATTGAAGATAACTTTGGTCCACAAGATTCCTATTATTAAGATAATTAAGCCATGTTTTCTGACAGATATTATCATCAAGTTTATATCCAATAATTACCATATACTATTTTTTCAAAAGGCAATAATTAACCAAATTCGTACCTGTCTAAGTCGCGTATCTTCAGCTCAACACCCCTTTACATGGCTTGAAATGCATTATTTGAATTCAAGACATACTGATATAATACAAATACAGCAGTTAACCAATATACAAATACATAATTTGTTCAGATTTAGACTTTCTAGTCACCTCTTACCAGTAAGATGTGGTAGTCAGATTTAGACCCAAAACATCTTAATGAAACAAACACACCCTAAATCTGCGTGAAATTATCATTTTAGTGGCACTAAAAACTTATTTTTCACAAACCAATAAATTGTTGATACACATGTTTAGTAATGAAATTAGTCGCATCTTTACACCTTCAATTCATTTCTCTTACACCAAAAACTTGATTTTGGATTGTTTGTTTTACACTTTTGATAGTTCAAGGGTGTTGTAGTTTTAGGTTTGTTTTGGTCGAAACCATCAATTATTGTCGTTTGTATTAGGGGATTGGTCGTAAAATAGCAACCAAAGTTACTACGTGTACTATTTTTTGTTCCACTTAACGTAACGTACTTTCATTTTTTGTTTCGATCTAGTACGTGATGATGACATGGCATACCTGAAAGAACAGGTTTTGTTTTGTTTGTGTTTGTTCTTTAAGATAGTAAGTAAACTAACACAATTGGACATGATGACAAATAGATCGATAACACTAGAACATGATCAAACCTTGCCAAAACGAGGAAATAATTGTGATTAGGCTATAGCCGTGTTTGTTGTTTGATAGGGTATAGTAGTAAGTGATAACTAACACATATAGGAGCATTAAAACAAGGGAAAATGGTCTAAAAAGACATACAACTTGCCACTTTTTTTTTTTTTGTAGGTATTAAATTTTTAATTTTCCTATTGTGTCATCCAACTTTCTTAATCATTCTATTGTATGCATCCAACTTCTTTAATCTTTATATTCGTAGGCATCCAACATCCTTAATTTTTCTATTGTCACCTTACTTTTTTGCGCTACAGGCGTAGAATAGGAAAATTAAGAAAAGTTGGATGGTACAGTAAGAAAAACTAAAAGTTTGATACTTACAAAAAGAAGAAAAAAAAAAATGACAAGTTTGCATTTTTAGACCAATTTCCTTTAAAATAAAGACATGTGTCTTCCTCCAATGAAATATATACCACGGGAATGAATTTCATAGACACCGAATTGGTGTGTATGGAAATTTGAATTTTGTAGTTGGAATGAATTTCATAGACACCGAATTGGTGTGTAATGAATCTATGAGTATGATATAGCCATTTCATTACAGCGCCCACAAACAAACAACTTTAATCACTTTCTTTGGAAATGACAAGTACTATCACAAATCGTTGTATTAAACGACCTTAATGTACATACAAATCAATCCTCTAAGCCAGGTAATTTCATAAGGAAAGGTATCATCCCAATTAAATCATGAAGCGGAAGAAACGAGTGAGAAGCAACCCAATGACCCATTTTTAAAGGTAATGCCCCAATACTAAACAATGATTTCCTAATCAGGCATGTTTAATCATTACCTTTTCTCGTTAACTCCACCCAAACCAAGCAACTCTTTAACAAGGAATAAGAAAAAAGAATCTGAAATTTAAGTTTGGGTCACGTGACAAAGAATCTGAAATTTAAGTTTCGAACACGTGACAAATAATATCTTTAAACAAAAGTAAGTAAATTACTATATATTTTAAAACTACTAGTCGGATCAGCACGGCGATAAGTATAGTTATATGTGTTTGCTTACCCATTTAGTAAATTCGTTTCACAACACTTCGAATGTATATGTGTTACTTGTATGTGTTTGTTTAGGTTACCCGTAGCATACCTGAAAGAACAGGTTTTGTTTTGTTTGTGTTTGTTCTTTAAGATAGTAAGTAAACTAACACAATTGGACATGATGACAAATAGATCGATAACACTAGAACATGATCAAACCTTGCCAAAACGAGGAAATAATTGTGATTAGGCTATAGCCGTGTTTGTTGTTTGATAGGGTATAGTAGTAAGTGATAACTAACACATATAGGAGCATTAAAACAAGGGAAAATGGTTTAAAAAAACATACAACTTGCCACTTTATTTATTTATTTATTTATTTTTATTATTATTATTATTATTTTTTTTTGTAGGTGTTAAATTTTTAATTTTTCTATTGTAGCATCCAACTTTTTAAAAATGTTCTTATTGTATCATCCAACTTTTCTTAATCTTTATATTCGTAGGCATCCAACATCCTTAATTTTTCTATTGTCACATAATTTTTTTTTTTTGAGGCCTAGAATAGGAAAATTAAGAAAGTTGGATGGTAGAGTAAGAAAATTAAAAGTTTGATACTTACAAAAAGAAAAAAAATGACAAGTTTGCATTTTTAGACAATTTTCCTTTAAAATAAAGACATGTATCTTCCTCCAATGAAATATGCGGCCACGGGGAATGAATTTCATAGGAATTGGTGTGTATGGAAATTTGAATTTTGTAGTGGAAAAGAGAGAGAGAATGAATTTCATAGACACCGAATTGTAGCCATTTCATTACAGGCGCCACAAAACAAACAAGTTTAATCACTTTCTTTAGAAATGACAAGTACTATCCCAAATCGTTGTATTAAACAACCTTAAAGTACATACAAATCATTGACCTCGCAAGCTAGGTAATTTCATAAGGAAAGGTATCATCCCAATTAAATCATGAAGCGGAAGAAACGAGTGAGAAGCAACCCAATGACCTATTTTTAAAGGTAATGACCCAATACTAAACAATAATCTGAAATTTAAGAAAAAGAAATCTGAAATTTAAGTTTGGGTCACGTGACAAAGAATCTGAAATTTAAGTTTCGAACACGTGACAAAGAATCTGAAATTTAAGTTTGGGTCACGTGACAAAGAATCTGAAATTTAAGTTTCGAACACGTGACAAAGAATATCTTTAAACAAAGGGCTAATACTAAATATTTTAAAACTATAGGGTTCAAAAGAGAAATCCGAATATTAATAAGTCGGTCAGGTGGGTATATAAACGGATTCCAACCCGCCCTTTTTCCAATTCATTCGCTCAATCGAAATCGTTTCAATAAACCGGTAAACTTTTTTTACTCTTTGTATTGATTATTGATATTGATTTATTGGTTGATTTGTATTGAGTTATTGATTCATTTTTTTTTTTTATTAAACTAACTAACGAATTAAGTGCTGTTGATGATGATGTTATGATGCATGCTTTTGGGGCTTTTCTAGATTTGCTTTTCTTATAGGCTGTGTTAATAACTAGGGGTGAAAACGAGTCGAGCCGAGCACGAGCTTTACATGCAAAGCTCATGAGCCCAAACGAGCTTTTGTATGTAAAGCCGGCTTGTTAGTTCGAGTTTTTACCCTCCCTCGGCTCATTCATAACTATGTGTTTTTCTATATTATAAATTATACTGTAGATATTATTTTGGTCAAACTTCTTATGTTTCTATATGTTACCAGATAAAATGTCTAATTCAGCAACAATGAAAGTGTTCACTCCCTCCAAAAACTATGTAAGTCTATCATTATTAATGTACAAATTCTCATTATTTTCTTCTTGTCTTTTTATAAATTCTCACTCGCCGTCTTTTTATCTAATGCAGAAGCTTGGTAGATCAGTGCCAAATCGAGATATCGAAGATATATTTAGTCGATTAGTGCGAAAATGTCACTCTAAGTTGAACAAGTATGCCTTCATCCGTCCTTTAAAAGGGGATGCTCGCAGAGATTTTGGTGACTATGTGTGGTACGTATGTTTGTTATGTGAGTTTTTTCCTTCTGATTTCAGAAGTTTTAATTTGGCAATTATTACATTACAGCTTGAGCGTATTGGAAGTTTGTGAGCAACTGCGGAAAAACAATCCACGTCTTTTTGAGAAAACTACACCACAATTAATTGCACAGGTGAAGTAACAACAATTAATATGCTAGAGTTTCTTTTTTAAAGTAATCTACATATTAGTATTTTCCTGTCTGGTTTTTTATTATTGCAGAGAATCCTGCGTGGATTTCGATTTGAGGGGCCTAATATGATAAACCAAAAGTCCCTACAAGTACATGATGCTGGTATCATTACATTCCAGTTAGACGGGTCCTGGATAGCTCATGTATTTTTTTTTTTTGTTCTCTCCCTTTTCCAAACTCACTTCAAAATTCTTACCTAAACTATCTTGTCTACACCTTTCTTATTTCTTTTTTCTTTTGGCAGAGGATCGGTGAGATGCTTCTTAATGGCATCGAGACATGGGCACCAGTGATATATAAAAGAAGAGCAAGAGCAGTATTTGTCTCCAGGGTCACCGATTATAAGAGCAAGAGCATTCGAGCTACTTGGATCAAAGATGCGCCAGTAAAATCTATTTGTATTCTGGAGTTGATGTACTTGATGCGGACAGCAGAAGAACTTCTATAAGTACTTCTATACGGTACTTGCTAAATTTTTACAATATAGTAGTATATAGTACACATATATGTTAGATCCGTATGCACACCACAAGTTTTCTAAACATTTTCCATAAACTTTATCAACTACTTCATCAATATTTTTCCTAACTCGGTTTTAGTACAACATATCTTCTTTAATGTCTATGCATGTTCTTTGTAAATACTGATACGTTTCACTAATGATGTATGCAGGTATGGAGTTCACGAGCTTCAAGCAGACATAATGGTATTCATGACCCCTGACCTACAACGAGAGTATATTCAAGAATGCTTTACTGTGCGTAACTTCTACACAACAGCATAACTGATTACATCTTTAAAATAAATATTTGAAGGAGAAATTGACTACTTTTTTTTCCCCAGGTTGCTAGAAGTTTCAATTGGTTCCGGGCCCATCCAGCTGGACGGGAAGCTACACTAGCATGTTGTGGATACCAAAGTAGCGACCTAGGAATAACTGAGGCTGATATGTTCATGGACGGAACTATGCAGGGGCAGGGGATAGGTTTTAGGGGTGCCTTAGTTGAGGTTACAAACATATATCCGATTCGGCCCTCCCAAAATAAATCCGGCCCTCCCAAAAAAAAATTTCAAGTTCCGTCTATGAATATGTGGGAATCATTAACACGTCAAGATGGATTCAAAGCCCTTCTTGACTTTGGTAAAGTTATTGTTCATTTATTCTGCATTTTTATTGTTCTTTTGTTCACTTTGGTAAAGACTAAAGATACTATTTTTAACGATTTTACATATTTTCTTTTTATCAGCATGGCATGTTGGCTACGATTCTCGAACACTTCTATGTTGCGTCCTCAAGTAAGATTCTCACACTTTTATCTCAATTTTAACCCTTGCTGTAATCAACTTTGTATTTTATTGCTGTAATCAGTTTTTTATTTACAAACTAATTACATATATCTCCAAGTAAAGTTTAAAATAACATATATACCCAATATGCCTATTTTAGCATTTTCTTTTACTTAGCCAATTTACCAAGACTAATGTTGATTGGGGATGTATGTAATTCTCCCTTTTTTATAAAATGAATTCAACAATGTAACATGGCTATATTCTTTGTTTCATAAAAGAGACACCCTAGTTTTGTATTTATTCATATTTATAGTTTTGTGTTTTGTTCTCTTAACAGATATACATTGTTAAAGAGTCATAGATTGGCTGAAGTAACATTGAAATTTGAAGAGATGATTGATGAAGAGGGAAATACGTTCGTAAATCTACTAAGGATGAAAGCTGAAATACGTAACGTTATCAAGAATTCGAAATCTTCTGGTATATTATCAACGAAGCCCGGGGCTTTGTCCGGCAAAGGAGAACGTGAGTTAGGATTACATCTCGTGGAGTTCACTGCGGTAATACTTTAATTTGTTGAAGTTATAAAAGCATAGTATTTGGAATTGAATATATTGTTTTAATTTCCTAGGTTACTCCAACACATAGTTTCTTCTAATATGCTTTTAAATGTGTAAAGTTATCTAGTCTCATGCTCAAGGGTGAGCAATCATACAAATTTATTTTGTATCTAGCACTACTAGAGTGTATGGAAAATTTGAAAATAATGAAACAAATAATTATACCAATTATAAATCTATTTCGTTTCACAAATGTAGATGAAGTACTGAAGTGAAAGTTTGGTTTTATAGTTTTTAACTAATTTTGATAATATGAATTATATTTGCTGTATTTTTAAATCTAACTTTCTTCTCCAGGTTGTCGAAAAGGCTTGTAGGGGTTTGGTGCCAGATGTTGTGTGCGAATACCTCTCTGATTTATCCAAGTTATTTTGGAGCTACCACCGCGAGGTACATTTACTTGCATACGCTTTTTCTCATACAATATAGAATTTATGCTAAATTCACAAAAAGTTCAAATATTTAAAAAAAAAAGCAATTGTGACGTCTTTTGTCCCGGTTTGGCATAATTTTGGTAGTTTTACTAGGTTAGTGAAAGCATAGATCATTGATACATTGTCTAACCAAATGCTTTTTTCCATATAATATTTTGGCTTCCTTAAAACTAAGTTAATTTTCTAAAAACTAGTTTTTGATTATTAAACATTAATATGGTTTGGTTTATTTTGGCAGCTTGGCAAGGCCTGGGTAGGGCTGTGGAAGGCAACTGAAGTGGTAATGTGCGAATGCTTTCGTCTTTTGGGGATCGATCCGGTAGGCCTTTATCTAGCAGATTTTTTTTTAATTTGGTTTTTGGGTCCGGATCCTGTCATGCGGGACTATCTTTTGTTCGTCAAGTTTACTCCTTTTGTGAAAATCTGTAAAGATCTAAACCTTTTTTTTTTTTGTGTGTGTGTATAGTCATCGGCGGAACAAGCCACATCATCTTTGGAAGGACCACGACCACAACCAGTTAAAGCAACGTGGGCAAATGATGATAGGTAACTACATGTTTGGGCTTCGAAAATAATCGACATATTTCTATGCCAAGTTTGTTTCATTTGATGGAATTTAAGTTAATATTTATAGAATTTAACAATTTTATTAGTTTTTTAATCAGTTTTAAAGAAACTAGTTTCACACCTTTTATTGTGAATGACACAAACCGGCTACAAAGCCATCTTTAGTGACTCACACTCAATCGTACGTTTTCAACCTTCGTAGTTATTTCTTATAAAATGACCCAATGTTACAATGCTAGAATTGAAATTCTTTTATATAAATGCAGATATCTAAAACATTCTTATACATGAATGTGGATTTCTACAATATTCTTGTAAACATTTGCTATTAGTTCACTGTTTGCTGAATGACCCAACGTGCGACAAAACCATCTTTTAGTGACTTGTATGTGCAAAAGAAGTTCAATGCCTTCAACCATACAAAAGAAATTTTTTATGGTGGGTGCTTTTTTGCAGAATAAAACACCTATGGTTGCGTCTACAAAAAGTTACAGACACAATAGTAGATTGTGGTTTTAACTGTCAAAACATTTATATATGGGTGATTAGCTTTCTTGCAACGTCAGGGAAATTAGCAAACTAATTAGTTTGTGTTTATTAAATTAGACAAATTTCTTCCATTCAAATATAGATTAATTTCTTCCATTTCAAATTTAGTTTGTGTTCATTAAATTAAGATACTGATTAATAACTGTATTTTTCATTAGACAAATATTTTTGTGTTTTTCACGCAATTTTGTTATTTGTTTTGTGATGGTTGTTTTTATTTTCACCAGGTATTCTCGATCTCGATTTGAGCTGTTTACTATGACTGTAAGTGTTGCGCATCCCGATTTTGATGAAGGAACTATATTTGGGAACATTTGGGTGAAAGATGCAATTGGGGAAAGATCGGATGGGTGGACAAAGTCGGATGCCAGGGATTGCTGTTTTGTTTCGTATTTCAATCATGAATGGTATAAACCATTACACATCACCTACGGTTCCTGCATTCCCTTTGGCAACCCAAGTTGTCGTCGTTCTGTCCCTGTCTCGTCCTCCTTTGAGGTTCATGTGCTGCTCCATGCTTTGAGCAAGGAAAAAGATAAATGTTATTTAATATTCCATGGCAAGCATGATCAACCCCTCTCAGATTTTTGGGACGAGGGACCAGAAGCAGAGTGTGGGACAATCGAGTTAGAAAGTGATATTGGCAGAGTGCTTGTTAACTACGCTCTACTTAAATTTGCGGTAGATGCGTCAATGGAGTTGACATTTAGGTCATCTAACCCCACTGTTCCTGTACGGATTTGGGGCTCCATATTGGCGTATTATGGAGACGGCTTGGTCAAAGATAAAGGTGGTATCCGAGGTCAGCATAAGGCTGTTATATTTAGAAACACGAACTTTGAATTACGTGGAGAGCAAGGTGTGTTGCCGCTGCACAAATCTTTGTTGGCTGTACCTGTCAACGGGTGCCTCAAGATTGAGGCACTTCTTATCGATGTTGAGTCAAAAAAGGAAATTGTGCGTGATACGCTGGATTTTCGTCCGAGTCTGGGCAATGCCGACCATAATTGGTATTTAGAAGGCGGAGAATACTCTTTCAATTTTAGAGTGGCTTTTTTACTGCAATGAGCTTGTTAGTCATTTTCTGGGTAGAGGCGAGAAAGTCAAGTTAGATGCCCCGTCTACAAAGAAATCGTATGGTAAATTTTCAATTTTGTGAGGTTTGCTAAATCACTTCAGAATTGTTTGCAGCAAATTTGTTTGAATTTGTTGTATTTTTTTTAATTTGGTTTAAAGTTGTGACATTTTATAGTTAAATAGTTATAGTCGCAAACTTTTTTGTTAACTCATACATGAGCAAATAGCCAAATATACTTGAGCTAGAGTTTGTTCACGTACATATTCTTTAATCGTCATCCGTAATCTAAAAATATATTGACTTTTTAAGATCTTTTAGAAAAAATACAAAACGCATACCTTTTGCGATTTCTAGAAAAATGCACATTGTATTAGATTTGTGAATTCGCCTCTCAACACTTTCTAAAGATTCTCAGTCTTAAATTTTAGTTAAAATGAACAATATTTGACAACATTTGAATTAAAAGACTTCCAAAGAGTATAAACAAACACATGAACCATATCATCATATATATATACATAGATAGTTCAACACGCCTTCATACTAAACACAACGATATATCGGCTTTTCGACTCGTGTTATACGCACCTTTAGTTAAACACATGCTCAGTTTTCGTATCTAGATTTAACATGTTTTTCACGAGGTTGAATGAAATATTGAACAGTGACACTTGCCCCTTTGATCATCATAACTTTATGCGTTTCATCTAATTTTATACGGCACATATGTATCTACAATATACTTTATCACGAAAATAAATACATGTGATCTTAATAAAATAAAATCATACATCTTATTTTTTGAACGACACTTTTATATTAAAAAGCTATCAAGAAGCTAGAAGATACGCAATAACCAACAATGGAACGCTCCTAAGAAAGCCTAAAGAGACGCCCGAATACAACCACCTCGAAAAAGAAAAAAGAACCGAACACCTAGAAATAGACTAAACCTAATTCGACGAAGCTAGTTGTCGGATAGTAAATGTTTATTGAATTCCATGTAATTAAGCATTTGTTTGATATAAGGCAGTCGTAAGCATCGTTCTTATCACTACTCAACTAATTCATAAATTAATCAAAGAAAGTTGTTATCGTTACAAACAACACCTTGATATATACTAGTAGTAGTTGCATAGCAATTGGTTCTAAACAATGCATGCAACTTGTAAAGGCATATCCGCATATGTTTGAAACATTTACAAATAATTTTATATCGAATTCTCAAGAAAAAGTGCGATAAGATACCACTTTACAAAAGTACATGTATTTTCGAGAGGATAATAACTGAACCTGCAATTTGACCAAATCATAAAGATGACTTTCACGATTTACTCTAGTTATTTATTAAAAAAAATGTGAAGTTTCTTTTTAATGTACCGTATTTAAAGGAGTGCAAGCGTGTCATTGCACAAGGTCATTGCTTAACGAGTGCCACAGAATTTCATGCACTTTTTATTATTATATATATACACAAAACATCATGCTTGAGTTTGCCTGAGTTTAATTAGTATGTGCACTATTTATACATATGTATGTTTTGTATGTGTTTAAAGGCTTCTTTATAATTATGGCACAAAGCCATCGAAATTCATGAGACGAGCCTAACGTATATAACCATGATATCGTACATGATTATGCATGCTTATATATATAAGACTTGGTATTTATAACCTGATAAACCACTCACATATCATCATATCAAACCTGTTAGGTTTAAAATCTAATTATCTTTCCTATTTTATCTATGAAAAATGCAATAGCTACATAAAGGTTTTAAAAGACTTTCACATAATAATGTGTAACAAATGATTTGCTATGAAATAAAAAGTTATAAATGAGAAGAGTAAATAAATGATCCAATTTTCATGTTACATTGTTATGCGAAATTTTTTTTGGTTCGGGGCTTGAGGGGCTTGAGCTTATATTATACTTTTTTCGTCTCAAAATTATAGTTTACATTTTTTTTTAGGTCTCAAAATAATTATCCACTTTCCATTTTAAGTAAGAAAAAGAGAATTTAGTGGATGAATATTCTATTTGATTGGTTAAGATTTATAGTGGTCCCACTTTTATTAAACTTGTGATTTTTGTCTCCTGACAATAATTTTGAGACGGAGGGAGTAAGCCAAAAGCTTAAGCTTATATTTTCATAAAGTTGTTTGGCGAATTAGTTGGAGCTGAAACTTATTAATGTGAAATCGAATAAAGAAATATTGTATTAAATTAAATTCAGATATATATTTGATGCTTTTGTGTGATAATCAATTATATTTTAAAAAATATTAAGTAATTTAACTAGCTGTAAGATTTTATAAGCCTCTTTCAATGAGTTTGAACTTATAAAAGTTTATGGCTTAAAACGTACATAAACCCATGGTGACAAACAAAGCTATTTTCCAAACCGACTTATTTTAAAAGTTTAAGCCCGTATAAACCTCCAAAATCACCGAAACACAGCCATGTCGACTGAAAAAAAAATGAATACTAGGACTGAAAAGTAGGATGTATATCTTTTTTGTCATAAAATAAGCAAATTAAATGGTTTAAGAGGTGGTAGTAGTAGTTTTTAGTTTTGTCTTTCTTAATTACGGGGCAGGCTATCTAAAAGCTATTGCCACGTGTATCTCTTTTATATCATTGCTTCTTTTCTTCACTCTAATTATACTTTGTTCTAATAAAATAAATTGCTTAATTTAGTACGTTGATAAACCTCTGCCATCACAATGTAAACTTCATCTAAAATATATAACTTAAAATATATATATATATTAGTTATAATGCTCGCACACGTGCGGGGTTTTTTTAATTTTTTGAATAATGTATTTTTGTTTTGAACAAATCCAAAACCGCATTAATATATCTTGTTTATATTTTTGCACAACATTAGTAGTATAATAAGTATGCCATAACATAGAATATATCCTAGTTACCGCCATTTGTAACTTAAATTTCAACGTAAATGGGTTAACGTGAGTCATTTATTAAGTGTATTTGCTATACTGGGTCTACTTTCAAAAGAACCTAATACGAAATGTGACAAATGGTTGAGATATCTCAAAATGTACAAAAGTAGTCCGTTTTCCTATGCATATATATAGTAAAATGTATTGTTATTCTAATGTTTATAATATTTTCTCTAATGATCTTCATCTTCGATTAAATATACGTCGTTGCTTTTTTGTGTGTGTCTAAAATGGCCTCAATTTAGTATCTTCTTTTATTTTATAAAAAATATTGGAAGATATTTACCTTTGGTGCTTTTCAACCATACCAAAGTTCATAAGTTTATTCTAGGCCACGCGAACAATAGACAAAATTCTTCTAGCTTAGTAATACCTGCTTGAATATATTAACAATCTAGTAGTCAAACCTGATGGCAAAATTTTAATATTTACATAAATCAAGCAAACAGTTTTAGCCTTTTAGGAGGGACGAACTAATGAACAAAAACATAGTACTCGTTTACATAATTGTCAGCAACCATTACAACATTGTTTTATTATTTAAATACTTGGACATGACATAACTTTCAATACACCAAATGCTAACTGAAAGGTTTGGCATGATATGCAAATACATCATGTGTCGCGACACATTCTTGAAACCTAATGTTTTAATCGATCCCGAACCTCAATGACTTTTGGATGCCTCTTCATGTTTTATGTTCCTTCATTTTCTTTAACCTTTCTCTTTGTCACTTTAATAACCTTTTCAAGAGTTATATCGTTTAAAACCCGTACCTTATTTGGTTAAACAGCCACTCAACTCTTTGGAGGAGTTACGCTGTAATTGACAGCTTTTAACCATAAGCACAAGCCTTAATTGGAACACATTGCTTGTTTATTACATCATGAACCTCCGACTTTTGTTTGTGTCAAAAACAAATTTAACGTTTACCCCTAAATTCATAAACACACTATAAAATGTGGTACCTTGTCGCCCATTCAGTTAGAGTAGGACCCATTTCAACTTGTACATGGTTGAGGGCAATTCCAAGACATTCAGCGGCATATTCTGCGCCCAACCAACTTTTTAGCTACTTTTCCGGATCACCTGCAACAAAATTTATTAGCGAGTGTTCCGGATGACCTGCAATAAAATTCATAAGGGAGCGTGAATCATACAGTCTACAATTTACTAAATTTAAGTTAACTACAAATTTTATTATCAGCAAAAATATTGTTCACAAAGTACTGTAATATGAGTCATAAGTTTGTTCATTCAACAAATATATCATAATTATCATTCTCAATCAATAATCACATATTTAAGTTAACACACACATAGACACAAAACAACAAACACGTATATGGCCTAACATATTTGCAATTACATGAATCACACTTAGATTAGAATGGCAAACATCATCAACTACGTATACAGTAGTACAATAAGATAGATTTTAACTAAATACATTTAAAATCTAGTTAAATTACCCAAATATTGTCAAACTGTTAGAAGCTCAAAACATGAAAGTTAAGTTCAAACTTCATTGTCTATGTGTTATGGAATAAGTGTGTTGAATGTCACTTTGTAATTTGGTATTAGTCTCATACTCATAAGGACTTGTCTTTTGATTGTGACCTTATATGAGCATGTCACATGAACATATAGAAAATAACAACACAAATCAAGCATAAGCAGGGCATCATGATCATCACAGCCACACAAATTCATATAAAATTTGAACGATCATGAAGAGGGGCAATTACCATTTGGCTTATAAGGTTTGTTTAAAATAAATGTAGTTTTGTTCTCAGGATTTGTTCTTGTTTTTACAATATACCAACATGATATAGCACCATGTATATCCATCAACGTTCCAACTTGCATTACCATTCCTATCCTCATTACCATAACCACTAAAAAGATAAATTGCTTCACGATATCCCCCTAAGTATCACCCCACTACCTTTACTCCAATCAAAAACTCTTATTATCCAATAGTGATCATAAAAACATCTAGCAATATATAACTCAATATTGCAACGGCATATATTACGTTATGATAACCACACATACATCTAACTACAAACTTAGCCCCATATATAACCGGCTATTTAAACTAACATCAATCACCCTAGTACCATATTAAAATTAACGCGCTTCACGTCACAACCCTTATTCGCTCTTACAAACCTAAGTGATCACACGTAAAATCCTAATAAAACACTTAACAACAATACTAAAAAATTACATTCTAGTCCAAAAAAGTATGAATAAGAAAAATCAGTTGTAACCTGATCATCCCACTTGACATTGTATTTCATCTTTCTCTTCTCTCTTCCTCTTCTTCAACTGCACAAATCAAAACAGCAATCTAGTATAACATTATTATTGAATACAAATCACACAAAAGTAACCCTCAAAATAATCAAATAATCAAATTTTAATATCTTGATCACAATGATTTTAATAATCAGTAACCCTCAAAAGTAAAACATGAGGTAGTGTGAACCGTAGGTAATCAGGATCGCATAAATGCACTTCTCCAAAACCATGAATGATGAACCTACCACCAAAATTTAAGATCTTTAGGCGCACAACTATTAAAGATGAACATGTCTTAAATCTTTTATACACAATGATGCAAGATGAGTCTCCCTTACGTCAAGCCGGTATGAACCAAAACGGGAAAATTACTCTCGAATCTAGGGCGCTTTATTGAAGGGTTTGCAGCATACCAACCTTCACTTTACCCGATCGCACTATATGTACCAACATGAGGTTTAAATTTAAGAAAATAAGATTTGTGGATTTGATTAAGATCTATGGATTTTAGCAGTGATGATGAGAAGAATAAAAAGTATGGATTTGTTACATTGTGATTTGTGTTGATGACTCGAATAGTACCCCGTGTTTTTTTTGTTAATTACATATTCCACCTACAACTATGAAAAATACCATTGAAACCCATGTGTATTTTCGGGTTTTTTAATTATATGAACACAAAAACGTTTTTAAATTTTGTTTAGGTAAATTAGGAAATAGTTAGCTTCTAAAATATTTCTTTATCAAAAATTTAATATCTAACTAAAAAAAATATTACCAAAATAAAGTATGGTTTGAATTTTTGAAATGAAAAATTCCCACTAGGGGTTTTGTTTTATTATATAAAAGATATATGTTAAATTGTTGGTTTCCTGTAACTATATTGTTTAAACTTTAAACTGTTAAGTAGCATACATGATAGATGGCAATTATCCACATCTAAGAATTTAATACAAAAAATAATATAAAATAAAAACAAACCTTTAAATCATGATAATTGATATGCATTTGACTTTGCTAAAGAATTGAGATGGTTTATAAATCAAAAAATTGATGATGCTTGAGACTAATAATCCATTAAGGGTCAACTCATTCATAACTTGCAATCAAGAACGTAATGTATGATTGGGTGCATAAAATTTTTAACTGTAATCTAGAAATAAATATTGATGGATCGGATGCATTTAAAATGCTTTTAAAAAAATTAATATTTTTTTAAAAATTAACACTATATCAAAAAAAATCAATAAGAGTCATATGACCCCGCGGAACCCTGCTTGCAATATCAAATAGCGTTGTATTGTTATTTTCGAAAGACCAATTAACGTTAAATTAACACGGTATCGAAGAGTCAAATCGTTCTCGTAACAGGGTGCAACATATCTGTGGCGTATCATTTAGAACATACTTAGTTGGTGTATATATCAATCGTCGACATATAGTTGTTGTTATGGATTATAACTTGGTAACACATATGCTTTACGTGTCTTCTTCAAAAGTGTTATGCCTTTTAGCAATACTTTGTTCTAAAAAAATTATTATCCAAATGGCATGAAAAAGACGTTTAAGAATAATCATGATTGTATAATGAACAGACTCCCAAGTCATCTCTTGGGCGAATATGTAGAGTATTTACTTTTAATCAAGGTTATAAAAATCGTGAATTGGTAGTTGTACGGTGTAGGCAGGATTAATTGAATTAGCATTTTCGGCAAGTTTTGAGTATTCTCGTCAAGATTTTTCTTTAAAAAAAAATTATAATAGATATAAACAGCGACTATAAGTGATAGAAACTAGTTTACGGCGAGTTTTGGGTATTTACAGCAAGATTTGAAAGTTTTTGGCAAATTTGACCACCGTTGACAGTCAATGACCATCGTTGACTACGGTTGAACGATGAGTTTGATCGATTTAAACAAATAAAAAAGGTTGGTAGCTCAGTAGCGCCTAGACAACGGTTAATCCGCCTTATAAGCGTTTTTTCTTTTGCAACATTACTTTTACTTGGATTTATCAATATAAAAGAGGTTTGGTTTACAACCATGAAGATTATCACTAAAATATAAAAGGTTTTGAGTTTATATTTTATTAGGTGTAAACAACTTTAAAGTCGTAACAATAACCTCTCCTGAGCCTAAGACTAGGTGTAACAAGGCTTCATTTCAACGCATGATGCGCCCTAATGTATTTTCAACCCATCACTTTGCTGACGTCCTTTATGTATTTTCATTTTCTTGCAAGTGATGATAAACTTGGTGGCCAAGTTATTACTAAATCCCACTCGAATTTAGTGTCCGTCTCGAAATTACTGTTGTCAAATGATAAACTTGGTGGCCAAGTTATTACGTCATGTCTTAAACAAGTTGTTTTTGTTTAAAAATCGATTTGGTTATTGTTGATACAAAAGTTGGGCGTTCCTTGTTTGGAGCTCCGGCTCTCGTACCAATTGAGAATCGTTGTTTGAGACCTGCGCATTAAGAGATAGAAAACACCGTTAGGCTTATCGTGGGATTGTCTCCCACGATTATCCTCCGGCGTGAGAGTAAGTAATCGGTTTAGGGTTTAAGGAGAATTAGGGTTTGTAGATCGTACCTTAAACGAGGGATGTGATTCCCTTTATATACGCACGGAATCCTTGTTGGTTTCGTGTTCCTCAACTTTCGGCGTATCCCGCCTAAGTCGGTTGGGGAATGATTATCTCCAAACATAGGAGATATCCAATATCTATTCCGTAAATAGCTTTGGGTTTGGGCCTTCGTGAGCCTAAACACTGATCGGCGTGGCCCAGTCTGTGCTGGGCTTGTTAGTATTGGACTTTGGTCGGGTTCGTGACCCGAATATAGACTATACGTCATCATGTCCCCCCAGTCTAGTATGCGCAGTAATTAACTGCGGATGCTAGACTAATAATCCGTAGTCAGGAAAAGACTTCGAAGCGTAGCCAAGAAGCCATAAAAATAAATACCCGCCGGTACATTGTATCTGGACATTGAAATTAAAAAATGGGCGCCTCGAAAGTCGGGGGAAAGTTACTGCACCCGTGTCCCATCAAGTGATCTCAACCACATATTTAGGATTGGTGGGGTCCACGTGTCACTCATCGCGTGGATGAGGGATGTTATATAACCCTTCGCTTCATTTTCACAGCATTTCTCACCGTAAAAAAGAAAACACAATCCGCCATTTGTTCAAGAACACTTGCAGTTGCAATCCAGAAACGAATCGACGTCAAAGGTAGCCGCGCGTGCGTTTTAAAATAACAACACCATGGTTAAACAATTGTCTGACTTCACCTCCCACCTCACCGAGAGCGATCTCTTAGAGTTCACCTCAGATTACTTTATACCCCTTGACGTGCATCCGGTTATTCCGGATGCGCAGGCATCCATTGCGGACTTCCCCGAAGGGAAGGTTGGGGTATATATACGGTTTTTCGAATTCTCGAATCAACGTGTGCCCCTATCCCGCTTTTTATGCGATGTATTAAACTATTACATTCTGCACATATCCCAGTTGCACTGCATCGGGGCGGCTAAGATAACCAATTTTGAAGTGAATTGTCGGTTATTGGCAATTAACCCAACCATCCACTTATTCCGCGTTTTCTATCATACGCGCATGGGTGGGTACCTTTGCTAAGCGCGCGGGTAAACTTCAGTGTTATACCGAGAAACTAGACTCGCTTAGGAATTGGAGGGAGTTCTTTTTCTGGGTGGATGATACATGCTTTCCATGGCATTATGATTTTTATACCCGGGGTACATTAGAGAGGGATGAGTGCCCCTTGCCTGGATCTTATGTCGCTGAGGATGCGGAACTGATAAACGCTAACCGCATCCCCATTAGTTCCTACCCCAAGGAATTTTTGGTGCATATGGGCATCAGCCGTAATTTCTTTGGTATGCCGGATGAGATGTCAATCTTCTTGGGCGCCAATGGCCAGGGTGGGTACTCATTCTTCTGCACCCCTTTTGTAATTAATGTAAGAGCTTTCCTTCCTTTCTCCGCGCATTATATAACCTGTGTGTATTTGTTGTCCTGTGTTGTGCATAGATGGATCTATTCACCGTAGTGCAGCTAGCAAAGCCCGCGGAGGTAAAGACAGGGGTACGGCCCTTGAAGGATGATGAAGAGTCGATACTAGACGCTACCGCAGGGCGTACCCTGGAGCTGAATGTAGGAGAGGCGGGGACAAGTTCCTCCGTTGATGTGGAAGCGACGCCGCTACAAAGTGTGCCAAGCCCTCGGGTGCCTTCCCCAATAGCGCAGCCACCACCCACAGCTGTGGCGCAGCCCATGGATGAGGAAGTGGAGGAGCAAGAGTCTGGGCTGAAGCGTAAAAGGACGCTCGGAAGTGATGGCGCGAGCTCCTCGAGGAAGAAACGCCCAATGGTCTTCAATGTGGAGTCATCTGCTAGTGAGGCTGCGTCATCGCACCCATCGGCAAATGTATCTGGCCCACAGTAAGTACTCTTGACCATACTTGTTTCCTTTGCTGTTTGCTGCGCATATGAGAAACTGATAATGCGATGTCTGTGTATGCAGGTTTGAACAGGGCGTGGAGTCCCCCCCCCCCCGTAATAGTCATGTGCATTCCTCTCAATCTGCTCAGTCCGAACCGCGTAGCCACAAGGATAAGGATGTGTCTGCTGGGGATGCATCAGTGAGGAACCTTGTGGAAGAGCTGGTGCAAGCATCTGCGCATCAAGCTGCCCTGGTAAAGAAGCTAAAGGCTAAAATCTCCTGTGAAGATAGCCGAGTCGCTCAGAAGGATCAGGCTATTGCGTTGCTGGAGGCGCAATTAGCTACTGCCCGGACTGAGGTAGAAGCAACAAATACGTATGCGGAGAAACTTGCAGGAGAAAAAATGTCGCTGCTATCCCAAATAAACCAGGAGCGTGTTGAGGCAGTGCAGTATAAGGCATCTTGTAGGTGGGCTCTCAAGTATCTTGATCAGGGTAAGAAAGAGTTGGTTGCGCAGTTAGAAGATCTTTGCGCTACTGTGGGAAGTGCATTGGAAGTGCAAGAGGCCAAATTGCGCAAACTCAGCATTTAGTACGACGAGGAGTTGTATCCCCAGCTTATGTCGACGATAGCTGAGCGCAGGTGGCTCATAGGCCATGGGCTTTGTCTGGCTGCACTCAGTACCCTGGAATCGCCAGAGGTGGTTAATGCCTTTGGGAAGGTGGTTCAGTGCGCTCTGGAGCGTGGTAAAGCAGAAGCCGTGGAGAAGCTGCATGAGACAAAGCTTCTAAATGTGCCCATTGATGAGGTACCGAACTATGATGCTAAGTCTTATGATCACCTTGTCGCTGCCATGAAAAGGATGAAGGACTTAGAGCTCCCCATGATTGCTGAACTGGAGCGCGATCAGGATTATCCTATAGATGTTATCATGGCGGGGTTGACCTTAGCGCGTCATCGTGCCGAGGGTGCAGAGGCACAGCCGGACTACTATTTGAAGCCCTATGACTCTCAGCTGCAAGTACCTGTCTTCGCTCGTCCTAGAGATATTCTGAATCCCTTTGCCTTAGAGAAAGAGGTGCCTTTGAAGGAAGTGTTGGAAGCGCATGCGACCAGACTTGCTAAAAAGGAAGGTATTAAGGGTAAGGCGACTTTGTGTGGGGTTGGTGCAGCTCACTTACCAAGGTCTGACGGGGTGCCCGTGAGTGTTGCTACTGTATCTCGTCAAGATGCGGATTTGTTGAATAAGCTAGATGAGATTGGGAATGCTGCGATCCATGCGGGTAGCTCTTCTCTGGAGCGTAGTCATAGCTTCTAGATTGTAACTTGTGTTGTAAACATCCTTGTAATAACTCGTAGTTATGAATAAATCTCCTATGGTTAAGTGCGTATGAATGTTATTGCAATTTGTGATGTGCATACTTATCTGTTTGTCTTTGCGTAAAGGACGTATTCATTGTGTGAATAATATAGGAAATTCATGGTCGTGTATGAAGATCATAGTAGACTTTGAAAAAATAATTTCTAAGTACTTTTTATCATAGTCGTGTATGTTATGATATGCAGCGTACTATAAATATCACTTTTAAGGAATCAAGTGTCTTGGTTCCTAAGTTGTTAAACGTGCACCATATGCGTTGCTGCGCACCCATCGTAAGATGCGCACAAAACTCATTCCAACATCTTGAGAACAAGGTGTTTAACAAGGATACGTGATCCAGTGTTGATGGGTTTGCAACCCTCTTACTCAACAAGTTGTTTAGTAGGTTAACTTATCCTTTTACCATCGTGGGTTTATTTTAGTGCATGCACGCCATGTAGGCAAGAAATAAAAGATGTTAAGACATACAGTATATGGAAATAACAAATTGAAATGTGTCACGGAGTTAGCTAGAAACCGCAACGTTTTATTAATACTTGCAAGTGTTTTTGAGAAAATAAGACATTATACTAAGGAAATAAAAAGTAAATACATAGATGTTTATTGGGTACTCTAGTAAAGTGCCTGAGCGTTTATACGCTGGGCTGTAGCCACTCCTATAGGTAGCACCTTTTGAGGTTGCAGATGTTCCATGTGCGCGGCAGCTCTCGACCATCCAAGCCGCGTAACTTGTACGCGCCCGTTCCTAATGCTTCAGTAACCTCATAGGGTCCTTCCCACTTTGGTCCAAGCTTTCCCGTGTCTTCTGCGTGGCTCGCATCATTAGCGCGGTAGACGAAGTCACCTGGTCTGAATGAAACACTGCGCACTTTCGTAGTTTTGAGAGACAAAACTACTTGGCTCTAGTTCCGGAATGACTCCCTCTAGAATAGGGGTGTCAGTTTCCACCAATATGCCCTTGTTCTTATCGGGCGCATCGGGTGCTTTTGTGAAGTTAGCTTCCAGCACCGATTGGAGTGGAGTAAAAGGAGTGCGCAGCGGATCTCTGGCACTGGTGGTGGTTGTAGTGGCCTGGGTTGTTCCCGAGAGCGGTTCCACTAGAGGGAAGACCATATCTTGGCCTGATCCCTGATTTTTAGCAGCGCTGGTTGTCCCAGAAGTCTGCTTAGGAGTTGATCCACTGTGCGTCTTTTTCCCCGTGTGGTCTGGTTGCGATCACTGGTTTCCATGCTTCGTCATTCTAGTTCTTGGTTCTTAGTGAATGGTCCCACGGATGGCGCCACTTGTTGATACAAAAGTTGGGCGTTCCTTGTTTGGAGCTCCGGCTCTCGTACCAATTGAGAATCGTTGTTTGAGACCTGCGCACTAAGAGATAGAAAACACCGTTAGGCTTATCGTGGGATTGTCTCCCACGATTATCCTCCGGCGTAAGAGTAAGTAATCGGTTTAGGGTTTAAGGAGAATTAGGGTTTGTAGATCGTACCTTAAACGAGGGATGTGATTCCCTTTATATACGTACGGAATGCTTGTTGGTTCCGTGTTCCTCAACCTTCGGCGTATCCCGCCTAAGTCGGTTGGGGAATGATTATCTCCAAACATAGGAGATATCCAATATCTATTTCGTAAATAGCTTTGGGTTTGGGCCTTCGTGAGCCCAAACACTGATCGGCGTGGCCCAGTCGGTGCTGGGCTTGTTAGTATTGGACTTTGGTCGGGTTCGTGACCCGAATATAGACTATACGTCATCAGTTATAGTCTATGACGACTTATCCACAGGTTTATGTTTTGTTTGTGGTAGTTAAATCGGGTTACTTGTTAAGATTTAGTTAAGCAAGGTCTACAAGTCATTTAGCTACAATAGAGTTCATGCTAGTTAAGTAACTAAAGTCCAAACACAAATTAAATGTCCCCATACTTGGAAGCTAGACACGTTAACCCGTGGAAAGCATGATGTAATGTATGTTAGAATATAATCCTTCCCAAAATGTTTTTTTAAGATGTATGATCTATACAATAGTTTTGATTTAGTGACATGTGTTAGTCAAAGTTTGATAATGTACATAAACTCCACTTTTGGTACCTAAAGGTATGGTTTGAGGTACAAGTAATTTGAGGTCATAAATTACGTTTAGGGTAGATGCTTTTTAGTGATATACGAGGAATTTTCTTTTGCTTACTCTTATTTTGATAAATTTTGCTTACTCTTATTTTGATGCTTATCAAGGGATAAATCCTCACCATTCATTTAGTTTGATCTAATGGTGAGGATTAACTTAAGATTTAATGGATAAACCTAAGTCCATGTTTTTTTTATTATTTTTTTGTTTTTTTTTTCTTCACCTTTTTTTGTCTTTTTATTTTTCTTCACTTTTTTTTGTCTTTTTTTCTTTCTAATTCACGTTTTTATTTATTAACGTTTTTTTTCACCTTTTTTTAACCCTCGTTTCTTTTTTCTTCGCTTTCATACGTTTTCGTCTGTTTTTATACATTTTCATACGTTTTCATCTCTTTCGTCCGTTTTCATACGTTTTTGTCTGTTTTCTTACGGTTTCGTCCATTATTCATACGTTTTTGTTCATTTTTTCCGTTTTCATCCGGTTTCTTTCGTTTTCGTTCATTTTCAGACGTGTTTTTACGTTTTCGTCCGTTTTCATATGTATTCGTCCTTTTTTTTACGTTTTCATTCGTTTTCTTACGTTTTCATAAGTTTCGGACTATCACAAGTGATTTCTGTGATATTCAGGATATCATTTTGTGATATTTTGAATATTGCTTGTGATTTTCTAAATATCACTTTGTGATATTCAGAATATCACTTGTGAGTTTTTGAATAACTACTAACTACTACATTTTATTGCTAGTTTTTCGTGTATCTTGTTCTCATGATGTTCAACTTGTTGGAGGAGAATTTGATATCACTGGTGACATCACAGATATGTCAGCTTCTTCTATTTTGTTGAATCATGTGTGATATCACAGATGATATCACTTGTGATATTACAGATGATATCACTTGTGAAATCACCTATGATATCACGTGTGATATCACAGATGATATCACTTTTGAAATCACATGTGATATCATGTGTGATATCACTTGTGATACCACACGTGATATCACCTGTGATGTAACATGTGTTTGACCTTCTTCAGTTTGTTTATGAAGATGTGCTTTGTTTACCTGATGCAGGTTTTATTGACCAGGTCTTAAATTTATAGTGTCTCGTTATACCTATGGTCTACCCTAGTGCACTAACGGGCAGTGTACCCGGTCGTGTGTAGTGTAGTAATCGGTAAAGCCGAGGTCGTCCCAAGAGCTATGTGTGTTGGGTTATTACTAAGTCTAGTGTCATAGATTAATAAAGGTTTCGATAGGTATTTAATTTATTAAACTACTAAAGCGGAATGATATAAAGCAAATAAATGGAAAAGGGAAATCAATAAAGGAAAGTGGTGCTAACCTAGTTAATCCTCCTAGCTAGTTATGTCTACGTCTACTTACTTCCAATTACTTCAGGTGGGGTCAAATTCGAGAGGGCAGTATATGGTCAATTCGCCCTAACCTATCAGCAAAGATACCACCACTGGAGAAATCAGGCGCACCGTCATAAGTCATGTTTTTCTTGGCCCCCTAATCCAAGTCATTAAGTATCGCTACATGCTAGATTTATAATAGCGAATGTCCGGCCGTTAGGAACTTAGACACGGACCCCCTAATTCTTAAGTTCATCCAAACGATAGGTGATCAGTTGGTCAAATCGCACAAATAGAAAGGGTCGTCAGTTGGTCATATCTTACCCTTCCCGTCTCAGTCCGCTCACCTAGGGTCAGTTGGTCATATCTCCTAGGCAATTGGCCTCTATCGCCATTCAAAACTACCGAACCAAGGGTGACTACCAATAAACTATGCATGCATAAAATAGTGCTTTTACGATTTTTATAGAAGAGACGTACAGTGCCGCATTAGTATTGACTCCATCTATACTATATTATTATGTATTTAGGACTTCCTATGAAAGGAAGTATTAATGCTATTTAATATAGTCAATTAATTAACCGATCAATAAATACAATTAATACAATTATTAAAACACCTCTAACATAATAAATACAAATTATCAAGTATATTGTACAACCAAATTAAACACAATTCCTACATTAAATGTCACTAATACAAATAATATTAAAGTCTGAAGAGGCAACAGACCAAATGAGCTAAAAGAGCAACTAGGACATAAAAATTAAACCAAAAAAAATGGCAAAACGCCTAAAAGATTATGATAATAAAAAAATATGCAATTTTGAGTTTTATAAATACGATTAGGACAACAACAAAAAATAAGCCCAAGTAACCAATTTTTTTCATGAAAACAAATGGTATAATCATCATTTTATAAATAAGTTAGAATTATCAAACTTTAATTTCTATTAAGTATATGTAAAATAACCATTTTTGATTATTTGACAATTTTAAGTCTTTGGAAAGATATATATGCAATTTTTAGTTTTGGCTGAATATATTTGACAATTTAAAGGCTTTGAAAGGATTTATATGCAATTTTGATTTTTGGTTAGATATACATATAATTATGAGCCTTTGAAAGGATATATATATATATATATATATATATATATATATATATATATGCAATTCTCCATAACTAAAATATTAAAGTCACTCGCATTTATAAATTTATGACATTTTATAATTAACGACATTTTCATACATCTTCTATCGTTTTCACACGTTTTTGTCCGTTTTCATATGTTTTCATCCGCGTTCATACATTTCCATACATTCTCGTACAAAACGCAGAAAAGCATATAAAAATGTACAAAAACGTACAAAAAATGTGCAAAAAAGTACAAAACGGACACAAATGTGTATTGATAAAGTTTTTTAGAACATTTGTTTAATTCTAAAAGTGGACCATTCGTGGACGATTTTTCTTAACATTTGAATAACTGATATTTTATACTAGAAAGAAAATAATGTACAGTATATGACAAAAGTAAATAAAATGTAAATTGATTAAGAATTCATTCAACAAAAAAACAGTTAGTCACGGGTTAGCTTCATGTCGAACCCATTGATCTCACATCAAGAAAATGCAAGTCATGCAAATGTATGTGCGTGTTTCTGTATGTTCTTAAGCTAAGATGATAACATTTCCAATTTTGGGCACTCACCCGTCCCTTAAATTGCGTAGTTGAGGTGTTCACTTCTAAAGCTTTGGCTGATCGGAACTTCATCATGGTTTCAGTTGGTTCACTTCCTTGTGTCGCATCCTCTTGATTGACTGTGGGTACCTGAGAAATGAAGGATTACGAATGTGATTAGCACATAAGTTTAAGTTTTCGAAATCAAAAGTTAAGAACAAAATGTCATCATGCGACAGAAGTAGATGTAACAAAATGGGTCAAAATGGGTAGTATTTTTTAGCTGATTCGGATTGAGTTTGACCCAAACACTTTTTGTCCAACTTTTACAAACATGCAGTGTGTCAAATATGATAACGAACTCTATTGTTTCAGTAATAGTCTAACATTCCTATAACAAATGATGCAGGCGGTATTATGTATTAACAACACTTTGAGCACTTGTCCCTTTTACGACTATTTTTCTTTTCTCTTTAACTTTGCCCGTAGAGTTCACTGACTCACTGAAAAATACAAGACAGAAGTATGAGCACGATACCTACAACAGGGGCATAGTATAACGCCTTGAAAATTCGTTTCATTAATTTTAATCTGTTTCCAAAGGTCTTCAGCAAATGGTTCACAACCATCAACAAAGATGCTGCATAAGTTCAAAAAGTTCCATGATAAGAAACTTTTTAACAGAAAAGCTAAAGTATCGATAAAAGATCAGTATATAAAAAGACATACTTGGGTCTAAACCGGTTTATGCTAACTGGCTCCTTTAGTTGTTCATTCACCGCATCCAAAGAAGCCTGCAGCACTCGAGGGGTTCATTTTTCAAACAGTTTATTCAAAGAATGATAAGCTTGACTAATAGTAACGAAAATTTTATAATAAAACTAACCTGGGAGATTAAAAGGAACTGGAAAGCATCTGTAAATTTCACATTATATCCAGTAGCATACTGAGGGTCAACGGGTCTAGTCTCCTACTCTAAATGCAGAATTAAAACAAAGTAATCTTCACGTACTGTATGCTTATATGCTACAATCGTATATCAATACAATACTAGCATACTGTAGAAATGAGTTTGACTAATGTACCTTCATTGAAGCGCACCAATCGGCTAGGTTTACCCAGAAATTCGGTGAACCATTTTGCAGCTTCGTCTCCCTCATCCAAAGCCGAGCCTGACCATTCCCAGAGCGATACCCCATCAGACGATAATGACGGTTTGGTCATTGAGACCTTAAGCTCCGCCATCCCAGGAGCATGTACCACCGTCAGAACACAATCAAGTGGGCTCAACGACAATATTTCCGCTTAGGGGCTTATATGGAAGCAGACTCATAGAGTTAACTAACGGGTATCAAGTCTAGTTTGGCTTGACTTACCAATACTTTTAAGATTACAAAACTTGAACAGTTAAAAATTTTCGCTTATTCTTGTAAGAAAATTAACGAGGTGAAAGTACACACGCCAAATCACTTTTGACAACTTTGTACCCGTTTTACAGAGTTCGACCTAACTATTTGACCTTTTACTTCATATAAAAAAACATTCAATTCTTCTGTTTCAGCGATATGATCTCTAGAATGAATCCGAATCGACCCATTAAGTGTTAAACATAACATTTTGGGTTAAAAGGATAGCATACTTACCCATGTAAGAAGACTTTGTGGGCACCCAACCAAGCGAAAAAGCCTCAGTGGGCAGCTCGACTTGAATGAGGGCTAGCTTAGGTTCGACGCGCTGAGTGCATCCTCTGCCTTTGGAATTCACAACCACCCAATGACGATCCCACACAAATCCTAAACAAAACAAATGCTCATTTCCTTAATAAGAAGTTAATCAATCAACTGTAGGAAACAAGTAACTAATTTTTGGGGGTTTTTATTTATGCTTATATAGCGAACTTATGACTTATTTGGTTTTCAGCTTATGTTTCATAAGCTCATTTTTTTGTGGCTTATTTTAAAACTTTTTGGCTTATATAAGCTTATCAGGTCATGATAAGCTTAATTTAAAAGTTTTAAAATAGGCCACAAAAAGTGAGCTTATGAAACAAAAGCCGAGAACCAGATAAGCCATAAGCCCGCTATATAAGCTTAAACAAACACCCCCCAAAAAAAGTAGTGAAATAATTGACTAAATACCAGTTGGAGAAAGGGCAGCTTGAGAAACAGAAATCCCTTTGCATGATTTTACTGGATATATGAATATTGATTTCACCCTCCCCACAACTTCCTTCTCCTCAGTCATCTCAGACCTCCTTGATGTTTAATAAGGACAAACTAAAACTTAACATACTAACATTTATTTGTAATACAAATAAAAATGGTACATAAGTGTTCCGATTTCGAATTCAAAGTCAGGAAAACATGCCACTTGACTCCAAGTTAAACCTATCTAGATTGTTATCGAAGTTCTTGTTCTAGCACAAAAATAAAGACAACAAAAAGCGTCCAATGTTTTCATCTTGCGTCGTCCTTCAAAGGGACTTGACATGCCACAATCATTTTCTACTTGTTCTTTTTAGAAGCACGTTTCCCATGACCCTTTTTCGGAGGTCCCTTGCCACGACGCTTCAACATCTCCAGTTTTGACAGACGTCTGCAATATTACAATACACAACTCAGCAAGGTCATATACAGAGAAAGTTATTGGAAGATAAACAATCACTCACACGGTTTTCAGTTATTAATTGAATGAATGGTGCATAAGTCCTTAGTAATGAATGGTCAATCAAATGATTTGCAGAGTATGTTTGACATCTTAAACCATTACTAAGGACTTATGCACCATAGTTTTTGTCAACTGTTTGAAAAACTAAATGGGATAAGTAAGTATGCGCCAGAATCACGCTATGATTTGATTGATTCGTGTAACACAACTAACAAGATGAGGTTATACAAAGTCTACAATCAATACTGAAGTTATAACTACTAAACACCAGAGTGTAGTTTCCTAAGCTTGCATTCTCAAGTATCTCCTATCAGACTTGCTTCAGAGTTCATACCATGAAATTTGCAGCTTATGACATATGTTGACAATCACTCACGGTATTTTCAGTTAAATACTTTGACTGGAAATTACTCATACTGTGATAACCATTCGAATTACTGAACATGCCCACTTATAAAGTTATAAACAATATAGAGAAAGTATATTAATGGTCAATTTACGAATATGCAGAGAATATTGACATCTCAAACCGTTACTAAGGATTTATGCAAGGTACTGTATATTAACCGTGTACAAATTAAATGGGATTAGCGTGATTCAGGACGTATGTGTTATTAATCAACAATCTTAGAGTTGATAATACCTCAACTAAAGCAAACCTAAGTCAAATAATAATGATTTTGTTCTAGTTATAATCGGAAAAAATGTGAAAATACAGTTACACATCTCTCGCATATAGTCACTCACCCACGGTAGCGGTGTGACCGTTTACATCCTACCTCCCCCATACCTCGCTTCGGCGGGATCGGGTATTGTTGTTGTTGGTGTTGTTGATCTCTCTCATATAGGAGGTGTTTGTTAAGCTTATATTTGATCTTATGAGCTTATGTGATCTCGGGTTATGTTTCAAAGGCCCGGCTTATTTTGAGAGTTATGGTCTTATATAAGCTTATTATGGTATAGTAATCTTATATAAATGCTTAAGTCTCAAAATGAGCTTTCTAAACATAAGCTCATAAGCCCAAAATAAGCTTAAACAAAGACCCATATAGTCATATGAAGTAAGTTTGTGTGCGAGAATCAAACTCTCATTCGATTAAGTTGTAAATCTAACATGACGATGTTATAATGAATTCACATTCAATAGCATAAATATAACTTCTAAACACTAGAGTATCGTTTTCTAAAACTGCATGCTCAAGTACAGTATTTCCTATCATAGTTTTAGAGTGAAGAGTGTCACTTATAAGCTTCCGAACATGAAAATTGCAGCTTTTGGCATAGCTTAGTAAGAGCCTTTTAATTACCAAGTAAGCAGCAAACTTACCATTTGATATAGGCATCATAACATGATACTATGAATTAAAAGCAACATAATAAGTATGATATGCAGAGTAAAAGGCATGAAAAACATATGCTCTAAGATGCGGGAAAGAAGATTACTCTTTTTCTTCGCGTGCCACGATCGTGGGGTCTTCCTTCCGGATATCAGGTGGATACCATGCTACAACTTTCTCACCGATGAAAGGCTGGCGCAAGATCTTGTGGCCTGTTTTTTGACCCGTTGGGTTAAGCACATGACCAAAGATCTTTGCTCTTGCTTGCACCACTCCTCTAACTGCTGCTTCAGCCACCATACTTCTTAATGCCATCTCTAAAACAAGAAGAAAAAACCGCACTTTTAGCTTCTTATAACTAGATTATCAACCTCCAAAATTATATCAGACTAATTTAACACCAACTAAAGAATCAAAAATGGAATTTCCTAAAGCTTAGGGGGTATTTGTTTAAGTTTATTTATGGGCTTATGAGCAGCTTATCTGTCTTCGGATTATGTTTCATAAGCTCATTTTTTTAGCTTATTCCGAAATTTAGGGGCTTATACAAGTTTATAAACTTATATAAGCCCACAAGTTTCAAAATAAGCTGAAAAAATCTTAGCGGGAAAGCCCATAAATAGGCTTAAGCAAACACCCCGTTACTAAGCTAAAAGTTAAGTCAACCGCCCGACTAACGCCTAGCATCTTTTACAACCATGATTAAAAGATCAAAAATGGAATTTCCTAAAGCTCAGGGGGGGTATTTGTTTAAGCTTATTTATGGGCTTATGAGCTCATTTTTTCAGCTTATTCCGGGATTTAGGGGCTTTTATATAAGCCCACAAGTTTCAAAATGAGCTTATGAAATATAAGTCGAAAACAGATAAGCCCATAAATAAGCAAAAACAAACACCCCTTTAAACATTATTCGGTTAGGTCCATTTCTAAACAAATCTGAGAGTTGGGAGCCAAACACAGGAGGAAATGGGGAATTAGTCACCGCAGTATGTATTGGGCTCTTTTATATCACCAGCCCATTTACTAGTTTTGTCTACAAAGCACAATGCTGTTCATACATTCTTTTTAGGGAAAACGACGCGCGTTGCTGCGAGAATGCCGTATTAAATTTTCTTTCAAAGTTAGTCACTAAGGACTAAATTTCAAAAATTATTTCTGGAAATAATATGTCTTTTTACGGAAAAAGTCCATAAGGACTAACTTTGAAACCATTAGATAATTGCATGGATTATTCTCGTAATTTTTTGGGTCACTGTAGCACGCATTGTAGATATAATGTTTTGCCTAACAGTAACAAAAGTTTGATGATTGTTTCAATTATGTCACTCAAACTTTAAATTAACTACAAAAACCATCCAAGTTTCAATACTTTACACAAATGCATATATCACATGCTCAAATAATGATTTGATAATCTTGCATTACATTGTAAATAATTTACACAAATGCAAACGATGAATACGTATAAAACCGGATAAAAACGTATAAAAACGGACGAATACGTATAAAAACGGACAAAAACGTTTAAAAACGGCTGAAAACGTAGAAAAAACGGACGAAAATGTATAAAAACGTAAGAAAACGAATAAACACGTAAAAAACGGGCGAAAATGGACGAAAACAAACAAAAAAGTAATAAAAAAAAATTGGGACTAAATTCGTGATACCGCACAAACCACAGGGACCTTACTTGTAAGGTTATTTATGACATTTCTATAAGTTTGATGGTCAAACTAACAGAAATATTGGTTAAGGGACCAAACCCGATACGGGTCATAACTATGGGGAGAAGATCCGATAAAAAAAAGATTAGAGACTATTTCCGTTAAACACAACAGACCACATAGACCATTTAGGAAATTAACTCGTTTTTTTATGTTACTAGCTAAAAGACCCGTGAAATTCACGAGTATTTTAAAGAGAAAAAAAAATAGATAATGACTTGTGCGCAATTAGCCGTAAGAAATAAGCATATAATAATACGAAATTGAAAATATAAAGTTCGTACAAATACAAATTCTCACTCGATCTTAAATATATATTTTTTTTACTTAGTTTTGCTTTTTCGACTTATTAATTTATCATTGATTGAAATAAACACTCCTACTATTAACGATTTTAGTGAAGGCTAGAACTTTATATTTTCTTGTAGAAGTAATAAATCTAGGGGCAATTCCATATTTACCCAACTTAAACATGATAATGTCATATTTACCCAAATCATGCTTTAAATGCATTGTAAATCATGCATTCAAAAGTTGTATTTTAGGTAAATATGACATTTTCATGTTTAGATTGGGTAAATATGGAATTATCCCATAAATCTATACCCCATTCTTCTCCTAGCCACTCGAAGTTAAACCCAAGAAGCAAGTAGAGTCACATAGTAGACCAACGGTGTAGTTGGCCAAAACTCACATTTTTTTTTCTTCTAACAGGTGAACTATGGGAATTGATTATTTCCAACAAATTGATCATGTTTTGAGTTGGTTTTTCATAAAAGAAATGATAAGCATGTATACATATATTGTCAACAATACATGTGTAGATATACTCACTAAGATCGTGACCTGTTTTATTTAGTCATCTACACAACCTTTTATTTTTATTTATTATTATAATTATTATTATTTTTCCTCCGAAAAAAACTGAGGCCAGAAAATTTTATTCAAAATCATTTTTTATCGTTGAGGTAATTTCTACAAGAAAGCTTATATCCGAAATAAATTGAAAGCTACATGTGCCACTGTATGTGTAACACGATTACACGTACGAGGAATCAAAGAGAGACACAAATTTAGTTGGATGCCCAATCTTTAATGTCACTAACAATAGCATCAAGTGACTAAGACTCGGATGAAGCAAAAGAGATAGCAAGCTGTGAATCAGAGTCAATTATTGCGGCATACCACCCTACGTAATGCTATAAGCTCGGTAGCAATTGCTAAAGAAGCATGCCATCTTTCTCCAAAGATATAAAAGCAATGATCATTCACAATATGCGAACCGCAATACCAGCAACACCTTGGTTCAATTTAAAAGTTCCGTCACAATTAAGCTTCAAAATGTTAGAAGTAGGGGGACTCACTTACGTGAACTTTCTTGAAAAGAGCCGTAAATAACTAAAGGATTAAAAGCTGAAAAGTGTGAAAGAGTTGAATGTAACACCCCCAAAAGCTGAGGGCGCTACTCAATTGGCATCATAACACAGGTAATAAAGAACGGATAATAAAACCCGTTTAAGAACTTTTATTTATAAAATAATAAAGTTTACAAAAGTTTAATTGTTGCGGAAATATGGCCCATTAATAAAAAGTGGTCCCAAATACATCAGTGTAGTCTATGCCCATGCCATGCCAAGCCCTGCCTTGATATCGTCATACTTCAAAATCAAATACCTGAGAAAACATGCTAAAAAGGTCAGCTATAAAGCTGGTGAGTTCATAAGTTTATAGTAAAGCATTAAAGAAAACCAATTTGCTTTATGGACAAAAGTGTGCTCGATACACCGCGTGTAAGGAGTCTTCCAAATAAAAGTGGTTGTGTCTATTACTCAAGCTCTAAGCTCATGATACCAAGCTACAACAGTTCCGCATGCGTGTAAGTAGCATGCCAATATGGTTTATGGTGCCCTTAGCAAGTGTGTGTTTCCGTCTGGGTTCCGACATGGTATACATCCGGAGACAAGTTGGAGCGACCAACCCGGATGGAGGCGTTACCCTCAATAGATCTATTTATAACACTCGCGCTCCCCCGCAGGGATTAATGGTACATGAAATGCGGGCAAATTGTGGAAACAGTTCTCTTAGGCTATCTTGTAATAGTAGTTTACGCAAAAGTAGTTATTGTCCATAGAGTATTTGCGTAAAAGCAATAAATCATCAAGTGTTTGCATAACAGCAATAGTTCATAAAGTGGTTTGCACGAAAGCAGTAGTTCATAAGGTGTTTGCATACAAGCAATATCATTCATAAAGAGTTTGCATAAAAGCAATATTTCATAAAGAGTTTGCATGTTTCTCATCCCAAAATGGTTATAAAACAGGTAAAGTAGGGGTTATGAACTCACCTTGGTATGCAGAAATGTAAGACATCACAACTAACATCAAGTAATAAATGTGCACGGCTTCGACACGCAACCTAGATAAGTATGGTATGGTTTAGTCTAAGTCTTGTATATGTTGTAAAGTTTAAATAACGTTAGCAATTTTACCAGCATTCGTGTTTCAAAAACAAAAGTTTTCAAATATTTGAGTTGATGTAGCTTATGTGGAGTTTCATAAATTAATTTGATTACTGATGTACGTAAAAAGGTAGTTGTGAAACATCTTGTAAGTATTGGCTCTTAAAATAGGTATGAGAATATATACTATATATTCACATAAGAGTTGGCTCGACTATACGCTTAAATATTATCGAAGGGTAAATAAATACAAGTCAAATTGTATTTGTTAAATTCGTTTGGGTTCAAATGTGAAAGTATATATATATATACATTTCGTAGTAGTGGGTAAATAATATATTTGGAAAAATGTATTATTTAAAATTTACGTTGATGTGGTCGTCAAATGAAAATATGTATAAAACGTATTTATTTAGAAGAAAGTAGTATAAAATATTATATAAGTTTTTAAACTTATAAAAGTTTTTAGGAGAATGAATCATGATAAAGTATTAACTTGAAGGTTGAAGTCGCATAAGTTACCAACTTATAAAAGTTTTTAGAAAAATGTCAAGTGGTTAAAAGTTTGAGACTACAAATGTAAATGTTAATATAAGTTACAAAACTTATATAAGTTTGTAAGATAAGTGGCAATTTATTTGAATTGGAGGGGCCAAAACTGCCAACAGACGGAAGTGACAAAAATAAGAAAGCAAATGTGGCAAGGACGCCACTGCTAGGAATCGAACCCAGACCTCTCGCTTAAAAGCCAAACACATAACCAATGCACAGCAAGGCCATCTGGGTTATAACTTGCTACGCATATGTATTTATGTTTCGAACAGGAGACATGGATGGATACGAGAATTTCTTCATTTCGTTTTTCCTTCTCAATTTTACAAAGGTGAGCTTATATTTGCTTATCAAATAGCTTTCAAATGATTATTTGGTCGTTTTGGAGCTCGATAAGAGCTTGGTTTTGTGTTGTGTTCCAAAACCAAACATAAAATGATTTTGAAGTTTTACTAACTGATTAATATCATGAAATAAGCTGAGGAAAAACTCGAACACACAACAAGCTCGTAGAGAAACTATCGAATAGCAATATGCTCTTCGAGTGGGTGTTGGGCTTTAGGGGCCCGGTAAGGTTTTCTTGGTTTAGTTTTCGACTTGTTTAGTTTGTGACTTCCGAATCTTGGTTGAGATATAAGTGAGGTGGGTTTCGAACTAGTAGTTTATCCACATCGAGTACTTATACCATAAGCACCCGAAGGAGTCACTTTGTTGCCGTAGTGAAGCAAGAAGTCCGAGTATTATAGATAGCTCGGAAAGCAAAAGAAAAACAAACCGCAATACGTTGAGTATTTTCCCAGTGTGAGCCAAACTTACATGTTTCATCTATTTTCTTGCACATCATTCTTACACGTTCAAAAATGAATGACAAGTTCTATATTTCCTTTTTGTTGTACACGTTCAAAATGGATGAGAAAGGTCCATATTTTCCTTTCAAAAAAAAAATCCGAATGAGCAAAAGTGTGTGTATTTTTTTGTTACTCGTACAAAATTCCATGATTTATGACGAAATGGTACCACATAAGCTTATCGACTCAAGGTAATTATGATAGTTCGTAAGAATTGGAATAAAACTTTGGTGGTGATTTCATTTCTTTACGTGAGTACATATAACCCAAAAAAATGTATATTTTGCAAGAATATAGAAGTTTGCATGTAAAACAAGAAGTGAGTTGAGTTGACTTACAATGTGAAAGATAAAAATGTGTCTTCCTTACTTGTGTTAGTTTCAGTTTTTAAGAATGAACGAAGCAAGAGGTTTGGCTTGTTTTGTTTTGTTTGAACATTAAATGAACTTGTACAATATTTAGATAACAAAGAATGGGTTTGGTGACTATTTTCGAACAGCAGGAAGCAAGAGAAAAAGGGTGACTCTTGTCTATTAAACCATGGATACCAATACCATGGTGGTATAAGAAGATATAGGACTATGACTTGTTGTTTTAGTTTTGAATAAGTTGAATTTTGTGTTTTGTAGATTTTTTTAAATCTTATGTACATATACATTTTTGGTTACACATTGAAAATAGTTAACGTGTAAAATATATTTTCGAGTGTGTTTTTATAAAAGAATTATAAAAGCATTAAAATTTGTTCCATAAGGTGTTTTTATTAGACTAAACCATATTATCTATTGGTCGGTTCATGCGCGAGCTCGTATTTCCAGTAAAATGAGATGACTATTCGTGTGAGTTAGAAAAATCATAAGTGGTCAGAAAATATGCATTTTCTGATAAATTTAGATAGTAAAAATGCTCCAGTGTGTGGAATAACTTCCCGTGATTAAATCAAGTGAGCTAATGCTTGCTTAAAATCGTTCAGGTAATAATAAATAATAATTTATTATTAAATTTGATATCTGAAAAATTACCGATTGTCACATTGAATCTGTTTCATGCATCATAATGTTAGTGGTGAAAATTACTTATGATTAAAATCAACATTTTTTAATTATAAATATAATTTAGAGTGAGTAGAATTGAGTAAAAACCAATAATTACTTTGGATATGATACCTTAAGGGAATGGTTGTGCTAATTTTGACGGTCATGAGCTCCACCACAAATTGAAATGTGCTTTTATCAAAGAGTTGTCAACTTTAAGTTTTTTTCATACGTTCCAACTACCTATAGCTTTTAATCCACAAATCTTCAAACTTTTATTAATTTTCGTTTATAACCCATAAACTTTTTTTATTTTTTATTTTTTTACACAAAACGATATGTCGCTATAAAATCCCGTTACAATACATGGGTACTCGTCTAGTCGATCTATAAGTATCTAGAATCAAACAAACGTGAACAACATTTGAATTAGTATCTAAAAATTATACGTAAAAACAAACACCCCTTTAAAAGTACAACTGTACTCAATGAATTAATGATTTTTTTTTTTTTTTTTTTTTAAATGAAGTGTTTGTTTTAGTTTTGGGGTTGAATTAATTTGAAAATATTTGAGTTAAGGTTTAACTTTGATAAGTTATGATAAGGGGTGTTTTTTGTTGAGTTGTGTAGAAATCTATTTGATTTCTATAATTACTAGGATGGATGTCCATAAGAAGTACTTCTTCCGACTATACACATAAAAATAGCACTAGGTTCTTATGATGGCTAAAAGTTGTTTGTTTGACAGCCAGTTCTTTTGAAATCGAAAGAAGTAGAGTAAGGTGATGTATTTATAAAGTTGAGTTTCGTACAACTCTTAAGGTCATTACCGTAGATAATTCCTGTTGATTGAGGTTGTGCTTGTTGGTAGGTTTCCTTACTATGGCTAGTGGACGTCATCCGTCCTCTCAGATTTGGATGATGTGAAAATAGAAAGTTGTTGACTTTGATCAAGTTTTCGGAAGAGAACTTGATGAATGTAGCGTAAGTTGTTGAACTTCAGCTTTTGTAAAGAAGAACTTGTTAAATAAAGTTTTAAGTGACAACACGGAATCAGTTCCAAGCTGGAAGTTTACATGTCCTTTATGTGATTTCAGGAGTTGCTTCTTAATCTCAAATAATTCTAACACCTCAAATTTTGTAGATGATGTATCGGTTTGTTCCTTAACAATCCCATTACAATGCTTATTGTTTATTGTTTCAACACAAAGTGTTTGGTTTACTCCAAAGGTTTTGCTTAGTGAGTAAAGGGAGTCATTCCTCGAATGGTTGGTGATGAATCCCGATTCATCGATAAGGTGTAGAGTAGAGGAAATTGTGACGGGGTAGGATTTTGACAGATACGCATTATACAATAATGCAGGGGTTGTTATATGAAAAGTTTGTGTACTCACACAAAAAGTTTGCAGCACCCAAAGTTTTTAACAAGAATTTACTTAAAACATAATTTCAGTGTAACTATTCTCAGTATTGCAAAATTCACCTCTGAGTCGGCCATAGGTGATCAGGCTATGTCCCACTGTCCATAGTCGAATATTGGTGATCAGTCTATATTCCACCGAGGTTCAATGAATTTTGAAATGCTCAACTCAATTATACTAATAGTATGTTTCAATGCTTTTAAAAATTGTTTTGAAAGATTAAGATGAGTGACCAAATTCGAGATCGAATAATAAGTTCATATAGAACGTGGCGAGTATCCAAACTCGAGGGTGCATGATAACTTCATATAAAAGAAGGCATAACCCTGAGGTTAGAAGCCAGTATATAGTAGGGTTAACACAATATTGTATTTGTGAGTATAAGCGAGTGGGGTAAGACATAGTCTGTGACAAAATCGGGATATATGTGGGTAAGTATATAGTATGTGTCAAGTAAATAAAGTTTAGCATATAGCAGAGTAATGACACAAAGTTTCGTTAAATTAACAGCAAGTAAATAGTGAGCAAGACAGGCTGACATGTGTTTGGCATGTGTTTGGTCATAGGTAAAGTTTTTCATAAAAGTGGTTATAGTTTAAGACTTATTTACGCCTAATTCTCTATAACCAACGCTCTGATACCAATCTGTAACACCCCCAAAAGCAAAGGGCGCTACTCAATTAGCATCATAACACAGGTAATAAAGAACGGATAATAAAACCCGTTTAAGAACTTTTATTTATTATTATTATTATTATTATTATTATTCCTCTGAAAAAAACTGAGGCCAGAAAATTTTATTCAAAATAATTTTTTATCGTTGAGGTAATTTCTACAAGAAAGCTTATATCCGAAATAAATTGAAAGCTACATGTGTCACTGTATGTGTAACACGATTACACGTACGAGGAATCAAAGAGAAACACAAATTTAGTTGGATGCCCAATCTTTAATGTCACTAACAATAGCATCAAGTGACTAAGACTCGGATGAAGCAAGAGAGATAGCAAGTTGTGAATCAGAGTCAATTATTGCGGCATACCACCCTACGTAATGCTATAAGCTCGGTAGCAAGTGCTAAAGAAGCATGCCATCTTTCTATATAAAAGCAATGATCGTTCACAATATGCGAACCGCAATACCAACAACACCTTGGTTCAATTTAAAAGTTCCGTCACAATTAAGCTTCAAAATGTTAGAAGTGGGGGGACTCACTTACGTGAACTTTCTTGAAAAGAGCCGTAAATAACCAAAGGATTAAAAGCTGAGAAGTGTGAAGGAGTTGAATTTGTTTCATGCATCATAATGTTAGCGGTGAAAATTACTTATGATTAAAATCAACATTTTTTAATACAAACGGGGGCATGTTATGCGAATCACTTTAGAAAAGACCCATTTATATTTTAAAAAACAAATATATTATATGTATAAGTTTTTTTATAAAAACAATTGTAATGTTCATAGAAAATATGTGACTCGTTTATGCCCATTTAACTTTTAATTGAGGCTCATTTCAAAAAAAGAAGTGGGTAAGTTAGCCCATTTTTTTAATTTTGGGCACGTCTGCAACCTTATAAGTATCTAGACGCGAACAACATTTGAAAATTGTACGTAAAAACAAACACCCCTTTAAAAGTACAACTGTACTAAATTTCCCCCAAATTCAATTTCAATTTCAACGTTTACTTTCCAATTTCAAAACCCTAAAAAACCCTCCCTCCCAAACCAATCACACAATCCCATGGATCACTACGAATTTATTCCTGAGGAAAACCCTAGTATTCATGACTACCGATTTCAAGGATCGACTCTTATTGACGTTGAAGGGAATGATGATATTGACGAGATGCACTACACGATTAATCGTCAAAATTATAGCGTTTTCATGTCCCGGTTCTTAAACCATGTCTGGAGTGATACACGGAGAACAAGGTATTACGGTTGGATCAGGCTTTACATTCATACCGAAGGTCAACCGTCTTTCTCGCTTTTAATTCGTAAGTTTAATCTATACATCAATGCAGTTGATAATGGCCACGTGTTATATGAAATCTGTCTTCAAGGAAATGGTCCCAATTTTTTTAATACTAGTTATTTCACTGGATTTAGTGTTGATTATAAGTCTATGTTGGGAAGATCTGCTTTGTATGGCCTAAAAATTGGCTACACCACGTTATACGAGAAAGCAAAAGCTATCTATAGCCATTTACATGAGCCAAAACAATGGGGTCCGAGTATCGGAATTTTCGCAATTATGTTCCCAGAATCTGCGAGGTTCTGCTGGATTAATTACGACGTGAGTCGTGTGATGTATTTCATGGTAGATATTTTTTTGGAGGGCAAGTATGCGTACATTGCGAAGCTCCCCAAAATGTGGGGTGACATCACAAGGGTTGCTATCCGAACACGTCCCTTTCCCGACGAACACCGCCAGCCCCCGGTTCAACTAAATCAGAGAACTCTTCGAGGCTGTGATGACCTTCTCAAAAACGTTGCATACGCCCGGGCCGCCCTTGGCATCGGAACCATGGTACTATACTTGCCTTATTTATGTATATAAAATACATAAAGTAGAACCGTAGTCACAAATAACTGACCATTTTTTGCAGGCTTCTTTTCCTCCTCCCACAGGCGGAGGCGGTGGAGGCGGAGGCAGAGGAGGCGGAGGCAGAGGCGGCGGTGTAGGTGGCGGAGGCAGAGGCGGCGGTGGCGGCGGCGGCTGTGGTGTAGGCGGAGGCAGAGGAGGCGGTGGCGGAGGCGGTGGTGGAGGCGGCGGTGGCTGTGGTGTAGGCGGAGGCAGAGGAGGCGGTGGCGGAGGCGGTGGTGGAGGCGGCGGTGGCGGTGGTGGAGGCGGAGGCAGAGGCGGCGGTGGTGGAGGTGGCGGTGGCTGTGGTGTAGGCGGAGGCAGAGGAGGCGGCGGCGGCGGCGGCGGTGGAGGCGGAGGCAGAGGCGGCGGTGGAGGCGGAGGCAGAGGCGGCGGTGGCCGTGAAAGTGGACCCCATGGAGGTCAAGACAGTGGAAGAAAACCCGGACATGGGTACCAATGGAAGAAGATTGCGAGAAAGAAATTTCTCATGTGTTCGAGGCTACACGAGAGTCTATCTCGCTTACTTCCTCGTGTCCAAAATGGAACTCGTCTGGCTCAGGTTTGTATAAAGTTTCAACAATGATCAGTAGTTTAAAGAAAGGGATATAGGATGCTTTATGCATTAAGTATACACTTCAGTTGATGTTTGACAATTTTAAGATAAAATATAACCGAGTTGGACCATTCGTTAGTAAATTAGGTTGGAATGGATCCTGCAGGGATAGCAACTCAGGTTGATTTGACTTCTAAAAAACTAGTGCTGGTATTATAGGTGGAAAAAGGGGCAGGTGGGTTGGGTTGTGTCACAGGTCAGAATAGGCAGTCTTTTTGTTATGTGCCGGTTTGAACTGAAATTTTGTAAGTATATGTTTTATTTGTTTTAGTTTTGAATAAGTTGAATTTTGTGTTTTGTAGATTTCGACGAGTTTGACACCGTTCTTTTACAAAAAAATTTGATGCTTGTAATTCATTTGCGATGTTTATATTAGTTGGTCATATATGTTAATTTTATCAGAATGCTTAATTATCACCACACCTATGAGACTCGGTCATTATGAGTAGGAAAAACAAAAGCACAACAGTAGTGGTCATATTGTTTGTTTATCCTTTCTTTAAGATTAGCGTTTGCAACATGTTATTTTGTTGAACAGATAAAGATTTGGGAAGATCACAAACAGTCACCAATTGCAGTACTAAGACCACATGATGGCCTTCCTGTCAACTCCGTAACATTCTTGACTGCTCCTCACTGGCCAGATCACATCATACTTATCACTGGGGTACGTGTGAAATTAATGTTTTTCTCATTAACATGCCTTTTGTGATGTTCAAAGTTTAAACCATGGTGTATATGATTATAGATGGCAAAACTGGCAGGTTGGGCAACTACTTCGTTTGTAATATGCGGGTAAAAAAATTTTGGGCAAACAAACCTGTCACAACCTTTCTAATTTGTGTAATTATTTAATGCATCAACTAATATGAACATCATTAATAAAAAATATATTTAATTTTTTTTACAACATGATCTAACATGTTATGAGTAGTTAAATACGTGTCAGACTCATTTTAACCCCTTTAACCTTATTCTTTTTTAGCTACTTTTGATCTCCTTTATACCATATTAGTAAAATAGTAAGAATTAACGGCTGTGCTATATCCAAAAATCTCTTGTATTGCTCATTTGATATTTTGGACAATGGTTGCAGGGCCCCTTGAATCGCGAAGTGAAAATATGGGCCTCAAATAGCGAAGAAGGGTGGTTGCTTCCTAGTGATGCTGATTCATGGCACTGTACTCAGGCATTGGAGTTAAAGTCTTCTGCTGAACCTAGAATCGAAGATGCATTCTTTAATCAAGTAATTGCATTACCCCAATCTGGTCTTCTCTTGTTAGCAAATGCAAGGAAAAATGCTATATATGCTGTACATTTGGATTATGGGCCCAATCCAGAAACCACCCGTATGGATTACATTGCAGAATTGACCGTGACTATGCCAATATTGAGCTTTACTGGCATTAGTGATCCTTTACCAAATGGGGACCACATCGTTAAGGTTTATTGTGTTCAAACACAGGCCATTCAGCAATACGCGTTGGACTTGTCCCAGTGCCTACCACCTCCTATTTATGATGTGTATGACAAATCAGGCTCACCCGTTTCACGTGACGAAACGAGTGCAGAAGGTTTTATGGGTTTGGGACCGTCTAGTGTTAAACTGGAACCATCTGGTGATAAATTGGAACCGTTTAGCTCTGATGTTGCACCTATATCAATTCAGCGTCTGACTTCTCCATCAGCCGAAGCTGAAACTAAGCCAGTCTCATCATCAGTCGCCAAGGATACTGATGTATCTAGTGTCGTTTCACCAGCGGTTCCATTGAGCCCCAAGTTGTCTGAAAAAATATATGACTTTAGAAGTCCATCAAGTGGTTCTGATTCTCTTCATCAACTAAATAGGTATGATGATCAGACGATTGTGGAATATCCTGCTAACACACGTTTGGAATCTTCTCATTCTAATTTGTCTCATGCACCCTCACTGGATCGTGATGAAAACAAAGTTGCAAAAGAGGATCGTTCTGTCAAGTTTATGCATCCAACTCATCTGGTTACTCCTGCCGAATTGATGGCCACATCGTCATGCGAAGTAAATGATGCTGCTGTGAACTCCGATACACAAAATGCTGAGGTGGAGGTTAAAGTTGTGGGTGAAACAGGAATCAGTCAAAACGGCGACACTGCTTATGAAGTGAAAGAACAATCTAAATCTTTCTCCTCACAGGCTTCGGCTCTTGGGCGCGATATGGTTAATGAGTCTAATCGGTTTGATGGATGTGTAGAAAGTAAGGTGGTGGATCAAACTTCAGATGCTCGGGGTGAACTTGGTGACGTGGTAACTGATCTATCGGCGCCGGTTGAGATGGCTGTGACTGGAATACTTCAATCTGAGGGTTCTAAATTGAGAGAGAAAAAGAAGAAGAAAAAGAATGCTCTAGTATCAGGTCAATCTGGTTCTCCGAGTTTATCAAACAATACTGGTTCTTGTGATGAAGTAGGAGTGAGTTCAAGTATCTCCTCAGAGGAAGCCATACTTTTACAAATTCAGTCCATACAAGAAACACTTGCTCAGGTAAATACGTGGAACACCATTTCTTCTTATATTTGGTTTTATGACGATAGTTTCTATCTGCTAAACATGTCTTTGCTAGTGATCTGTAAATTGATTAATTTAACAGTTTGTTTTAGCTCGATTATTGAAACCAGTGCAAGTGTGAAGAGCCGTTGGTTCATTGCATATTAATACATTCTGTAACTGGTCTTACTTGTAATTTTAACAACCCTGTCCTGAAGTTGGCTTGCACCCTTTTTTGTAGAGGTGGGAAAATGTGCAGGCTGTGCAAGTTATAGGTCAAACTAGTTAGGATGGGTTAAAACGGTTGGATCAACCTATCAGAACTTTGTTGTCCTTTTTCTATAATTTCATAAACCATTATTGTATACAATCGTAAAAGCTTTTCTAGTAAAATTTAAAAAAGAACAACTTAAGGTTGCGAGCACTTGAGTGTGTATGCTGGGCACATGTATACCAATGACCGGCTTCTTTTTTAGCTACATCTTTAAGTCGACCCATTTCAATAAATACAACCCAATTTGGCCCTTTTTAGATAATTTGGTCGAAATTCCCTACATTACTTTGGCGACGGGTGTAAATTTCTGGCTATTTGAAGTTCTAGATAATGCAGGGGGTGGCTAAAACTACTTCTAAGAGTGCATTATTTGATAAGACTTGGTTAATAATCTTTTAATTGCAGGTTATGCTCAACCAAAAGGAAATCGAAAAGCAGATTTCAGTGGCAGCTGCGGTACCGATGACAAAAGAAGGGAAGAGAATCGAGGCAGCCATTGGGAAGAGCATGGAGAAAATTCATAAAGCTTATAATGATGCTGATTGGGCTCGTTCTCAAGAAGAGTTCGCAAAACAGGAAATATTGAACCAAGAACGCCATCAGCAAGTTTCGACTTCAGCCTCAGTCGCACACAAGGATTTGCTTGTGGCTACAGAGAAAATGATGAAGAAAGAAATAGCTGCAGTTGCACCTGCTGTTGGGCGTGCGGTTACTCCAATCTTTGAAAAGGCCGTCTCCACAGCTGTCACAGAGGCTTTCCAGGTTACCAGATCATAATATTAAAGTTATCATAAGTTGTGTAACGTGTCAAATTGGTTCGGGTCGAACCGATAAATTTTAGTCCTCGTTTGTCCTTATTCCTTTCTTTTCAAAAAATATATAACCATTAAAAGTACAATATCGGTGACTTTTGACCCATTTGACTTATATTCTTTTTACCTAATTTTTTTAATTTGATCTGTGTGGATAAAACATAACTAATTTGACGACCCTTTTCTAAGTTAATGGGTTGAAATTGCTACCTCTACACATTAGCATGTAATCTAATAGAAGTCTAATTTAAATTTGCATGCAGAGAGGCGTCGGTGATAAGGCTGTAAATCAACTTGAGAAAACAGTTAACTCTAAGCTGGAAGCAACTGTTTCCAGGCAAATTCAAGCACAATTTCAAACTTCTGGCAAACAAGCTCTACAGGTATGCGATTCAAGAAATCTTTCTAAATGTATCTGTTGCTCTCATAGGTGGCCAGTCATTTATTTTATTATCTGTTTCAATCTTGCAATCTTGTTTCAGGAAGCACTGAGGTTGAGTATGGAAGCTTCGGTTGTTCATGCATTTGAGATGTCTTGCAAGACCATGTTTGAACAAGTTGATGCTACTTTTCAGAAGGGAATGGTTGAACATACAAATGCAGCTCAGAAAAAAGAGGGAAATTTGGATCAAAGTGAACTGAAGGTTGCCATAGAGGGACAGAAAAAAGATGGCGTTGCGTGTGTGGAATTCATTGCAGGCAAAGAAGGGCATGTAGACTATGATAAGGTACCTGGTGTCTGTTACACACATCCAGAGGTGGCATCTGTTGGAAAGACAGAGGAGCAGGTCAAGCAGCTTGGTATTGAATACCTCAGAGCAAAGCTGATTGATGATGCAGAAGGACCCGTGAAGATAATAGCAGAAAAAGAGACAGACAAGGTGTTAGCATTAATTGAGGGTGTGAAGGAAGCTGCAATGGCGACTTATGACAAGCCCATTCACATATGCAACAGCATGGTAAGTACTGATTGTTTGTGTTGTCTGATTTTTTTATTTGCAGGGTTTTGGATCGAGGTTGTTTTGGTTCAACATCAAGTCAATCAGCGCATCGGATTTTCCTTAACTGCTTATTGAATTCAACTAATAAAAAATTAGCGAGGTGTTGTTATATTACTTTTTATAGTGTGATATATGTTATGATGGTCGATGGTAGTAGCTTATATATATATATATATATATATATATATATATATAGCCGCCCAATGGGCGGGCATGACTTATAATTATTTGTTTGTTGTTTTTTGTTAACTGAAATACATTTTTTAGAATTGTCAAACAATATTATAAAACAATTGTTTCTTTGGAGTAGGACAAAAGATGTTCGCGAGTTGAACCAACCTCGACCTGTTTTGACATGTACTAAAAATGATTTGTTTCCATATGAACCTGTTTTGATGAGTTACCGAAGGTACCTGACCACGTTTAAATAAAGTTTTGTAGCTCTTAGAGTTTTGTAATACTTTTTGTATATATAATGATATAGTAAATAACTTTAACACTCTAAAGAAGATAGTTGTACTCAATTTAATATTTCTGAACCTCCCTATAATGAATCTATAAATTATATATGTCAACCTTGGAATAGTCGTTACCTTCCAGGTAAAGAGATTTCATCTTTGATGTCATATAAAATGGTGAAGGAACATAAAACAATCTCCAAATATCGTGAAAAACAAAATGAGTAACTCAAAACATAAATGTCAACGGTCTTACTAATCACTGGAATCCGTCGCAGATCTCTATCTCTCATATGTAGTGAAAAAGTCAAAATAAGTTCAGATGTTTGTAATGATACCGAAAGGAGCAATGAGAAGGAAAAAAATGCTAAATTTAATTATAACTCATATCTCTCATGATCATCAATTGATGGGTGAGTATGACCTTCATAAAAAAAGTAATCTAAATAGATTACTTCTCGCTCAGCTTTTGGAGAGGTGGAAGGCAAGTCACAATAGATACGTACGTGCATTGGCAACCTTTAGTTATCTGCAATGTGTAAAAACCCAGAACCATACTCCCTGAACTATACTCCTTGAATCATACCTTGAACCATAACCCCTGATAAAAATTATATGGACGTAAAATAATTAATGAATAACGATAAATAAGTTATTATTTCATAATATTGTTTGACAAAATCTAATTGGATGTAAACAAATAATGATTGGTGAAAGACATTATTACCATATGAAATCGAGCAAGATCGATTCACATTACACCCATTATATGCTGAAAATATTAAGTTTAGTTTCTAGACTGTTACTGCGGCCATTTGACCCAGTTTCAGGCTGCCCTACCTCATTTGTGCCACTAACAGTCCCAGCTAATGGGGTCTCGGCCAAGCTTGTAGAGGCGGTTATAGCTGGAGTGAGCGATGGAGTTGATACTTCTTAGATATTCCTATTCTGGACTACCTCATTGGTGCCAATAAGTGTCCCAGCCAATGGGGCATGTGCCAAAACTGTAGGCATTAGAGTAGCTGAAGTGAGTGCGATGTAGTGAGTGTTGGAGTTGATATGTCGTGGGTACACCCAATTTTTAATTTTTTAATATGACCAGTTTAGAGTTCCATGTTGCACAACTGCATTCACGTTATTGTGAGCACTTTGTAAGCCCATCATCTTGGTATAATGTTTATACTTGGACTTGTTTATTTCTGATAAAATGATTCCTGATTCAGAATCTGCACAAAAATAAACACATAGTAAAAATGATTGGACTTGTTTATTTCTGATAAAATGATTCCTGATTCAGAATCTGCACAAAAATAAACACATAGTAAAAATGATGTATATGAATACCACGAGAGAAAATTTGGTCACAAAATAATACGGTATAGTAAGTAGGATAACTCCTACATTCGAATCATAACAACATGCTTTCAAGTTTCATTAAGTACCTTGGAAAAACATAAATGTTTCCAAAGTTTTGACTTAACAAATAGAAACTTGATAAGAATTATACAATCAAGTTTTTCATGCAACTTAAATTTAAAAAAGAAACATGTAAGAATATAAAACTTACCTCTTTGGTGTTCTAAACTTCTAATATGCTGAAATAAATTGTTGTTTCTTTCATTTAAACACACATAAACAGAGTTTTAAAAATAAGACCATAAGCCGATATAGACTATAAAGCTTCGATACTATAACTTCAGAAAGTGCCTGTGTGAGATGAAACTTTTATTATACTCGACACCCCTTATTATTCGTATACATATCATTATTAAAGCTGACTTGCAAATTGCTCTTTATCGGCCATTTACATGCACTATTAATCCCTCTAATATTTGGATCCTAAATGAGCGACTCATAAGTATCTAGGTATGACATAAATCCTAAAGCGACCACTCATTTTGACATGTTGCCAACCCACTTATAACCACTAATATGCCACCTAAAGCTTCGACTTAGAGAAATGACCAAAAAATCATCTCATTTTGATTAGACATAGATATGATATTGGCTGTTCAAACTCATTCAAGATTTAAATATAACATACAACAAACTGACTACTTATTATGTATATCTACACGACTAAACCAACATATTAGAATAGGCTCCGGAATTTGAACTCAAACAGGGGCTTAATAAGCGTTAGCTTGGATCCTTATATAATTTTAGATTTAAGGTTGCAACCCTATTTCTTTAGGTATTGTGTCAACAAAATAAGCTTTAAAGGAAGAGATTCAAATGGGTCAAAAGTGACCTAAAGTGTATTTTCAATGCACAAATCTCTTAGATCGTTTATACTAATGGAAGGGCAGTATTTTTGGGTTTCGGCTCTTTGATGTGCACTCCGTGGGACAAAGACCTGTATCAGATCCATACTTATTTGTAACATCTATATCTCCCACAGGTTGCTTTACCTTGTTTTTACTTTGTTGTTGCCACCTGCTAAAGCCTTGGATTGACTCTTGGGTATAGCATACAGAAGCACTTCAATCTCCTCCAATATTGGTTTCTTCATTGGTGTTCCGTTTGAATTAGGGGTTCAAGAGGATCCATCTTGGTGTGTATTAGCTAGTGAATAAGAGTGGTGTTGAGATAACAGAAACAAATAAAACGTCATCTTAAAAGACAATTATCATTAACAGTACAATTATGAATCACATAAATATATACCTTAGCTTTCTCGAGTTTCTTTTTCTTCTCTGCTGCCTGAAAGATGACACCAATCAGAAAGAAAGGACATGTTAGATGCTTGTGATACGAAATGACGGTGGCACTGTCAATACATTTACTTATAAATGGGTTGATTTGATTAAACTTTATAAATGATGGGCTAAACGGGTAGAGTAAAAAGAATAAGCTTCAAGGGAACGGGTTTGAAAGTCACCAAAGGTGTCTTTTAATGTATAAAAGCTACTAAATCTTTTTCTCTAGATAGAGTAAACCGAAAATGTTCATTTTGCTTTGGGTGGTCTATACTTACTTCAGCTTAAGCATTATCCGGCGGTTTCTTCTGTCCTACTGCCTGAAAATTATGCCGGTCACACAATCTAACATATCAGCGATACATAACAAAAGAGATGATGATTTGAATCCAGAGAATTAGGTGTAAAATATCAGGATCCAAATACGATACCTTTGATTCCTTGTTGTCAAAAATTGCATCCGGAAGAGCTCTATAGTTTCCTATCTCAGTAAGTTCCCGATTCTTTTCATAGAGTTTCAGAAGATTCTTTAACACTGGGTTTGTTTTCTCTTCAGGAATCCTGATTTATCTCATGGCACGAAGGCTTTCACACTCTAATAAGACTTTCGGATATCTAAATATAACAAATTACACACAATAGCCTAAAACAACAGTTCAAATAACATATATATACTGCAGCAACCCAACAGCTCACACAGAACTATAGACGAAGATAAAAAAATATATTGAATATTCATTATATTAAAAAATGTCAACGATCATACAGGTTTGTGTCGAGAGAGAAAGCCACACATTTCTTATGTCAAGAACAACAGAATTTTCAATGGTTGCAAAGTAATCTGAAAGAACATTATCATCTTTTGTTCAGACAAAACATTTTACACGAATAACAATCCCATAAACTATGCAACCGGCTTGTATAACTTCTGCACCATTTTCCTGTACTCTGCAAACACGAAAACAACATACGTAAGTACACATATGGCTTATCTGAAAGCAGTCGGGATTAGTTTAATGAAAGCAGTCGGGAATGAGGTAAAGAAAAATAAATGTAAAATTTATACAAACCTTGTCTGTATCGACATCTTGAATGAGCAGCAATGAGTTCTTCATTGTTGGATTCAATTTCATCAGCTAAAGTTTTCCTCAGTTCTTCAAGCTCTATTACCCATTCTTATTTTGATCAAAAAATTCAAATGCCTCTTTAAGATGATCATCGTTTCCTATTTTCCTTAAGTGAACGGAAATAGCAACAAATTCTCCATAGTTCAAGTGTCCATCTTTGTCCACATCACCCTGTAGAAATTTATAACATTACTATTTGTATAGTGCACATATGAATAATAATCAATAACACTTTTTTGAAACATAGTACTTACAGCATCCATAGGCATTTGAAGATCTGAATCGGAAATCTGATGACCAAGTTTCTGCAAACCAGCTTTCAACTCAGCGATGTTTATCTTACCTTGCTTCTTTGTGTCCATTAAATTAAATCCTTGCCTTATCCCCGCCACTTCCTCAGCTGATAAACTCTCAGCAATTACTTATAATTTCACAATACATAAACTTTGATACAACCTCAACAAAGAAAAAAAGAAGACATAACCGAAAACATGGAACATATTCATTACCCGTAGTTCTCTTTTATTGAGCTTGTTCATAAAGGAGAATTGCTTCAGTCTTGCTTTAACATTTTCACCTAAAGAAACATTTGGTGCCTTCTTGGCGTTTTGTATCCACGGATGATCTGCAATAAGTTAAACAAAATACTTAAATTAGAAATGTCAGACTCTTTTATGTGTTTCGGGCAAAATAGTGAAGTGTGCATATAAAAATAATGGCTAATGCATGCATTGGCCACCCAAGTATTGAAGATTGGATTCTGGATGGCTAAATGTATAATTTATCCCTCAAATTAATCAGGATTTTACCTAGAACTTCTTGAGCAGTTAGGCGCGTAGTAGGGTCAGGATTAAGCATCTTCTTGACAAGGTTTTTAGCATTATCGGACACTTTGGGCCAAGGATCCCTCTTGAAGTCCACAACGGATCTAATGATTGCTTGTGCAACTCCTTGTTCAGTTTTTGCATTTCAAGTGAATGGTACTTTCAAGAGTTGAAAACATAATGAATACATGTTTCGATGAGTTAATGAAAAGAATGAAACTGACCAGCCCAAAATGGTGGGACACCACAAAGCAAAATGTATAGGATAACACCGGCACTCCAGACATCTACCTCAGGACCATAATTTCGCTTTAGGACCTCAGGAGCCATGTAGTATGGGCTGCCAACAATCTCATCAAATCTTTCTCCTTTAGAAGATTAAGAACAGTTTGCTTAGTGTAAATGGTAGAGAATGGAATAACAACAGTCTATAAATGACCAAATAGAAAAAATTAGACAAAGATCAATGTGCAGTAAAATTTTTACCAGATCAGCTCTTCTAAATCACTTATTAAGCAATTGGAGTAGGTCTATCTGTAACTACTGTGTGGGAAATAGAGAAGATCATGTGAACTAAGGTATTCTCATCAAGATATTAAGATGATTAAGCATTACCCACAAACACGCCTTTCAAATCGTAAGTCATGTAGTCATTTTGTCTACAATACTTGCCCATCGTAATCAACATAAATAATGTATTATTGAAGATAACTTTGGTCCACAAGATTCCTATTATTAAGATAATTAAGCCATGTTTTCTGACAGATATTATCATCAAGTTTATATCCAATAATTACCATATACTATTTTTTCAAAAGGCAATAATTAACCAAATTCGTACCTGTCTAAGTCGCGTATCTTCAGCTCAACACCCCTTTACATGGCTTGAAATGCATTATTTGAATTCAAGACATACTGATATAATACAAATACAGCAGTTAACCAATATACAAATACATAATTTGTTCAGATTTAGACTTTCTAGTCACCTCTTACCAGTAAGATGTGGTAGTCAGATTTAGACCCAAAACATCTTAATGAAACAAACACACCCTAAATCTGCGTGAAATTATCATTTTAGTGGCACTAAAAAACTTATTTTTTCACAAACCAATAAATTGTTGATACACATGTTTAGTAATGAAATTAGTCGCATCTTTACACCTTCAATTCATTTCTCTTACACCAAAAACTTGATTTTGGATTGTTTGTTTTACACTTTTGATAGTTCAAGGGTGTTGTAGTTTTAGGTTTGTTTTGGTCGAAACCATCAATTATTGTCGTTTGTATTAGGGGATTGGTCGTAAAATAGCAACCAAAGTTACTACGTGTACTATTTTTTGTTCCACTTAACGTAACGTACTTTCATTTTTTGTTTCGATCTAGTACGTGATGATGACATGGCATACCTGAAAGAACAGGTTTTGTTTTGTTTGTGTTTGTTCTTTAAGATAGTAAGTAAACTAACACAATTGGACATGATGACAAATAGATCGATAACACTAGAACATGATCAAACCTTGCCAAAACGAGCAAATAATTGTGATTAGGCTATAGCCGTGTTTGTTGTTTGATAGGGTATAGTAGTAAGTGATAACTAACACATATAGGAGCATTAAAACAAGGGAAAATGGTCTAAAAAGACATACAACTTGCCACTTTTTTTTTTTTTGTAGGTATTAAATTTTTAATTTTCCTATTGTGTCATCCAACTTTCTTAATCATTCTATTGTATGCATCCAACTTCTTTAATCTTTATATTCGTAGGCATCCAACATCCTTAATTTTTCTATTGTCACCTTACTTTTTTGCGCTACAGGCGTAGAATAGGAAAATTAAGAAAAGTTGGATGGTACAGTAAGAAAAACTAAAAGTTTGATACTTACAAAAAGAAGAAAAAAAAAAATGACAAGTTTGCATTTTTAGACCAATTTCCTTTAAAATAAAGACATGTGTCTTCCTCCAATGAAATATGCGCCCACGGGAATGAATTTCATAGACACCGAATTGGTGTGTATGGAAATTTGAATTTTGTAGTTGGAATGAATTTCATAGACACCGAATTGGTGTGTAATGAATCTATGAGTATGATATAGCCATTTCATTACAGCGCCCACAAACAAACAACTTTAATCACTTTCTTTGAAAATGACAAGTACTATCACAAATCGTTGTATTAAACGACCTTAATGTACATACAAATCAATCCTCGCAAGCCAGGTAATTTCATAAGGAAAGGTATCATCCCAATTAAATCATGAAGCGGAAGAAACGAGTGAGAAGCAACCCAATGACCCATTTTTAAAGGTAATGCCCCAATACTAAACAATGATTTCCTAATCAGGCATGTTTAATCATTACCTTTTCTCGTTAACTCCACCCAAACCAAGCAACTCTTTAACAAGGAATAAGAAAAAAGAATCTGAAATTTAAGTTTGGGTCACGTGACAAAGAATCTGAAATTTAAGTTTCGAACACGTGACAAATAATATCTTTAAACAAAAGTAAGTAAATTACTATATATTTTAAAACTACTAGTCGGATACACGCGCACAGCGGCGGCGATAAGTATAGTTATATGTGTTTGCTTACCCATTTAGTAAATTCGTTTCACAACACTTCGAATGTATATGTGTTACTTGTATGTGTTTGTTTAGGTTACCCGTAGCATACCTGAAAGAACAGGTTTTGTTTTGTTTGTGTTTGTTCTTTAAGATAGTAAGTAAACTAACACAATTGGACATGATGACAAATAGATCGATAACACTAGAACATGATCAAACCTTGCCAAAACGAGGAAATAATTGTGATTAGGCTATAGCCGTGTTTGTTGTTTGATAGGGTATAGTAGTAAGTGATAACTAACACATATAGGAGCATTAAAACAAGGGAAAATGGTTTAAAAAAACATACAACTTGCCACTTTATTTATTTATTTATTTATTTTTATTATTATTATTTTTTTTTGTAGGTGTTAAATTTTTAATTTTTCTATTGTAGCATCCAACTTTTTAAAAATGTTCTTATTGTATCATCCAACTTTTCTTAATCTTTATATTCGTAGGCATCCAACATCCTTAATTTTTCTATTGTCACATAATTTTTTTTGCGCAACAGGCCTAGAATAGGAAAATTAAGAAAGTTGGATGGTAGAGTAAGAAAATTAAAAGTTTGATACTTACAAAAAGAAAAAAAATGACAAGTTTGCATTTTTAGACAATTTTCCTTTAAAATAAAGACATGTATCTTCCTCCAATGAAATATGCGGCCACGGGGAATGAATTTCATAGACACCGAATTGGTGTGTATGGAAATTTGAATTTTGTAGTGGAAAAGAGAGAGGCCCGCGAGAATGAATTTCATAGACACCGAATTGTAGCCATTTCATTACAGCGCCCACAAAACAAACAAGTTTAATCACTTTCTTTAGAAATGACAAGTACTATCCCAAATCGTTGTATTAAACAACCTTAAAGTACATACAAATCATTGACCTCGCAAGCTAGGTAATTTCATAAGGAAAGGTATCATCCCAATTAAATCATGAAGCGGAAGAAACGAGTGAGAAGCAACCCAATGACCTATTTTTAAAGGTAATGACCCAATACTAAACAATAATCTGAAATTTAAGAAAAAGAAATCTGAAATTTAAGTTTGGGTCACGTGACAAAGAATCTGAAATTTAAGTTTCGAACACGTGACAAAGAATCTGAAATTTAAGTTTGGGTCACGTGACAAAGAATCTGAAATTTAAGTTTCGAACACGTGACAAAGAATATCTTTAAACAAAGGGCTAATACTAAATATTTTAAAACTATAGGGTTCAAAAGAGAAATCCGAATATTAATAAGTCGGTCAGGTGGGTATATAAACGGATTCCAACCCGCCCTTTTTCCAATTCATTCGCTCAATCGAAATCGTTTCAATAAACCGGTAAACTTTTTTTACTCTTTGTATTGATTATTGATATTGATTTATTGGTTGATTTGTATTGAGTTATTGATTCATTTTTTTTTTTTATTAAACTAACTAACGAATTAAGTGCTGTTGATGATGATGTTATGATGCATGCTTTTGGGGCTTTTCTAGATTTGCTTTTCTTATAGGCTGTGTTAATAACTAGGGGTGAAAACGAGTCGAGCCGAGCACGAGCTTTACATGCAAAGCTCGCGAGCCCAAACGAGCTTTTTGTATGTAAAGCCCGGCTTGTTAGTTCGAGTTTTTTACCCCTCCCTCGGCTCATTCATAACTATGTGTTTTTCTATATTATAAATTATACTGTAGATATTATTTTGGTCAAACTTCTTATGTTTCTATATGTTACCAGATAAAATGTCTAATTCAGCAACAATGAAAGTGTTCACTCCCTCCAAAAACTATGTAAGTCTATCATTATTAATGTACAAATTCTCATTATTTTCTTCTTGTCTTTTTATAAATTCTCACTCGCCGTCTTTTTATCTAATGCAGAAGCTTGGTAGATCAGTGCCAAATCGAGATATCGAAGATATATTTAGTCGATTAGTGCGAAAATGTCACTCTAAGTTGAACAAGTATGCCTTCATCCGTCCTTTAAAAGGGGATGCTCGCAGAGATTTTGGTGACTATGTGTGGTACGTATGTTTGTTATGTGAGTTTTTTCCTTCTGATTTCAGAAGTTTTAATTTGGCAATTATTACATTACAGCTTGAGCGTATTGGAAGTTTGTGAGCAACTGCGGAAAAACAATCCACGTCTTTTTGAGAAAACTACACCACAATTAATTGCACAGGTGAAGTAACAACAATTAATATGCTAGAGTTTCTTTTTTAAAGTAATCTACATATTAGTATTTTCCTGTCTGGTTTTTTATTATTGCAGAGAATCCTGCGTGGATTTCGATTTGAGGGGCCTAATATGATAAACCAAAAGTCCCTACAAGTACATGATGCTGGTATCATTACATTCCAGTTAGACGGGTCCTGGATAGCTCATGTATTTTTTTTTTTTGTTCTCTCCCTTTTCCAAACTCACTTCAAAATTCTTACCTAAACTATCTTGTCTACACCTTTCTTATTTCTTTTTTCTTTTGGCAGAGGATCGGTGAGATGCTTCTTAATGGCATCGAGACATGGGCACCAGTGATATATAAAAGAAGAGCAAGAGCAGTATTTGTCTCCAGGGTCACCGATTATAAGAGCAAGAGCATTCGAGCTACTTGGATCAAAGATGCGCTTCGTAAAATCTATTTGTATTCTGGAGTTGATGTACTTGATGCGGACAGCAGAAGAACTTCTATAAGTACTTCTATACGGTACTTGCTAAATTTTTACAATATAGTAGTATATAGTACACATATATGTTAGATCCGTATGCACACCACAAGTTTTCTAAACATTTTCCATAAACTTTATCAACTACTTCATCAATATTTTTCCTAACTCGGTTTTAGTACAACATATCTTCTTTAATGTCTATGCATGTTCTTTGTAAATACTGATACGTTTCACTAATGATGTATGCAGGTATGGAGTTCACGAGCTTCAAGCAGACATAATGGTATTCATGACCCCTGACCTACAACGAGAGTATATTCAAGAATGCTTTACTGTGCGTAACTTCTACACAACAGCATAACTGATTACATCTTTAAAATAAATATTTGAAGGAGAAATTGACTACTTTTTTTTCCCCAGGTTGCTAGAAGTTTCAATTGGTTCCGGGCCCATCCAGCTGGACGGGAAGCTACACTAGCATGTTGTGGATACCAAAGTAGCGACCTAGGAATAACTGAGGCTGATATGTTCATGGACGGAACTATGCAGGGGCAGGGGATAGGTTTTAGGGGTGCCTTAGTTGAGGTTACAAACATATATCCGATTCGGCCCTCCCAAAATAAATCCGGCCCTCCCAAAAAAAAATTTCAAGTTCCGTCTATGAATATGTGGGAATCATTAACACGTCAAGATGGATTCAAAGCCCTTCTTGACTTTGGTAAAGTTATTGTTCATTTATTCTGCATTTTTATTGTTCTTTTGTTCACTTTGGTAAAGACTAAAGATACTATTTTTAACGATTTTACATATTTTCTTTTTATCAGCATGGCATGTTGGCTACGATTCTCGAACACTTCTATGTTGCGTCCTCAAGTAAGATTCTCACACTTTTATCTCAATTTTAACCCTTGCTGTAATCAACTTTGTATTTTATTGCTGTAATCAGTTTTTTATTTACAAACTAATTACATATATCTCCAAGTAAAGTTTAAAATAACATATATACCCAATATGCCTATTTTAGCATTTTCTTTTACTTAGCCAATTTACCAAGACTAATGTTGATTGGGGATGTATGTAATTCTCCCTTTTTTATAAAATGAATTCAACAATGTAACATGGCTATATTCTTTGTTTCATAAAAGAGACACCCTAGTTTTGTATTTATTCATATTTATAGTTTTGTGTTTTGTTCTCTTAACAGATATACATTGTTAAAGAGTCATAGATTGGCTGAAGTAACATTGAAATTTGAAGAGATGATTGATGAAGAGGAAATACGTTAAGTAAATCTACTAAGGATGAAAGCTGAAATACGTAACGTTATCAAGAATTCGAAATCTTCTGGTATATTATCAACGAAGCCCGGGGCTTTGTCCGGCAAAGGAGAACGTGAGTTAGGATTACATCTCGTGGAGTTCACTGCGGTAATACTTTAATTTGTTGAAGTTATAAAAGCATAGTATTTGGAATTGAATATATTGTTTTAATTTCCTAGGTTACTCCAACACATAGTTTCTTCTAATATGCTTTTAAATGTGTAAAGTTATCTAGTCTCATGCTCAAGGGTGAGCAATCATACAAATTTATTTTGTATCTAGCACTACTAGAGTGTATGGAAAATTTGAAAATAATGAAACAAATAATTATACCAATTATAAATCTATTTCGTTTCACAAATGTAGATGAAGTACTGAAGTGAAAGTTTGGTTTTATAGTTTTTAACTAATTTTGATAATATGAATTATATTTGCTGTATTTTTAAATCTAACTTTCTTCTCCAGGTTGTCGAAAAGGCTTGTAGGGGTTTGGTGCCAGATGTTGTGTGCGAATACCTCTCTGATTTATCCAAGTTATTTTGGAGCTACCACCGCGAGGTACATTTACTTGCATACGCTTTTTCTCATACAATATAGAATTTATGCTAAATTCACAAAAAGTTCAAATATTTAAAAAAAAAAAAAAGAAGCAATTGTGACGTCTTTTGTCCCGGTTTGGCATAATTTTGGTAGTTTTACTAGGTTAGTGAAAGCATAGATCATTGATACATTGTCTAACCAAATGCTTTTTTCCATATAATATTTTGGCTTCCTTAAAACTAAGTTAATTTTCTAAAAACTAGTTTTTGATTATTAAACATTAATATGGTTTGGTTTATTTTGGCAGCTTGGCAAGGCCTGGGTAGGGCTGTGGAAGGCAACTGAAGTGGTAATGTGCGAATGCTTTCGTCTTTTGGGGATCGATCCGGTAGGCCTTTATCTAGCAGATTTTTTTTTAATTTGGTTTTTGGGTCCGGATCCTGTCATGCGGGACTATCTTTTGTTCGTCAAGTTTACTCCTTTTGTGAAAATCTGTAAAGATCTAAACCTTTTTTTTTTTTGTGTGTGTGTATAGTCATCGGCGGAACAAGCCACATCATCTTTGGAAGGACCACGACCACAACCAGTTAAAGCAACGTGGGCAAATGATGATAGGTAACTACATGTTTGGGCTTCGAAAATAATCGACATATTTCTATGCCAAGTTTGTTTCATTTGATGGAATTTAAGTTAATATTTATAGAATTTAACAATTTTATTAGTTTTTTAATCAGTTTTAAAGAAACTAGTTTCACACCTTTTATTGTGAATGACACAAACCGGCTACAAAGCCATCTTTAGTGACTCACACTCAATCGTACGTTTTCAACCTTCGTAGTTATTTCTTATAAAATGACCCAATGTTACAATGCTAGAATTGAAATTCTTTTATATAAATGCAGATATCTAAAACATTCTTATACATGAATGTGGATTTCTACAATATTCTTGTAAACATTTGCTATTAGTTCACTGTTTGCTGAATGACCCAACGTGCGACAAAACCATCTTTTAGTGACTTGTATGTGCAAAAGAAGTTCAATGCCTTCAACCATACAAAAGAAATTTTTTATGGTGGGTGCTTTTTTGCAGAATAAAACACCTATGGTTGCGTCTACAAAAAGTTACAGACACAATAGTAGATTGTGGTTTTAACTGTCAAAACATTTATATATGGGTGATTAGCTTTCTTGCAACGTCAGGGAAATTAGCAAACTAATTAGTTTGTGTTTATTAAATTAGACAAATTTCTTCCATTCAAATATAGATTAATTTCTTCCATTTCAAATTTAGTTTGTGTTCATTAAATTAAGATACTGATTAATAACTGTATTTTTCATTAGACAAATATTTTTGTGTTTTTCACGCAATTTTGTTATTTGTTTTGTGATGGTTGTTTTTATTTTCACCAGGTATTCTCGATCTCGATTTGAGCTGTTTACTATGACTGTAAGTGTTGCGCATCCCGATTTTGATGAAGGAACTATATTTGGGAACATTTGGGTGAAAGATGCAATTGGGGAAAGATCGGATGGGTGGACAAAGTCGGATGCCAGGGATTGCTGTTTTGTTTCGTATTTCAATCATGAATGGTATAAACCATTACACATCACCTACGGTTCCTGCATTCCCTTTGGCAACCCAAGTTGTCGTCGTTCTGTCCCTGTCTCGTCCTCCTTTGAGGTTCATGTGCTGCTCCATGCTTTGAGCAAGGAAAAAGATAAATGTTATTTAATATTCCATGGCAAGCATGATCAACCCCTCTCAGATTTTTGGGACGAGGGACCAGAAGCAGAGTGTGGGACAATCGAGTTAGAAAGTGATATTGGCAGAGTGCTTGTTAACTACGCTCTACTTAAATTTGCGGTAGATGCGTCAATGGAGTTGACATTTAGGTCATCTAACCCCACTGTTCCTGTACGGATTTGGGGCTCCATATTGGCGTATTATGGAGACGGCTTGGTCAAAGATAAAGGTGGTATCCGAGGTCAGCATAAGGCTGTTATATTTAGAAACACGAACTTTGAATTACGTGGAGAGCAAGGTGTGTTGCCGCTGCACAAATCTTTGTTGGCTGTACCTGTCAACGGGTGCCTCAAGATTGAGGCACTTCTTGTCGATGTTGAGTCAAAAAGGAAATTGCGTGATACGCTGGATTTTCGTCCGAGTCTGGGCAATGCCGACCATAATTGGTATTTAGAAGGCGGAGAATACTCTTTCAATTTTAGAGTGGCTTTTTTACTGCAATGAGCTTGTTAGTCATTTTCTGGGTAGAGGCGAGAAAGTCAAGTTAGATGCCCCGTCTACAAAGAAATCGTATGGTAAATTTTCAATTTTGTGAGGTTTGCTAAATCACTTCAGAATTGTTTGCAGCAAATTTGTTTGAATTTGTTGTATTTTTTTTAATTTGGTTTAAAGTTGTGACATTTTATAGTTAAATAGTTATAGTCGCAAACTTTTTTGTTAACTCATACATGAGCAAATAGCCAAATATACTTGAGCTAGAGTTTGTTCACGTACATATTCTTTAATCGTCATCCGTAATCTAAAAATATATTGACTTTTTAAGATCTTTTAGAAAAAATACAAAACGCATACCTTTTGCGATTTCTAGAAAAATGCACATTGTATTAGATTTGTGAATTCGCCTCTCAACACTTTCTAAAGATTCTCAGTCTTAAATTTTAGTTAAAATGAACAATATTTGACAACATTTGAATTAAAAGACTTCCAAAGAGTATAAACAAACACATGAACCATATCATCATATATATATACATAGATAGTTCAACACGCCTTCATACTAAACACAACGATATATCGGCTTTTCGACTCGTGTTATACGCACCTTTAGTTAAACACATGCTCAGTTTTCGTATCTAGATTTAACATGTTTTTCACGAGGTTGAATGAAATATTGAACAGTGACACTTGCCCCTTTGATCATCATAACTTTATGCGTTTCATCTAATTTTATACGGCACATATGTATCTACAATATACTTTATCACGAAAATAAATACATGTGATCTTAATAAAATAAAATCATACATCTTATTTTTTGAACGACACTTTTATATTAAAAAGCTATCAAGAAGCTAGAAGATACGCAATAACCAACAATGGAACGCTCCTAAGAAAGCCTAAAGAGACGCCCGAATACAACCACCTCGAAAAAAAAAAAGAACGAACACCTAGAAATAGACTAAACCTAATTCGACGAAGCTAGTTGTCGGATAGTAAATGTTTATTGAATTCCATGTAATTAAGCATTTGTTTGATATAAGGCAGTCGTAAGCATCGTTCTTATCACTACTCAACTAATTCATAAATTAATCAAAGAAAGTTGTTATCGTTACAAACAACACCTTGATATATACTAGTAGTAGTTGCATAGCAATTGGTTCTAAACAATGCATGCAACTTGTAAAGGCATATCCGCATATGTTTGAAACATTTACAAATAATTTTATATCGAATTCTCAAGAAAAAGTGCGATAAGATACCACTTTACAAAAGTACATGTATTTTCGAGAGGATAATAACTGAACACGCAATTTGACCAAATCATAAAGATGACTTTCACGATTTACTCTAGTTATTTATTAAAAAAAATGTGAAGTTTCTTTTTAATGTACCGTATTTAAAGGAGTGCAAGCGTGTCATTGCACAAGGTCATTGCTTAACGAGTGCCACAGAATTTCATGCACTTTTTATTATTATATATATACACAAAACATCATGCTTGAGTTTGCCTGAGTTTAATTAGTATGTGCACTATTTATACATATGTATGTTTTGTATGTGTTTAAAGGCTTCTTTATAATTATGGCACAAAGCCATCGAAATTCATGAGACGAGCCTAGCATTATATAACCATGATATCGTACATGATTATGCATGCTTATATATATAAGACTTGGTATTTATAACCTGATAAACCACTCACATATCATCATATCAAACCTGTTAGGTTTAAAATCTAATTATCTTTCCTATTTTATCTATGAAAAATGCAATAGCTACATAAAGGTTTTAAAAGACTTTCACATAATAATGTGTAACAAATGATTTGCTATGAAATAAAAAGTTATAAATGAGAAGAGTAAATAAATGATCCAATTTTCATGTTACATTGTTATGCGAAATTTTTTTTGGGTCGGGGCTTGAGGGGCTTGAGCTTATATTATACTTTTTTCGTCTCAAAATTATAGTTTACATTTTTTTTTTAGGTCTCAAAATAATTATCCACTTTCCATTTTAAGTAAGAAAAAGAGAATTTAGTGGATGAATATTCTATTTGATTGGTTAAGATTTATAGTGGTCCCACTTTTATTAAACTTGTGATTTTTGTCTCCTGACAATAATTTTGAGACGGAGGGAGTAAGCCAAAAGCTTAAGCTTATATTTTCATAAAGTTGTTTGGCGAATTAGTTGGAGCTGAAACTTATTAATGTGAAATCGAATAAAGAAATATTGTATTAAATTAAATTCAGATATATATTTGATGCTTTTGTGTGATAATCAATTATATTTTAAAAAATATTAAGTAATTTAACTAGCTGTAAGATTTTATAAGCCTCTTTCAATGAGTTTGAACTTATAAAAGTTTATGGCTTAAAACGTACATAAACCCATGGTGACAAACAAAGCTATTTTCCAAACCGACTTATTTTAAAAGTTTAAGCCCGTATAAACCTCCAAAATCACCGAAACACAGCCATGTCGACTGAAAAAAAAAATGAATACTAGGACTGAAAAGTAGGATGTATATCTTTTTTGTCATAAAATAAGCAAATTAAATGGTTTAAGAGGTGGTAGTAGTAGTTTTTAGTTTTGTCTTTCTTAATTACGGGGCAGGCTATCTAAAAGCTATTGCCACGTGTATCTCTTTTATATCATTGCTTCTTTTCTTCACTCTAATTATACTTTGTTCTAATAAAATAAATTGCTTAATTTAGTACGTTGATAAACCTCTGCCATCACAATGTAAACTTCATCTAAAATATATAACTTAAAATATATATATATATTAGTTATAATGCTCGCTTTTTTTAATTTTTTGAATAATGTATTTTTGTTTTGAACAAATCCAAAACCGCATTAATATATCTTGTTTATATTTTTGCACAACATTAGTAGTATAATAAGTATGCCATAACATAGAATATATCCTAGTTACCGCCATTTGTAACTTAAATTTCAACGTAAATGGGTTAACGTGAGTCATTTATTAAGTGTATTTGCTATACTGGGTCTACTTTCAAAAGAACCTAATACGAAATGTGACAAATGGTTGAGATATCTCAAAATGTACAAAAGTAGTCCGTTTTCCTATGCATATATATAGTAAAATGTATTGTTATTCTAATGTTTATAATATTTTCTCTAATGATCTTCATCTTCGATTAAATATACGTCGTTGCTTTTTTGTGTGTGTCTAAAATGGCCTCAATTTAGTATCTTCTTTTATTTTATAAAAAATATTGGAAGATATTTACCTTTGGTGCTTTTCAACCATACCAAAGTTCATAAGTTTATTCTAGGCCACGCGAACAATAGACAAAATTCTTCTAGCTTAGTAATACCTGCTTGAATATATTAACAATCTAGTAGTCAATTTTAATATTTACATAAATCAAGCAAACAGTTTTAGGAGGGATGAACTAATGAACAAAAACATAGTACTCGTTTACATAATTGTCAGCAACCATTACAACATTGTTTTATTATTTAAATACTTGGACATGACATACTGGTAACTTTCAATACACCAAATGCTAACTGAAAGGTTTGGCATGATATGCAAATACATCATGTGTCACGACTCATTCTTGAAACCTAATGTTTTAATCGATCCCGAACCTCAATGACTTTTGGATGCCTCTTCATGTTTTATGTTCCTTCATTTTCTTTAACCTTTCTCTTTGTCACTTTAATAACCTTTTCAAGAGTTATATCGTTTAAAACCCGTACCTTATTTGGTTAAACAGCCACTCAACTCTTTGGAGGTTCTGTAATGTGTTTTAACCATAAGCACAAGCCTTAATTGGAACACATTGCTTGTTTATTACATCATGAACCTCCGACTTTTGTTTGTGTCAAAAACAAATTTAACGTTTACCCCTAAATTCATAAACACACTATAAAATGTGGTACCTTGTCGCCCATTCAGTTAGAGTAGGACCCGTTTCAACTTGTACATGGTTGAGGGCAATTCCAAGACATTCAGCGGCATATTCTGCGCCCAACCAACTTTTTAGCTACTTTTCCGGATCACCTGCAACAAAATTTATTAGCGAGTGTTCGGATGACACCAAATAAAATTCATAAGGAGCGTGAATCATACAGTCTACAATTTACTAAATTTAAGTTAACTACAAATTTTATTATCAGCAAAAATATTGTTCACAAAGTACTGTAATATGAGTCATAAGTTTGTTCATTCAGCAAATATATCATAATTATCATTCTCAATCAATAATCACATATTTAAGTTAACACATACATAGACACAAAACAACAAACACGTATATGGCCTAACATATTTGCAATTACATGAATCACACTTAGATTAGAATGGCAAACATCATCAACTACATTATCTGAGATAGTACAATAAGATAGATTTTAACTAAATACATTTAAAATCTAGTTAAATTACCCAAATATTGTCAAACTGTTAGAAGCTCAAAACATGAAAGTTAAGTTCAAACTTCATTGTCTATGTGTTATGGAATAAGTGTGTTGAATGTCACTTTGTAATTTGGTATTAGTCTCATACTCATAAGGACTTGTCTTTTGATTGTGACCTTATATGAGCATGTCACATGAACATATAGAAAATAACAACACAAATCAAGCATAAGCAGGGCATCATGATCATCACAGCCACACAAATTCATATAAAATTTGAACGATCATGAAGAGGGGCAATTACCATTTGGCTTATAAGGTTTGTTTAAAATAAATGTAGTTTTGTTCTCAGGATTTGTTCTTGTTTTTACAATATACCAACATGATATAACACCATGTATATCCATCAACGTTCGAACTTGCATTACCATTCCTATCCTCATTACCATAACCACTAAAAAGATAAATTGCTTCACAATATCCCCCTAAGTGTCACCCCACGGCCCACTACCTTTACTCCAATCAAAAACTCTTATTATCCAATAGTGATCATAAAAACATCTAGCAATATATAACTCAATATTGCAACGGCATATATTACGTTATGATAACCACACATACATCTAACTACAAACTTAGCCCCATATATAACCGGCTATTAAACTAACATCAATCACCCTAGTACCATATTAAAATTAACGCGCTTCACGTCACAACCCTTATTCGCTCTTACAAACCTAAGTGATCACACGTAAAATCCTAATAAAACACTTAACAACAATACTAAAAAATTACATTCTAGTCCAAAAAAGTATGAATAAGAAAAATCAGTTGTAACCTGATCATCCCACTTGACATTGTATTTCATCTTTCTCTTCTCTCTTCCTCTTCTTCAACTGCACAAATCAAAACAGCAATCTAGTATAACATTATTATTGAATACAAATCACACAAAAGTAACCCTCAAAATAATCAAATAATCAAATTTTAATATCTTGATCACAATGATTTTAATAATCAGTAACCCTCAAAAGTAAAACATGAGGTAGTGTGAACCGTAGGTAATCAGGATCGCATAAATGCACTTCTCCAAAACCATGAATGATGAACCTACCACCAAAATTTAAGATCTTTAGGCGCACAACTATTAAAGATGAACATGTCTTAAATCTTTTATACACAATGATGCAAGATGAGTCTCCCTACGTCAAGCGGTATGAACCAAAACGGGAAAATTACTCTCGAATCTAGGGCGCTTTATTGAAGGGTTTGCAGCATACCAACCTTCACTTTACCCGATCGCACTATATGTACCAACATGAGGTTTAAATTTAAGAAAATAAGATTTGTGGATTTGATTAAGATCTATGGATTTTAGCAGTGATGATGAGAAGAATAAAAAGTATGGATTTGTTACATTGTGATTTGTGTTGATGACTCGAATAGTACCCCGTGTTTTTTTTTTTTTTGTTAATTACATATTCCACCTACAATTATGAAAAACACCATTGAAACCCATGTGTATTTTCGGGTTTTTTAATTATATGAACACAAAAACGTTTTTAAATTTTGTTTAGGTAAATTAGGAAATAGTTAGCTTCTAAAATATTTCTTTATCAAAAATTTAATATCTAACTAAAAAAAATATTACCAAAATAAAGTATGGTTTGAATTTTTGAAATGAAAAATTCCCACTAGGGGTTTTGTTTTATTATATAAAAGATATATGTTAAATTGTTGGTTTCCTGTAACTATATTGTTTAAACTTTAAACTGTTAAGTAGCATACATGATAGATGGCAATTATCCACATCTAAGAATTTAATACAAAAAATAATATAAAATAAAAACAAACCTTTAAATCATGATAATTGATATGCATTTGACTTTGCTAAAGAATTGAGATGGTTTATAAATCAAAAAATTGATGATGCTTGAGACTAATAATCCATTAAGGGTCAACTCATTCATAACTTGCAATCAAGAACGTAATGTATGATTGGGTGCATAAAATTTTTAACTGTAATCTAGAAATAAATATTGATGGATCGGATGCATTTAAAATGCTTTTAAAAAAATTAATATTTTTTTAAAAATTAACACTATATCAAAAAAAATCAATAAGAGTCATATGACCCCGCGGAACCCTGCTTGCAATATCAAATAGCGTTGTATTGTTATTTTCGAAAGACCAATTAACGTTAAATTAACACGGTATCGAAGAGTCAAATCGTTCTCGTAACAGTGCAACATATACTGTGGCGTATCATTTAGAACATACTTAGTTGGTGTATATATCAATCGTCGACATATAGTTGTTGTTATGGATTATAACTTGGTAACACATATGCTTTACGTGTCTTCTTCAAAAGTGTTATGCCTTTTAGCAATACTTTGTTCTAAAAAAATTATTATCCAAATGGCATGAAAAAGACGTTTAAGAATAATCATGATTGTATAATGAACAGACTCCCAAGTCATCTCTTGGGCGAATATGTAGAGTATTTACTTTTAATCAAGGTTATAAAAATCGTGAATTGGTAGTTGTACGGTGTAGGCAGGATTAATTGAATTAGCATTTTCGGCAAGTTTTGAGTATTCTCGTCAAGATTTTTCTTTAAAAAAAAATTATAATAGATATAAACAGCGACTATAAGTGATAGAAACTAGTTTACGGCGAGTTTTGGGTATTTACAGCAAGATTTGAAAGTTTTTGGCAAATTTGACCACCGTTGACAGTCAATGACCATCGTTGACTACGGTTGAACGATGAGTTTGATCGATTTAAACAAATCAAAAAGGTTGGTAGCTCATGGCAGCGGCGGTTAATCCGCCTTATAAGCGTTTTTTCTTTTGCAACATTACTTTTACTTGGATTTATCAATATAAAAGAGGTTTGGTTTACAACCATGAAGATTATCACTAAAATATAAAAGGTTTTGAGTTTATATTTTATTAGGTGTAAACAACTTTAAAGTCGTAACAATAACCTCTCCTGAGCCTAAGACTAGGTGTAACAAGGCTTCATTTCAACGCATGATGCGCCCTAATGTATTTTCAACCCATCACTTTCTTTGACGTCCTTTATGTATTTTCATTTTCTTGCAAGTGATGATAAACTTGGTGGCCAAGTTATTACTAAATCCCACTCGAATTTAGTGTCCGTCTCGAAATTACTGTTGTCAAATGATAAACTTGGTGGCCAAGTTATTACGTCATGTCTTAAACAAGTTGTTTTTGTTTAAAAATCGATTTGGTTATTGTTGATACAAAAGTTGGGCGTTCCTTGTTTGGAGCTCCGGCTCTCGTACCAATTGAGAATCGTTGTTTGAGACCTGCGCATTAAGAGATAGAAAACACCGTTAGGCTTATCGTGGGATTGTCTCCCACGATTATCCTCCGGCGTGAGAGTAAGTGATCGGTTTAGGGTTTAAGGAGAATTAGGGTTTGTAGATCGTACCTTAAACGAGGGATGTGATTCCCTTTATATACGCACGGAATCCTTGTTGGTTTCGTGTTCCTCAACTTTCGGCGTATCCCGCCTAAGTCGGTTGGGGAATGATTATCTCCAAACATAGGAGATATCCAATATCTATTCCGTAAATAGCTTTGGGTTTGGGCCTTCGTGAGCCTAAACACTGATCGGCGTGGCCCAGTCCGTGCTGGGCTTGTTAGTATTGGACTTTGGTCGGGTTCGTGACCCGAATATAGACTATACGTCATCATGTCCCCCCAGTCTAGTATGCGCAGTGATTAACTGCGGATGCTAGACTAATAATCCGTAGTCAGGAAAAGACTTCGAAGCGTAGCCAAGAAGCCATAAAAATAAATACCCGCCGGTACATTGTATCTGGACATTGAAATTAAAAAATGGGCGCCTCGAAAGTCGGGGAAAGTTCGCACCGTGTCCCATCAAGTGATCTCAACCACATATTTAGGATTGGTGGGGTCCACGTGTCACTCATCGCGTGGATGAGGGATGTTATATAACCCTTCGCTTCATTTTCACAGCATTTCTCACCGTAAAAAAGAAAACACAATCCGCCATTTGTTCAAGAACACTTGCAGTTGCAATCGAAGCGAATCGGCGTCAAAGGTAGCGGCGTGCGTTTTAAAATAACAACACCATGGTTAAACAATTGTCTGACTTCACCTCCCACCTCACCGAGAGCAATCTCTTAGAGTTCACCTCAGATTACTTTATACCCCTTGACGTGCATCCGGTTATTCCGGATGCGCAGGCATCCATGCGGACTTCCCGAAGGGGGTTGGGTATATATCACGGTTTTCAATTCTCGAATCAGCGTGTGCCCCTATCCCGCTTTTATGCGATGTATTAAACTATTACATTCGCACATATCGGTTACCTGCATCGGGGGGCTAAGATAACCAATTTTGAAGTGAATGTGTGGTTATTGGCAATTAACCCAACCATCCACTTATTCCGCGTTTTCTATCATACGCGCATGGGTGGGTACCTTTGCTAAGCGCGCGGGTAAACTTCAGTGTTATACCGAGAAACTAGACTCGCTTAGGAATTGGAGGGAGTTCTTTTTCTGGGTGGATGATACATGCTTTCCATGGCATTATGATTTTTATACCCGGGGTACATTAGAGAGGGATGAGTGCCCCTTGCCTGGATCTTATGTCGCTGAGGATGCGGAACGATGCGCTAACCGCATCCCCATTAGTTCCTACCCAAGGAATTTTGGTGCATATGGGCATCAGCCGTAATTTCTTTGGTATGCCGGATGAGATGTCAATCTTCTTGGCGCCAATGGCGAGGTGGGTACTCATTCTTCTGCACCCCTTTTGTAATTAATGTAAGAGCTTTCCTTCCTTTCTCCGCGCATTATATAACCTGTGTGTATTTGTTGTCCTGTGTTGTGCATAGATGGATCTATTCACCGTAGTGCAGCTAGCAAAGCCCGCGGAGGTAAAGACAGGAGCACGGCCCTTGAAGGATGATGAAGAGTCGATACTAGACGCTACCGCAGGGCGTACCACTGGTGAATGTAGGAGAGGCGGGGACAAGTTCCTCCGTTGATGTGGGCAGCCGCTACAAAGTGTGCCAAGCCCTCGGGTGCCTTCCCCAATAGCGCAGCCACCACCCACAGCTGTGGCGCGACCATGGATGAGGAAGTGGAGGAGCAAGAGTCAGGCTGAAGCGTAAAAGGACGCTCGGAAGTGATGGCGCGAGCTCCTCGAGGAAGAAACGCCCAATGGTCTTCAATGTGGAGTCATCTGCTAGTGAGGCTGCGTCATCGCACCCATCGGCAAATGTATCGGCCCACGTAAGTACTCTTGACCATACTTGTTTCCTTTGTTGTTTGCGCATATGAGAAGCCGATAATGCGATGTGTCGTGTATGCGAGGTTTGAGAGGCGTGGAGTCCCCCCCCCCCCATCCGATAGCAAGGATAAGGATGTGTCTGCTGGGGATGCATCAGTGAGGAACCTTGTGGAAGAGCTGGTGCAAGCATCTGCGCATCAAGCGCCACTGGTAAAGAAGCTAAAGGCTAAAATCTCTGTGAAGATAGCCGAATTCGCCAGAAGGATCAGGCTATTGCGTTCTTTGGAGGCGCAATTAGCTCTGCCCGGACTGAGGTAGAAGCAACAAATCACGTTATGCGGAGAAACTTGCGAGGAGAAAAAAATGTCGCTGCTATCCCAAATAAACCAGGAGCGTGTTGAGGCGGTCAGTATAAGGCATCTTGTAGGTGGGCTCTCAAGTATCTTGATCGGGTAAGAAAGAGTTGGTTCTTGCATTAGAAGATCTTTCGCTACTGTGGGAAGTGCATTGGAAGTGCAAGAGGCCAAATTGCGCAAACTCAGCATTTAGTACGACGAGGAGTTGTATCCGGCTTATGTCGGCGATAGCTGAGCGCGGTGGCTCATAGGCCATGGGCTTTGTCTGCTGCACTCGGTACCACTGGAATCGCCGAGGTGGTTAATGCCTTTGGGAAGGTGGTTCAGTGCGCTCTGGAGCGTGGTAAAGCAGAAGCCGTGGAGAAGCTGCATGAGACAAAGCTTCTAAATGTGCCCATTGATGAGGTACCGAACTATGATGCTAAGTCTTATGATCACCTTGTCGCTGCCATGAAAAGGATGAAGGACTTAGAGCTCCCCATGATTGCTGAACTGGAGCGCGATCAGGATTATCCTATAGATGTTATCATGGCGGGGTTGACCTTAGCGCGTCATCGTGCCGAGGGTGCAGAGGCACAGCCGGACTACTATTTGAAGCCCTATGACTCTCAGCTGCAAGTACCTGTCTTCGCTCGTCCTAGAGATATTCTGAATCCCTTTGCCTTAGAGAAAGAGGTGCCTTTGAAGGAAGTGTTGGAAGCGCATGCGACGGACTTGCTAAAAGGAAGGTATTAAGGGTAAAGGCGACTTTGTGTGGGGTTGGTGCAGCTCACTTACCAAGGTCGACGGGGTGCGTGAGTGTTGCTACTGTATCTCGTCAAGATGCGGATTTGTTGAATAAGCTAGATGAGATTGGGAATGCTGCGATCCATGCGGGTAGCTCTTCTCTGGAGCGTAGTCATAGCTTCTAGATTGTAACTTGTGTTGTAAACATCCTTGTAATAACTCGTAGTTATGAATAAATCTCCTATGGTTAAGTGCGTATGAATGTTATTGCAATTTGTGATGTGCATACTTATCTGTTTGTCTTTGCGTAAAGGACGTATTCATTGTGTGAATAATATAGGAAATTCATGGTCGTGTATGAAGATCATAGTAGAATTTGAAAAAATAATTTCTAAGTACTTTTTATCATAGTCGTGTATGTTATGATATGCAGCGTACTATAAATATCACTTTTAAGGAATCAAGTGTCTTGGTTCCTAAGTTGTTAAACGTGCACCATATGCGTTGCTGCGCACCCATCGTAAGATGCGCACAAAACTCATTCCAACATCTTGAGAACAAGGTGTTTAACAAGGATACGTGATCCAGTGTTGATGGGTTTGCAACCCTCTTACTCAACAAGTTGTTTAGTAGGTTAACTTATCCTTTTACCATCGTGGGTTTATTTTAGTGCATGCACGCCATGTAGGCAAGAAATGAAAGATGTTAAGACATACGATATATGGAAATAACAAATTGAAATGTGTCACGGAGTTAGCTAGAAACCGCAACGTTTTATTAATACTTGCAAGTGTTTTTGAGAAAATAAGACATTATACTAAGGAAATAAAAAGTAAATACATAGATGTTTATTGGGTACTCTAGTAAAGTGCCTGAGCGTTTATACGCTGGGCTGTAGCCACTCCTATAGGTAGCACCTTTTGAGGTTGCAGATGTTCCATGTCGCGTGCAGCTCTCGACCATCCAAGCCGCGTAACTTGTACGCGCCCGTTCCTAATGCTTCAGTAACCTCATAGGGTCCTTCCCACTTTGGTCCAAGCTTTCCCGTGTCTTCTGCGTGGCTCGCATCATTAGCGCGGTAGACGAAGTCACTGTGTCTGAATGAAACACTGCGCACTTTCGTAGTTTTGAGAGACAAAACTACTTGGCTCTAGTTCCGGAATGACTCCCTCTAGAATAGGGGTGTCAGTTTCCACCAATATGCCCTTGTTCTTATCGGGCGCATCGGGTGCTTTTGTGAAGTTAGCTTCCGGCCGATTGGAGTGGAGTAAAGGAGTGCGCGGCATCTCTGGCACTGGTGGTGGTTGTAGTGGCCTGGGTTGTTCCCGAGAGCGGTTCACTAGGGGAAGACCATATCTTGGTCGATCCTGATTTTAGCAGCGCTGGTTGTCCCAGAAGTCTGCTTAGGAGTTGATCCACTGTGCGTCTTTTCCCCGTGTGGCGGTTGCGATCACGGTTTCCATGCTTCGTCATTCTAGTTCTTGGTTCTTAGTGAATGGTCCCACGGATGGCGCCACTTGTTGATACAAAAGTTGGGCGTTCCTTGTTTGGAGCTCCGGCTCTCGTACCAATTGAGAATCGTTGTTTGAGACCTGCGCACTAAGAGATAGAAAACACCGTTAGGCTTATCGTGGGATTGTCTCCCACGATTATCCTCCGGCGTAAGAGTAAGTAATCGGTTTAGGGTTTAAGGAGAATTAGGGTTTGTAGATCGTACCTTAAAGCGAGGATGTGATTCCCTTTATATACGTACGGAATGCTTGTTGGTTCCGTGTTCCTCAACCTTCGGCGTATCCCGCCTAAGTCGGTTGGGAATGATTATCTCCAAACATAGGAGATATCCAATATCTATTTCGTAAATAGCTTTGGGTTTGGGCCTTCGTGAGCCCAAACACTGATCGGCGTGGCCCAGTCGGTGCTGGGCTTGTTAGTATTGGACTTTGGTCGGGTTCGTGACCCGAATATAGACTATACGTCATCAGTTATAGTCTATGACGACTTATCCACAGGTTTATGTTTTGTTTGTGGTAGTTAAATCGGGTTACTTGTTAAGATTTAGTTAAGCAAGGTCTACAAGTCATTTAGCTACAATAGAGTTCATGCTAGTTAAGTAACTAAAGTCCAAACACAAATTAAATGTCCCCATACTTGGAAGCTAGACACGTTAACCCGTGGAAAGCATGATGTAATGTATGTTAGAATATAATCCTTCCCAAAATGTTTTTTTAAGATGTATGATCTATACAATAGTTTTGATTTAGTGACATGTGTTAGTCAAAGTTTGATAATGTACATAAACTCCACTTTTGGTACCTAAAGGTATGGTTTGAGGTACAAGTAATTTGAGGTCATAAATTACGTTTAGGGTAGATGCTTTTTAGTGATATACGAGGAATTTTCTTTTGCTTACTCTTATTTTGATAAATTTTGCTTACTCTTATTTTGATGCTTATCAAGGGATAAATCCTCACCATTCATTTAGTTTGATCTAATGGTGAGGATTAACTTAAGATTTAATGGATAAACCTAAGTCCATGTTTTTTTTATTATTTTTTTGTTTTTTTTTCTTCACCTTTTTTTGTCTTTTTATTTTTCTTCATTTTTTTTTTTTTTTGTCTTTTTTTTTCTTTCTAATTCACGTTTTTATTTATTAACGTTTTTTTTCACCTTTTTTTAACCCTCGTTTCTTTTTTCTTCGCTTTCATACGTTTTCGTCTGTTTTTATACATTTTCATACGTTTTCATCTCTTTCGTCCGTTTTCATACGTTTTTGTTTGTTTTCTTACGTTTTCGTCCATTATTCATACGTTTTTGTTCATTTTTTCCGTTTTCATCCGGTTTCTTTCGTTTTCGTTCATTTTCAGACGTGTTTTTACGTTTTCGTCCGTTTTCATATGTATTCGTCAGTTTTTTTACGTTTTCATTCGTTTTCTTACGTTTTCATAAGTTTCGGACTATCACAAGTGATTTCTGTGATATTCAGGATATCATTTTGTGATATTTTGAATATCGCTTGTGATTTTCTAAATATCACTTTGTGATATTCAGAATATCACTTGTGAGTTTTTGAATAACTACTAACTACCACATTTTATTGCTAGTTTTTCGTGTATCTTGTTCTCATGATGTTCAACTTGTTGGAGGAGAATTTGATATCACTGGTGACATCACAGATATGTCAGCTTCTTCTATTTTGTTGAATCATGTGTGATATCACTTGTGATATTACAGATGATATCACTTGTGAAATCACCTATGATATCACGTGTGATATCACAGATGATATCACTTTTGAAATCACATGTGATATCATGTGTGATATCACTTGTGATACCACACGTGATATCACCTGTGATGTAACATGTGTTTGACCTTCTTCAGTTTGTTTATGAAGATGTGCTTTGTTTACCTGATGCAGGTTTTATTGACCAGGTCTTAAATTTATAGTGTCTCGTTATACCTATGGTCTACCCTAGTGCACTAACGGGCAGTGTACCCGGTCGTGTGTAGTGTAGTAATCGGTAAAGCCGAGGTCGTCCCAAGAGCTATGTGTGTTGGGTTATTACTAAGTCTAGTGTCATAGATTAATAAAGGTTTCGATATGTATTTAATTTATTAAACTACTAAAGCGGAATGATATAAAGCAAATAAATGGAAAAGGGAAATCAATAAAGGAAAGTGGTGCTAACCTAGTTAATCCTCCTAGCTAGTTATGTCTACGTCTACTTACTTCCAATTACTTCAGGTGGGGTCAAATTCGAGAGGGCAGTATATGGTCAATTCGCCCTAACCTATCAGCAAAGATACCACCACTGGAGAAATCAGGCGCACCGTCATAAGTCATGTTTTTCTTGGCCCCCTAATCCAAGTCATTAAGTATCGCTACATGCTAGATTTATAATAGCGAATGTCCGGCCGTTAGGAACTTAGACACGGACCCCCTAATTCTTAAGTTCATCCAAACGATATGTGATCAGTTGGTCAAATCGCACAAATAGAAAGGGTCGTCAGTTGGTCATATCTTACCCTTCCCGTCTCAGTCCGCTCACCTAGGGTCAGTTGGTCATATCTCCTAGGCAATTGGCCTCTATCGCCATTCAAAACTACCGAACCAAGGGTGACTACCAATAAACTATGCATGCATAAAATAGTGCTTTTACGATTTTTATAGAAGAGACGTACAGTGCCGCATTAGTATTGACTCCATCTATACTATATTATTATGTATTTAGGACTTCCTATGAAAGGAAGTATTAATGCTATTTAATATAGTCAATTAATTAACCGATCAATAAATACAATTAATACAATTATTAAAACACCTCTAACATAATAAATACAAATTATCAAGTATATTGTACAACCAAATTAAACACAATTCCTACATTAAATGTCACTAATACAAATAATATTAAAGTCTGAAGAGGCAACAGACCAAATGAGCTAAAAGAGCAACTAGGACATAAAAATTAAACAAAAAAAAAATGGCAAAACGCCTAAAAGATTATGACAACAAAAAAATATGCAATTTTGAGTTTTATAAATACGATTAGGACAACAACAAAAAATAATCCCAAGTAACCAATTTTTTTCATGAAAACAAATGGTATAATCATCATTTTATAAATAAGTTAGAATTATCAAACTTTAATTTCTATTAAGTATATGTAAAATAACCATTTTTGATTATTTGACAATTTTAAGTCTTTGGAAAGATATATATGCAATTTTTAGTTTTGGCTGAATATATTTGACAATTTAAAGGCTTTGAAAGGATTTATATGCAATTTTGATTTTTGGTTAGATATACATATAATTATGAGCCTTTGAAAGGATATATATATATATATATATATATATATGCAATTCTCCATAACTAAAATATTAAAGTCATGCATTTATAAATTTATGACATTTTATAATTAAACGACATTTTTCATTACATCTTCTATCGTTTTCACACGTTTTTGTCCGTTTTCATATGTTTTCATCCGCGTTCATACATTTCCATACATTCTCGTACAAAACGCAGAAAAGCATATAAAAATGTACAAAAACGTATGAAAACGACAAAAAATGTGCAAAAAGTACAAAACGGACACAAATGTGTATTGATAAAGTTTTTTAGAACATTTGTTTAATTCTAAAAGTGGACCATTCGTGGACGATTTTTCTTAACATTTGAATAACTGATATTTTATACTAGAAAGAAAATAATGTACAGTATATGACAAAAGTAAATAAAATGTAAATTGATTAAGAATTCATTCAACAAAAAAACAGTTAGTCACGGGTTAGCTTCATGTCGAACCCATTGATCTCACATCAAGAAAATGCAAGTCATGCAAATGTATGTGCGTGTTTCTGTATGTTCTTAAGCTAAGATGATAACATTTCCAATTTTGGGCACTCACCCGTCCCTTAAATTGCGTAGTTGAGGTGTTCACTTCTAAAGCTTTGGCTGATCGGAACTTCATCATGGTTTCAGTTGGTTCACTTCCTTGTGTCGCATCCTCTTGATTGACTGTGGGTACCTGAGAAATGAAGGATTACGAATGTGATTAGCACATAAGTTTAAGTTTTCGAAATCAAAAGTTAAGAACAAAATGTCATCATGCGACAGAAGTAGATGTAACAAAATGGGTCAAAATGGGTAGTATTTTTTAGCTGATTCGGATTGAGTTTGACCCAAACACTTTTTGTCCAACTTTTACAAACATGCAGTGTGTCAAATATGATAACGAACTCTATTGTTTCAGTAATAGTCTAACATTCCTATAACAAATGATGCAGGCGGTATTATGTATTAACAACACTTTGAGCACTTGTCCCTTTTACGACTATTTTTCTTTTCTCTTTAACTTTGCCCGTAGAGTTCACTGACTCACTGAAAAATACAAGACAGAAGTATGAGCACGATACCTACAACAGGGGCATAGTATAACGCCTTGAAAATTCGTTTCATTAATTTTAATCTGTTTCAAAGGTCTTCACAAATGGTTCACAACATCAACAAAGATGCTGCATAAGTTCAAAAAGTTCCATGATAAGAAACTTTTTAACAGAAAAGCTAAAGTATCGATAAAAGATCAGTATATAAAAAGACATACTTGGGTCTAAACCGCGTTTATGCTAATGGCTCCTTTAGTTGTTCATTCACCCATCCAAAGAAGCCGCAGCACTCGAGGGGTTCATTTTTCAAACAGTTTATTCAAAGAATGATAAGCTTGACTAATAGTAACGAAAATTTTATAATAAAACTAACCTGGGAGATTAAAAGGAACTGGAAAGCATCTGTAAATTTCACATTATATCCAGTAGCATATGAGAGGGTCAACGGGTCTAGTCTCCTACTCTAAATGCAGAATTAAAACAAAGTAATCTTCACGTACTGTATGCTTATATGCTACAATCGTATATCAATAAAATACTAGCATACTGTAGAAATGAGTTTGACTAATGTACCTTCATTGAAGCGCACCAATCGGCTAGGTTTACCCAGAAATTCGGTGAACCATTTTGCAGCTTCGTCTCCCTCATCCAAAGCCGAGCCTGACCATTCCCAGAGCGATACCCCATCAGACGATAATGACGGTTTGGTCATTGAGACCTTAAGCTCCGCCATCCCAGGAGCACGTACCACTGTCAGAACACAATCAAGTGGGCTCAACAACAATATTTCCGCTTAGGGGCTTATATGGAAGCAGACTCATAGAGTTAACTAACGGGTATCAAGTCTAGTTTGGCTTGACTTACCAATACTTTTAAGATTACAAAACTTTCACGGTTAAAATTTTTCGCTTATTCTTGTAAGAAAATTAACGAGGTGAAAGTACACACGCCAAATCACTTTTGACAACTTTGTACCCGTTTTACAGAGTTCGACCTAACTATTTGACCTTTTACTTCATATAAAAAAACATTCAATTCTTCTGTTTCAGCGATATGATCTCTAGAATGAATCCGAATCGACCCATTAAGTGTTAAACATAACATTTTGGGTTAAAAGGATAGCATACTTACCCATGTAAGAAGACTTTGTGGGCACCCAACCAAGCGAAAAAGCCTCAGTGGGCAGCTCGACTTGAATGAGGGCTAGCTTAGGTTCGACGCGCTGAGTGCATCCTCTGCCTTTGGAATTCACAACCACCCAATGACGATCCCACACAAATCCTAAACAAAACAAATGCTCATTTCCTTAATAAGAAGTTAATCAATCAACTGTAGGAAACAAGTAACTAATTTTGGGGGTTTTATTTATGCTTATATAGCGAACTTATGGCTTATTTGGTTTTCAGCTTATGTTTCATAAGCTCATTTTGTGGCTTATTTTCAAACTTTTCGACTTATATAACCTAATCATGACATGATAAGGTTATATAAAAGTTTGAAAATAAGCCACAAAAGTGAGCTTATGAAACAAAAGCGAGAACAGATAAGCCATAAGCCCGCTATATAAGGCTAAACAACACCCCCCAAAAAAAGTAGGAAATAATTGACTAAATACCAGGTTGGAAAGGGCAGCTTGAGAAACAGAAATCCCTTTGCATGATTTTACTGGATATATGAATATTGATTTCACCCTCCCCACAACTTCCTTCTCTCAGTCATCAGACCTCCTTGATGTTTAATAAGGACAAACTAAAACTTAACATACTAACATTTATTTGTAATACAAATAAAAATGGTACATAAGTGTTCCGATTTCGAATTCAAAGTCAGGAAAACATGCCACTTGACTCCAAGTTAAACCTATCTAGATTGTTATCGAAGTTCTTGTTCTAGCACAAAAATAAAGACAACAAAAAGCGTCCAATGTTTTCATCTTGCGTCGTCCTTCAAAGGGACTTGACATGCCACAATCATTTTCTACTTGTTCTTTTTAGAAGCACGTTTCCCATGACCCTTTTTCGGAGGTCCCTTGCCACGACGCTTCAACATCTCCAGTTTTGACAGACGTCTGCAATATTACAATACACAACTCAGCAAGGTCATATACAGAGAAAGTTATTGGAAGATAAACAATCACTCACACGGTTTTCAGTTATTAATTGAATGAATGGTGCATAAGTCCTTAGTAATGAATGGTCAATCAAATGATTTGCAGAGTATGTTTGACATCTTAAA
>OU343223.1:292298850-292803860 GCA_910596185.1 Chrysanthemum makinoi | reverse complement strand
AGCCTCATAAGCCCTTTAGCCCCTCCCAAGCACACCCTAAAGTGGTATTGAAAGATCTTCACTTGGTAGATGCGTTATGGTATAAAGTATTAATAATAAAACCTTTGAGGCGAAGATGTCAAAGCGGACAATAATTACCAGAATTGTATATAAAATAAGTTGATTGAAAAAGACTTGTGGATGATGAAGTAGTAGTAGGTTGGATAGAAGCCATAATTCTAATTGAATTATTGGAAGTTTCCTTTTAGTGCATACGAGTACTTCCTTTGTGATAAGATGATCATTTGTCTTTTTACCTCTAGTAAATTTTTTTCTTATGTCTTTTTACCTCTAGTAAATTTTTTTCCTATGTCAAAGTCTAAACTCTCTTCATATCAAAAGCTAGAACGAGTCGATCTTTAATATTCAAAATACCATCGACATATCTATTATGATTCGATAAATAAAGTTCTAAACTAAAAAACATTTGTGGCGACAATGTTTTGGTCAATATATGGGTCGGGTCATGACAGTTGTAGTCCAACCTACCCTTTGTTTTAACCATAACGATACATATACATTAAATGCAAACATAAGAATTAAATAGGTAAAGATCACCACATAAGTATTTATATAGGTAAGAGCATCCGGTGTGGAGTTACTTGTGGCTCGCCGTGGGTGACGTGGAGCGCCGCCGTGGCTCGCCGCCACACCGACCCTCCTCGTTGTGGCTCGCCGTGGAAGTGAAAATCGTGGGGACGACGAGGTTGCCTTCTGACACAAAAGCAAAGTTTACGTTATAAAACGTTAACTTTAGTTTTTAACGTAAACTTTTTTTTTTAAACGTTAACTTTTTTTTTTAAACCCACCACTCCTATATAAACTATTTTCATCTTCATCATTTTACACATCTTCAAACCCAAAATACACAACAAATCTTTCTTAACCAACAATATCATTTTACACAATGTTTCAAAACCCAAATGACGGAGGATACTTCACAAATCTACTTAACTCAAACCCACAACAATACGGGGGTTCTTCAAACCCGTCTACCCCCTCTTCGACCAATTCCAACCCGTCTCCACAAGAAATAATGCTTAACCAACAGTATCAGTTTCAACAAGGATTCGCAGCTTACCCCTCCCGATTTCAATCACCTCAGTTTTTTAACCCGTCACAACCTCCACAGTTTTTTAGCCCGTCACAGCCTCCACAGTTGCCCCAAATGGAATCACAACCGTCCGGTTCACAATTCAAAGTTCCAAAAGCACGTGAACCGGCAAAAGGCAGGGGCAAAAAGTCGAAGGCAAAAAAAACTGCTGTAGATTTGGACAAGGACGATGACGAAGATGTTGAAGTCATAGCACAAGCGGACAGGAGGAAGTGGACCAAGTCTGAAGAAATGTTACTTGCGCAGTGTTGGATAGAAATTTCCCAAGATAGAGATATGGGCAATGACCGTCCGGAGGAGTACTTTTGGAACGACATTCTCGACATGTTCAATTCTAAGACAACCGATAACCAGCGTGGCAAGAACATGATAACTGGTAAATGGACAAGGATTAACGGTGATTGCCAGAAGTTCAACGCTGTTTACAAACATCTTCAGCGTCGAAGTGGTGAAAATGAGCAAGATCATGTCGAGAATGCCAAAGTTAACTTTACGCATCGTTTTGGTGGGAGGGAGTTTTTGTATGAAAAATGTTGGGCTGTTTTGAAAAATTATCCCAAGTGGGATGCCGAAGATCCTGTTGACATTACATGTCTCGAGGATATATTCGGGCCGGACAAACGACCTCGGCCTGAAAGAGATGGATGCAAACGAGCCGGAAAGAAACAGAAGTCGACTTCAACGTCAAGCGCTGCAAGCTCCGGTGGAAGTCAAACGAGTAGTTTTTCGGGACATATATCCGAAATATATGCTCAAAAAGGCGATGCTCAAAGGGCTTGTTACGAGGCGAGGCGGGAGAAGGAAAAAACGTGGCAAGAGAAGATGGAGATGGATTTTCTCATGATAGATCCGAGTACCAATCCTGACCTGGTAAAAGCAGAAATTATCCGCAAGAGGCAGGAACGCCTAGTCAAGAAACATCAGGATAGAGATGACTAGGTTACGTATTATTAGTATGTGTTGTATTTTTTTACCCGTGTCGTTTTTTTTTTTTTTTTTTTCGTATCGTTTTATCGTTTTGTTTTTGTGTGTTATGTATTGTAGTTTTAATTATTAATGAAATAAATTTAGTTTATATGAAAATTGAATAAAAAAATAAAGTGGTAGTGGTGGGCCCCAAATGAAGAGGTTGAGGTTTGTTATGAGTGAGGAGGGGGTTTGTTGTGGTTAGTTGTGAAAAAATGGGATGCTGATGTGGCGCTGAGGTGACACGACGACGAAGTTAACCCTTGTCACGACACCTGATGCTCTAATAAACTAATAATACATATATAACTGCCAACATAAGTATTATTATATGGGAATTGATACTCACATCACACTTTTTGATTAATGCACCACAATCTGTTCATTACAGTTTGTACTGTACAATACTGTAATGCACACATTGTGATGCATTAATCAAAAAGTGTGGTGTGAGTATCACCTCCCTTATTATATAGGTAACGTGTGCTGATATCTCCAAGTACTATGGTTTTGCAAGTTGGATTTCGGCTTTGGACTTTGAAAGTTGGTGAGTTGACGTGAAATGGACAATTGTACAACTGGAAATTTGGCTTTATTGTAATTTGTAGTAGGGAAAATTCTCTAAATGTCCCAGTTGTCCAACTTTATTACCTCAAATGCCTCACTTTTTTTTCACTTCTCAAAATGCCCCATGGGCAACTTTCCCATGGGCAACTCTATCAAATTTTTGGGCCCACGTTGTACTTGCAAAGTACAAATCTTACAAGTTGTCTGTTGGGCAACTTTGACCTAATATATTAGGCAACTAACAATTTTTGTCTTTTAGTGAAAAAGCACCATTTTATTTTTAACTTTATGAATACAAAAAAGTTGGGCAACTTGGCCCCACAAATTTGTATTTTAAGGCAACTATCTATAAAAGCCAATTTTTAAATGCAAATAAGTTGGGCAACTTGGCCCCACACATATGTACTTTTGGGCAACTCTCTCTAAATACCACTCTATACCATACAAATACACCTTTAATAAACCTAATCAAATATGTCAAAAAATTATTTATTATCCTAATACAACTAAATACAAAATACAAAATACCCAAAACACACACTCCTTTACCCCACACACACCTTCCCTCTCAAAGCCGAAAAACATCCACAACTTAGAAACAGATATCCTTCCCTATCAAACTGAATAATCCAACGCCCGTATCCTACTCCCTCAATAGTTCTTCTTCCATACGACGCATATTCGTACATTCAAAGGAATCCGACGCATATTCCTACACTCAATCGCAGTTCTTCAACATCTCAAGAATCCAACCACGAACATGTTTGATGCAAAGCTAACGGTCAGATCTAGATTAGAACATATTGCTACTATTAAAGGTGCACTCAATGTGAATAGAACCAAATTGTTTAGAGAAACTGTCTTTGGCCCTTGGTTAGATTTTCCTAAGTATTCCCCTGACAACCACTTATACCATTATTTATATCAAAATGCAGTTGAGGTGTCAATAGTTAGTGATTGTTGTCCACCTTTAACTTTTGTACTAGGTGATAATGTTTTTGATTTTGGCCGTGAACAATTTAGTCTTCTTACTGGGTTTCGTTTAGGACTAGTAGATAAAAGTGAAAGTGACCACGGCCATGTTGTTAAGGGTTTAACATATAGTCCTTTTTTTGATCGGTTATTTCCCGATAAAAAGAAAACTAAGAACAAAAAAGTTAAGGGTGATGACCTTTTGGCGTTGGTAAAGTCGGCGGAAAGGTGGGAATTGTTATCCGATGAGGATGCTGTGAGGGTTGCTTTGTTGGTGATTGCAACATTTGTATTTATCGGTCGGGAAGGAAGGTTTAATGTTCCTGACCATTTGCTAAGGAATGTTGAGGATTTTTGTGTATGGAATGAGTATCCATGGGGCGAATACATGTGGGCTCATCTGTATAAAAGAACGGTGAATGTTGTTCCTAGGCATCTTCAGGCAGAATCAAAGAAGCCCGTTCCAAAAGATCCAAAAAAAGAACAAACATACACTCTTTATGGATTTACATGGGTGTTGAAGGTTAGATTTTACTTGTACTATACATTATTTGTGGTTGTATATATTCTGATGGTTAATCTTAATAATGTGTTGGCATTGTTCATTAGCCATTGGCTTGGTTCCCTAGGCATTGTTTTGTAGTCAGTGTAAGTGTTTGTGTAGATTTAAGGATGTTATGGTTGATGGTTTCGCAGTAGATAAATACATAGAAACGATTTGTAAACAGTTGGTTGAAACCACTGACAATGTGTCTTCATCCACTGCTAGTTCAGAAGAACCCACTGCTGCAACAACACGTTACGTAATTGTATCCCCTGTTACTGCATATACAGCCACTGCTATCCTAACCACTGCAACCATAATCACAACCAGTTTAATCACAATGACTAACTCTTAATTCAATGTATTTGTTTTTTCAGATTTGGATTATAGAGACATTCCCAAACAGCTCCCAGTTCTGGACCAAAGACCCAGAGAAGATCCCACGTTGTCTAGCTTGGTCAAAAGTAAAAAACTTTGAAAAAAAACATTACACAATTTTATTTGATCCGGTAAGTAAAAACCCAAAATTAGTTAACTGTTGTATGTTTTTATTACATTTAGCATATCAGCTTATCTCTTTTGTTATTCAGGCTTTCAGACCACTACAGAAGATTGTACCGACAAATGCCGAGCTGAGTTGTCCGTGGTACATTCGCAGTATGGAGTACATCCGTCAACTAGATTCCCAACTTGTTGAAAGAAGAGAAGAGTTGGCTGACCAACTGATGGTGGAAGAAGAGGCAGGTATGGCTGGTCTGGATGTATGCGGTGGAATTCAAGCCGATTTAAATGTCCCTTTCTGTGACGCCGATGAAGTAGTTACAGAAGGTCAAACGTCTAGTGTGAATGACAAAGCTGTTGAAGAAGAGATTGTTGTTGGGCTTGGTGAAATGTTGAATATGAATGAGCCTGAGAAGGTTGAAGATGTTGCAGCCGGTAATGTTGAGGTTGCAGATGGGCTCAAATGTTACAAAGCGGAATCGTCACATACCTTAGATAAAGATGACTTTCGTGCCGAGCTTAAATCCCTTAAGTCCTGGGTTGGTACTATAGAAGAACGTGTAGGAGTAGTTGGTGTATCACAGCTCTTATGTGAGTTACACATCGTACAAAAGAGAATTGTGGTAATTGAGGATGCTTTAGGAATAAAGTCACAAGATGATGTTGTTGAGATTAAGGTAAAAACCTGTTATTTGAATTTTTGTTACTTCATTCCACCAAAATGGTCTCTTTGATTGCCTAAGTAAGTTAACTTTTTTACAGGTGGATACTGTTGATGGCAACAAACCGTTGGCTACTACCGATGAACACACCCCAATCAGGACCAACGTAGGATCCGATGACAAGCAGAAGCTGTTGTATGCCGATTCCGATGAGTTTACCGGGCCTATGTCCCAACTTATGAAAGCTGCTTTATCGGGAGGTGTTGACGATGCTCATCATTCCAACAATATAATGCAGGTGGATAACAAATTTGATTGTGCTGCCTTACCAAATTTGAATGATGAGTTCTCAGACATTGCTTATGATGGGTTTGATCCAACTCCTGTTGACGTACGCATATATATATATTGTTTTTTTTTCCCTTCTTTTATTTTTTTCTATTTCAATATTAAACGCACATACCCTTTATCTAGGAATCGATGGATGTGAATGGTGCGGTAAAAGATAATGACAGTGGCAAGGGTAAAGAAATTGTTGTTTGGCGGCCACCTCTTTGGTGGGAATGGTTTGTGCAGTTTACGCTTACATTGTTAGACCCGTTGCTGCAGCAGGGGGCTTTACCGGTAGACAACGTTTATGATCCCGCTGCGCAAGGTGCTCCACAATTAGACACATTTTATATGGATGTTGAGGAAACACAACCTGTTGAAGTGATATGCATTGATGATGAGGATGGGCAGGATGTTGTCAAGGTACATTTAATTATCTTATCAACAAACAAGTCCCTGCCTTTCATTTGATTACTATATACATTAATACATTTGCATAGATAGCACATAAACCCACATTAAAACAGTTTTCGACACCTAAAAAACAAATATGATACTAAATACATAAATGACCATCATCATAATCTACATTTTAGTTCCAGAGCTCTCTCCCTTGCTTTTCTTAATTGCTTTTAGTCGTTGAAACAGAATTTCAAGACTAGTAATCCTATTTTCCAAATTATAAATATTTTCAAATAATGTAGGATTATTCACATGTTGCTCCACTGGGTTGTTATCATCTTCCTGCGTTTGTTGCACCACCTCCCTTTGCTGCATCACCTCACTTTGAAACTCTTCCTCTACCTCATTTTGCTGCACTAACTGACCTTGCTGCACCAGCTCAGTTTCAGCCTCCTCCTCATTCTCTAGATCTTCCTCATCTTCCTCCTCTTCCTCATCAACTCCATAAATCTCATCCCAGTAGAAGTCTTGGCGACGCAGCCAAGTAAGGATATTTGTCCTCATCCACACACTCACTTGCCTATATGAACCATATTCTGACATTGGTTCTTCCCCAAAAGCATCTAACACTGCGTCAAAAAGCAAATCGTTGTTTAAGACAAACTCGTACTCTTCTTCATCATTTTGAAAGTTTCCATTTGGTGCTGCCATTGTTCTTGAGCGAGAATAAGAGAGAATAAAGTGAGATCTGTGATAATAAGAGACCAGAAACTAGGAAAGTATAATGTAGTAGGATATGTAGCAGTAACAAGAATCTTATCTTTTACATTGTGCTGTACTTCACTTACAATAAAATACTGTCTTTTACTGTGTGCAAAGAATCTTATCTTATCTATACAATGTGCTACATTTGATATAATTATTAAAATATCAATTTATCTTTTTCATTAATACATCACTTTTACAACCTAGGAAACATGCAAACTATTTTCTTTTTCACTTATGGTTGACTTGACTGTTTGAGTGTCTTACGACAATTCATTTGCTTCCGAACATTAGTTTCACGGCTACTAGGACCAACATCTTGTCCTTAAAATAGACACCACATGGTTAGTCATGCCGTAGAATAACAGTTGAGTATTGAACTTATTTAATTGTTGGATAGTCGACCTGTTTGTTAAAAGATGAATCGTTTTTTTTTAAAGGCTGCAAATATCAGATTAGTTTTCAACTCCCTTAAACGTAAGAGGAAGCCAGGGAGATATTGCACCTCACCCTATACTACTCCACCAGCCACTACTCCAAAGAGAAGGCGTTCAGCACGGATTAATTGTCAAACCCCATCCCCTCCTAACGCTCCAGATTTTGATGATACATTGGAACCGTTTGTGGAGGTATTTGACCGTGTCAACTTATATGTCTCTTACTTTGTAATACAAACATTAACTAAAAGAGTTAATTTGTTCTAATTTAGAATCTGTCGAGAAGTGGGACTGGGAAGAAAAAAACCAAAAAGGTAACTGTGCCATGTTCCGTTCAAAAATTTTTGAAAGAGAATAATGGTACTAGGTTTATTTTCCCATGGGGCAATGAAGAGACTATTGTTGATCTCCGGTTTTGGAACTGTTTATTGGCTACGGGTGCAAACCAGGATGGATGGTTGAGGGACGAGGTGCGTATAAAATCAGTTGTTAGTATTCTACCATAAATGTTTCTTTGTGATTCCCACATTTTTTTAATAATGTGCCCAATTGTGTAAACAGCACCTTGACGTATGGGTAGATTTGTTGTGGCATTTCCGACCATCAGATGCCGACTGGGCTATGGTGGGTCCCTTTTTCACACCTCAAATAGTTAATGACTGGGTACGAACCTATTGGGCAAATGGTGTAAAGTACCCGGTGCCTTGGGCTGATGTTGAAAAGGTATTTATTTCTTTCCATATTGCCGTAGGTATCTGAAAATGTTCAGTGGGTGCGTTATGCTGATGTCATAAATGATGTAGGTACTATTTCCAATAAACGAACCTGAAAAGCACTGGGCGGTAGGAGAGCTGCATATCAGTACGGGTGTTTTGACATTGTATGATTCGTTTCCAGCCTTTACAAACAAACGTATTTGGTGGAAGGATACCATGCCTGCAAAATTTCAGTATTGGCTGCCAAAATTACTAGATGAAACGGGAGTCTTTGCAGCAAAAGGCATAGATATCAAGGCCTATCAGATTAGCTTTAAAAAATGTGTTGACGTCCCCAAACAAACAGGTCAATACGGTGACTGCGGGATATGGTCTTGCATTAACCTATATAGGCTGACTCATAACATGCCATTAGAGTCTGACGATCCTGCAGAAACAGCTCTTGCCTATCGTGAAAGAATGTTTGAGTACCTATGGAAATACAAGATTCAGTATGCTGGTCATTGACTATATTTATTACAAGTTGTTGTATTGTCAGCACTCATTGACTAAGTAAGTATATAATTGGTACATAAAGGTGTTAGCTCATAAGGAATGGTCATTCTTTGTGTATGTATAATCAATTGTAGTAACTATTGGAATGATAAATCTGTAAATATCCAAAATGTTTTGTCAATGTTTGTAAATATTATTAGTTGATATTATTATTTCTTGTTTAAGTTATAAGGATCACTACTCAAAACTGATTACATATATATTATGATATTACGTTTAAACCAGCTTCCAATCTTCTACTAGCCGTGGTTTATTCTAAACTAGCCGTCGTATCTGCTCAACTAGACGTGGTTTCAACAGTCCTTATATCCGTGGTTTTGATCATACTTGCCGTGGTATCTTTTCAACTAGCCGTGGTTTTGATCTGAACTAGCCGTGGTTTCTTTCTGAACTAGTCGTGGTTTCTTTCATAGTAGCCGTGGTATCTTCTGAACTAGCCGTGGTTTCATCAGTTATTATAAACGTGGTTTCTTCATACTTGCCGTGGTTCCAACAATAATTCAATCCATGGTTTGACCCACCATCCTACTCAGACATTCTTTCACGATACACCACCCATTCTACTTAACCTTCCTTGAGAGTTTTATTGCCAAAGGACCTTGTACACCAGCAATCTTTTGAATCTTCAATAGCAATTGATCTACCATTGGATTTGTTGATATGGATCCTTGTGGATCAAGCTTCGCTTCCAACATTTTCCTGGCAACAGTTTTGGACAATGGATAGGCTTTATCAATAAACATGAAAAACTTATCCTTAGTAGAATGTACAACATGTACTCTGGAATGCTCATAAAGCATCCATTCAACTACTTCAAATTGTTTCCAGAATTTGTCCGATGGATTAGGTTGACACATGTTTTTCACTGATCTCCACACCAACCTTGCTAATCCTCCAGTTGGCCCATGCTTTCCATATCTAAAATCAATGACTTTCCATAACTGTTCCAAATCCTCTTTTGATAGAAAGAACAACAAGCTTCCAAAATCTACGTATCTACTTCTGCATCCATCTGCTCTTGTTATTTCAATCACTTCTCTACCATTGTCAGTGATTATTTTCAAATCATTAACTGGTTGACCTGCGTTTAGTGGTGTACAATTAATCGGCTCTTGTATATGACTCACCTTAAGATACAAATCCATTCTTTCTTCCCTCTCCATCCCTTCATCCAATTTCTGTTTCTTAGAACGCACATTCTCCCGAATTTCTGCCATTCGCTTTTGTTCGTTGTTGATCCAATCAGCTTCTTTATCAGAATTCATAGGAATGAAATCATCTTTCATTGTTAACCAACGTTCATACACCTTTTCAATCTCTTCGTCCGTCCATTTTTTCAAATCTTTGCCTTTGCAAAATTCCACGTTGTTGAGAATTGAGATCATGAAATTTCTCCTTTGAGCCCTAGTTGGAGGTTTGTTATTCTTACTATTGTATGGTACGACACTTCTCTCCTTCTGCATTTGTCTCGCCCTCGCAGCAAGAACCTTTGACCTTGATGGAACATCTAATACTGCCCATTCTTCATTACTCCATTCCAACTTTATCATTTCAGAACCCTCAACAAATGCTTGTTCCTTGTTCCATTGTTCAATCACTCTCATAGTCGCTTCATCTTGTTCTTTCTTTTTTTTTCTAAAGCTAGATATTCAGCCTTAAAATTTTCATCCAATTGTATTGATAATTCATGATCATGTGATATCTGAGCCTCCTTACTATCAAATTTAAGTTCATCTACTTCAGGTTCAGAAATAGCTTCACCCTTTCCTATTTCTCGTTGATCTACTACTTTATTCACTGCCTCCCCATTCTTCAAAGTATTAGCCAATTGTTTATTTCCAGTAGGTTCAATTACAATGGGAACAGGTGCAATAACAGAATCAGGAATTGCTAAGGTTCTACATAAGTTCAGCAGCGTACCTGCAACCTCCTTCTCCTGCGATGGTGGTGTTACACCAGTTGTGATAATCGTACTATCAGTGGTTGTAGTACCAATATGTGTATCAGACGTAACTGTTGATGAAATAACCTCTGAGGTTACAGCAGTGCTGTCATTTGTATCATCACTAGATACAGCATGCACAACTTCTTCCTCTTCGTCTTCAACTGCAACATTAAAAGGTTCTACCATATGTTCTTTTCCTTCCTCTATCAATTCTGTTTTTCCAACCTTCAAACCTTTAGCCAAAGGTTTAGCCAAGGGTTTAGGACCAGTGGGTCTAAGTATAATAGGAAAATGTGCAGTACCCGATCCAGTACGACTCGATAAGCTTTTACATAACTTCATCAATGTACCGGCAACCTCTTTTTCAACTTCCTTGGGTGTTTGTGTGACCGTGGTTGTCATTAAGGTCGCATCAGTCCTTTCATTAAGGTCAACATCCATGTTTACCTCCTCCCCTGAACAAATGCTTTTGCTCCTCCCCTTTGAGGACCTGCCTTTCTTAGTCATCTTCATTACTCTATTAGATGCACCAAACCTTGGTCTTCTTACTCTCTCCAACACATAAACCCTGTGCTTCAACCTTCTTATTGTATTTTCCATTTGTGTACATTTAGCCTTCAATTCATTAACTACTTCTATAATATTCTCACCCGTGGGATCTGATACGGTGGCATTGGGTTGAGGTTCAGTGGTAGCAGTGGGAGCAGCATCATTGGTTTGGGTGTTTTGTGATTCAGGTAAAGGTAATGGTTTAGCAGTGGATCCTGTTGGTTTAGCATTATGTTCAGACGTTGTCGGAGTGGGTTGAGCATCATTGCTTTGGTTGGGTTGGGATTCAAGCACCTCCTCATTTTCAGGAATGTCTGGCAGGTTAAGCATATTAGGGAATAACGGTGTAATCTTTCCTGAGAACTTGTCATTTTTTTTTCTCAAGTGTGTAAACACCCTAGGAGACATATGATGTACCTCATACTCCCTTTTATGATGAATGGGTGCCGTGATCTGTTTCTCGACTATTAATTGAACAAACCTAGGATATAAGTAGTATTTACCCTTTTCTTTAATGTTCTTTATTAACCCCTCAAAGATCAACCTAGACCAGTTAAACACCCTCCCCTGTGATAAACATATGACAGCAGTTGCTATTTTTGATGGAAACTCATCAAACCCAGTGGTCTTGTTGCTTAGACACAGAAGCAAAGTATGTATTAAAAACTTCCATTGGGGTGAGAACATACCTTTATGATACTTAATTCTTTCCACATTTTTCTCATAACCCAATCTTTGCAACCCCTGAAAAATATCATCATCAGACAAATTGACAACCCCATCAGCATCATCCAGCTTCAAAACATCCCTAATCACATCCTCTTTGACTATTATCTCGTTCTTATCAACAAGACTCCTAATAACCTCGGCTCCATCTCGTTCTTGAATTTTTGCCTTCAACCAAAATTGATTAATGTATTCTTGAACAATGATAGGTTGTACACTTATTGCATAGTGAATTGGTGTGTGTTTGAGAAAAGCAATCATCTCATGGAACCCTTCAGTATGATTGTTCTCGGTTAGGTATGCAACGACGTTGTGTGTGGTGGGATATTCTTTCGGCATTTGTGTCCTTTTGATGTAAACCACGTTTAATTATCAGTTTGGGAGTTGTTAGGGTTTGTTTAGAGCGCCAATTTCAAGTGTTTAAAGATGAATAATTTGATAGCGCAGTGATTTGGGGATTATATACTAATAGATCAACATGTTACATAACAGCCCCTTGAGTTTCCCACACACAGGGGTGGTTAGAAACATACTACCCGTGGGTTGCCCAAAAAAATTGCACTTGCTGTGGTTTTCCCACAAACAGTAGTGCTTAGGAATGCCCACAACCATCTACCCACTTATAGTAAGTGCTAAACAATAAGACAAATAGTCAATGACTTCATTTACTACACAACAACTAACACCTTATACCCATTTGATGGTAGTCCTTATTAGATGATTGTAAGAATGGAAAGTAAACAGCACTGCATAAGTTGATGCAGTTTTATAAATTAATGAATAATTTCCAAATATATATGTTGAACGTCTAATGTGTAACCATAACATATCGACTCATCCGTTGAACATCTAATGTGTAATCACAACATATCGACTCATCCGTTGAATGTCTAATGTGTAACCATAACATATCGACTCATCCGTTGAACGTCTAATGTAAATACAAGCTATAATACAAGCTATAATAACTAAGAACACGATGATGTAAATACAACCAAACTAATACAAAATCTCTACAACTCGTATTCTTTAGCGGAGTGTAAATACAAACTATAAAAACTAAGAACACGATGATGCAGCTTGTTCTTGAAGGAGCTGAGTCTTAATCAGTCTAACCAGTTGTTCAGCTTGTGGTATTTCATTCCCCATTGGATTTGGAGGAATTTCCAGCTTGTTAGTCAGCATCTTCTCCATAAGTCTTTTGGACAATGGATAAATTCTCTCAGCGAACATGCAGACTGTGATTCCACCCTTCGTCTCAACTACATGCACACGAGGCAGAGGATAGAATCTCCAGGACTCAACCTGCCATAAATGTGAGTTCTGCCAGATGAAGTGTCCTTTATCATTAGGAGATTGAGAGCTAAACAGGACATGAAGATCTCCTAATAAGAACATCCCAGAACCTTGTGGTGCATTGTTGCAGTAATGGGATGTGACAAGAGTGTACAGAGAAATCAAGTCTGCCCTGTCTACCAAATGGAGTATTTCCTTCAAAAAGGTGAACTCCATTGAAGATTTATCCATTCGATGCATGACATTCAGTTCTTTGTTAATCAATGTCCAATTGACCAGCACATTTAGATCTCCATCAGGAAAATCAGATGAAGACCCTTCTTTGATAAAGGTTGACTCATCAGCCTCAAGATCCAAGGGAGTTACTTTGGCCATCCTCTTCTTTCTCCTACCAGTCTTATAGATACCTAAGGATGGTTCATCATCTTCTGAGCCAACAGATGCGACAGTAGGAGTGGGAGCTGGTACAATAGGTGCTTCAGAAGAAATGGCGACTGGTTCAGCAGATGGAGCCTTGTCAGATGAGCTAGCAAATTCTGTAGGATCTTCAGCAGAAACCAAAGATGGTTCAGCAGAAGGCACCTTGTCAGATGGAGTGGCTTGAGGAATTTCTTCAGATGTAACCAGCTGGGAGATCTTCTTTGGTGGAATATCATCAAAATTATCCACTATCTCAACAAACTTTGGTCTTTTGGTCTTTGGTGCAACTTCATTCCCAGCAATCCTTTTGAAGTAGGAAGTATGAGATGAAGGCTCCTTAGCACAATCATCATCAGCAATATTGATAACAGGAATTTCAGTAGAAGCACCCAAGTCTTCTTCAGAAGAAACATGTTGTGAGTGTACTTCAGCAGTAGAGGACACTGATGGTCTTTGTATGACTGAAGATTGACCAAGTTTAGTTGCAACATCCTCCATTGGGGTATCAGCAGATGCAGCTTTGACAAGCTCTGGATCCTTGGAGACTTCAGTAGATGCTTTATTCAAGTACGATCTCTTTCTCCTTTGATAAAGAACAGGCTCCTTCTTCTTTGGAGATTCTGCAACTGCTGATGAAGGATCATTGATAGATACATCAGCTAACATATCAAGAGACTCATAACGATGTTCTTCCTCTTCCTCTTCAGAAGAAACCACAAGCTTCATCACAATGTTGGTCTTTTCTAGTTTGTCCTCTAATTCCTTAACTTTATCTTGCAGTTCGTCAATCTTACTACCAAGAGAAGACTTGGTCTCTGCAAGCTCCTTTTTCAGACTAGATACCTCAGCTGCATACCTGTTAACAAGAGCATAGACAGATGAGAGAGTAATAGGGTCCTCGGCTGCACCAGCAGATTGCTCTGTTGTAATGGGATCTTCATTGGACCTTTCGGTAGAAACATGGTCATGATCAAACTGAGGAGGTACCTCATCAATAGGTATCCTTGGAGGACTAAGTGTCGTCAATCTGTTTAGGTCAGACTCAAAATCATCAAGAGGATCTTGTGCTTGTGGTGGACTAGGACAATGTGCCACAGTCGGAGTTGGTGGAGGCTGGTCTTGTGCAACATGAGAAGCTTCAGCAGAAAAGGAGGGGCCCTCATGAATGTTAGCAACATTCTCCTCAACAGCAGCCATATTGTCTTGAGGCAACATAGCCTCTGTCAATGGATAATGTGCCCCCTCAAAGTTAGTTCTCATAGAGGCAAAGAGTTTGGCTGTAAGAGCTCCTACTGCATAAAAGGCTTGGGTTTGGGTAGAGGTGTCTATAATTATTTGTAAGAATCTAGGGTACATTAAAAACTTATGTTGTTTCCTATTGATATTTTCAACCAAATTATCAAAAATAAATTTAGAAAAATTATAAGTTAACCCTTGTGAAAGACACACGATACCGTATGCCAATTGTGAAGAGAATTGATCCCATGCTCCAGATTTGTTGCTAAAGCACTGAAGCAACGTGTGAACCAAGAACCTCCACTTGGGGCAAAAGTGCTTCTTCAACCATATGTCAGTCCTAGTACCTTGATACCCAATAGCTCTCAGCCCTGTCAGTATATCCTCAGTACTGGAGTGAAATACCCCATCAGCATCATCCAAGCGAAGCTTCGTCCTTATCAGCTCCTCTGTCACTACATACTCTGTTCCATCAATCATGGCCGTAATCTCCTTTTCACTCCGTGTGGAAGCAGAAGCCCAAAATTGTTTGACCAACGTTGCATAAATCGCATTGGGAGAATGCTTTAGGGCATAGTGAATCTTTGTTCTTTTCAAGAACTCCACCATAGGCACATACAGCTCATCACCTTTTGCATTTCCCAAGAACGCAACTTTGTTGTGATCCTTCTTGAATTGAAGAGCCATTTGATGAATTGATATTTTAGGGTTATGATTCTTGTATCTTTGAGTGTTTGGTTTGTATTAGAAGAGGGAAGTGGGATATTTTGAAGTGGAAGTGAGAGAGAGTGTTGGGTAGAAGGTGTATAGAAATAGTCAAAAGAATTGGTAGTTTTGGTTGACCCTTGCTTACGTGTACAGCTTCTCTGACCTCACGCAATTTTAACACTTCAGCAGAAACATATATCCAATCTGCTGAAGTTATACACTTCAGTAGAAACCAACCCAAAACTTGGATATCTTCGGTAAGATTCTAGAATTACTGTGCCAACAACTCGCATTAACTTACATTAATCCTTGAACCCGTCTATAAAATCATCCCAATGCATACTTCTCTCACACCATTTTACCCCCAATTACCATTATGAACCCTAGTTTCATCACAAACACAATCAACAAAAATTGACCATGAATACTTCACCAGAGGTTGTGAATCCAACCTCTTCTCCATCATCCTCATCATCCAGTGATTTTCTCCAGTTCTGGACACCTCCACATGACCCTCGCCCTTTGACATCCCCATTTCTCTCTTCTTCTGAAGATGATGGTGTAGTGGATCCAAGTGATTCTTCTGATAACACAGAGGAACTCACTGCTGAGATACCTTCTTACTCCCAACCCCCAGCACCTCAACCTCAACAAAGGCCTCGTGCCGAAAGGGAGGTGGTACTTGCTGTACCTGCGCCATGTTTTGGTGCATCTTCACACTTCGTATAGAGGAAGAGCTTGGTGAAGGAGAATGGATTGCTTTTTGGTGAAATCAGCAGATGAAGCATAAAGGACACTTTATTTTTCTTCATCATCATTATTTGCATCAATCCATCCTTCCCATTTTGATCCTTAGCTTCCTCGTCCTAGTAGTCATGCATATCCAGCCATCGAGAAAGAAGGAATGGGTGGTTATGCAAGACTTCACGAACGCATATCCAGCATCTAGTCTGAAAGATGTGAGCGATCATGCATATCCAACAGCCTCTTAGATGTTGGAACAGATGTAGTAGATTAGGATTAGTATATCTTGTATACCTCTTTTTCTTGTAGTGGCATTTGAAGTTGTTTGCATTTTGTAAGCTGTAAGCTGTAAACTGATTCTTGATGAATGAATGAACAATTTCACTTCAATTTCTTCTCTTCAGCAGATTCAGTAGTTTCCCGTAATTCCCAACAATATAAGCCTGGAAACAAACATGCAAGTCTGGAAAGTGAAATATATGAACTTTAAATAACTGAATTACATGTTTTCTTAAACTAAGATTATGTTTAGGAAACAAACATGCATAAATGTGCAGGCTGTTAATCTAACTTTAACTAAATTCTACTAAATTTATCCTTCATTTTGACTGTCCAAGGTGACCTTATTCTATGTTACAGAACAGATCCTCCTGTTCCCGGTCTTGCCGCATTCTCTCTTCCATTTCTCTTTCAGCCCTATCTTGTTCGGCTTCTTGTTCCATTATTGCTTCATCTTCATGCTTCTTAGTAAGCGACTTCTCACCATCAACATTTCCATTTATATTTTTGTGCTCATCTTTATTATTGTCACGTATTTCCTTGACCGCCAACACACCTTTTTCAGCTACATCCTTCTTATATCTTTTGTTAAGTTGTTTGCTATATATTCCATGAATCACGTCATCACATGGTCGTTCCACTTCAAAAGACAAACGCTTACGCACAATCCCTGTTAATTATGAAAAACAAAAGTAAGAATCCTAAATATATTACTAAAACCAGTTATAGCATAAAGTCACAATAGCAATGAATTTTTACCGTTAGACATTACTACAACTTTGAAATTGGTATTACTTATTACAATGTATATGTAGTTGGGATAAGTTACTAGTTTCATCCAGTGGGCAGTTGGCAAGTTTAGGAAAGTTAATAAATTTGTCACATAACACAAATAAATGTGTATCTTAGTAAATCTTAGGCAGTTGGCACAAGTACAACATTTATAATAAACAATCACAAATGGGTGGTTTATACTTAATACACTCATTAAAGTGTATCAATGTTGATACAATAATTTTGGGCAACCTTAGAAAGTTTACATTGTTGGGCAACCTAAGTAAATGCACAAGTACAAAGAGCTGGTAGTTTGCACTTGGCTTACTAAAAAGACTTTACTGTAATGTCCAACAAATTTTTCCACCTAAGTTTGTTCAAAACACAACCATGGATTACGATGACAATTCTACTTTTAAGGTTTATTTAGTGCATCCTTCTTCTAAACATGGACTCAAACTACCTAAAAATATCACTTTCAATAAACTAGTTGCGTACGTGAAGAAAAAGGTTCACGCTGTCAAAGAGACACCAAATGATAGACTCAGGTTATCTTACAAAGATGGTTCCATGGAATTGGACGTGGTTGATGATGAAGACGTCCAATACTTCATTCGTGAACTATGTTGTAAGAATGAGCAAACTCAAGCTCTGCTAATTTCAACAAAAGAACCGCCACCTTCAGAGGTAAAATCATCTTCGGCTTCTAATCATTTATCATTAGACCTGAATTTTCCGGTGCTTCACAATGATAGTTACCATGACACACCAAAGGTCGAGGATACCTTTTTTCACCAACCTGATGATTCACTTCCTCCGTCGCAAAGAGACTCATTTAAAAATATGCCCATGCCACCAACTGCACCACAACCAGAATTAAAAAACATCGATTCCCAAAAAACCGATACCTTTTTTTTAAACATAAAGAATTTTATAATAAAGCAGAATGCATGTTTACTATTGGAAAGAAATCATTACTTGAGCGCTTTGAATACAAAGTTATTAAATCTGAACCCACGAGGTACAGCGTGAAATGTATAAATGAAGGCTGCTCATGGAACATATACACCCGTAAAAAAAATGGATAGCACATTCTTTGTTTCTAGCATCAACAATGTCCACACATGTTCAAGAACTGAATTACATCCTAATCATCGTAATGCGACAATGAAATTACTTAGTCAGTTGCTAATCGATAAATTGAAAGATACTCGGAGGGTATATACTGGAAAGGACATACAACGAGATCTGAGTCTTGAATGGAAAGTAAACGTTTCTTACAAACGAGCTTGGGGGGTAGGAATTTGGCTTTTGAGGTGTTGAACGGTAAACATGAACAATCGTTTGAGCAGTTAGCTTTATATTGTCATAACCTAAAGCTAAAAAACGAGGGGACTGTAACACACATCGATACAGACGAAGCTGGAAGATTTAAGATGGTTTTTGTAGCATTTGGTTTTGCGGTAAGTTTCTGACACATTTATATTAATTGTTAGTATTAGTATTTTTACTATTATTATTCTTATACACACATCTTATCAAGCTTTAACGTATACTAATCACTAATATATACTTAACGATACTAGATTCGGAGTTTTATAGCCTTCATGCGGCCATTGATTATAATTGATGCTGCGCATCTGAAAGGGAAGTATCTCGGAACCAACATGCTTGCTGTTGGTATGGACGGAAATAATCAGATTATTCCAATCGCTACCGGGGTCGCACAGGGTGAGACCGCTGAAGCCTGGACATTGTTTTTGGGGTGGTTGAAAGAATGCATTGGTGAAGTGCCTAATCTGGCGATTATTTCAGATAGGCATCATTCAATAACAAAAGCGTGTGACACAGTGTTTCCAAATTGCTTTCATGGTTATTGTTGTCGTCACTTGATGATGAATTGCAATATCACCCGTAAAAAGCATAAGGCTTTGTACTGGAAGGTGTGCAAAAGCTATACGACTGAAGATTTTGATAATGCAATTTCAGAGCTTCGTTCCAAAAAATCAGAAGCCGTCAAAAAACTTGAAAACGCCGGGTACGATAAGTGGTCAAGAGCATATTGCAGTGGAAAAAGATACAATTATTTGACGTCAAACAGTGCGGAGTCAATAAATTCATTAACAAGGCACGTCCGAAAGGTACCAATAACTATGCTCTTGGAGTACTACAGACGTCTTCTACAAGATTGGTATTTCGAACGTCGCGAAAAATACTACGGTATATATATTCGCCGTCTCACATTTACTTGTTCGATAAATGTTACATGATGTACGCTTATTTTGCAGACGCACCGGAATTTGAACTTACAAAGTGGGCATCTAGGAAGGTTGAGCATAGAATGTGGAAGAGTGCGAATTGGGAAGTAAGAGGCATTGCCATGTGTGCTGTGTACCAAGTTATAGACAATCGTCATAGTCATATTGTTGATTTCGTAAAGAATGAATGCAGTTGCAGGTACCTGCAATATACAGGTTGTCAATTACGGTAAATGTTGTTTATTCGTGTATGGTTTTTGATTACGAATAACGTGCAGGAAATGGCAACTTTCGGGACTACCATGTGGTCATGTGTGTGCCGTGTGTAGAGAAGAAAAATTGACTAACTGTAACAAATGGGCGGAAACATGGTTTACAAAAACTGCACTCAAAGGCACATATCATGAAATGGTGTATCCTTTGGAAATAGAGTCAGAATGGCATGATCCGGGTAACTTGCAAAAGGTTAAACCGCCGTTGATGGATAAGAGGCAGGCAGGAAGACCTAAAAACAAAGATCGCTTCCCATCAAAAAATGAGGAGCCAAAAGTTAGGAAATGTGGGAGGTGTGGTACCGTAGGGCATACCCGTGCAGATTGCATGGAACCATTGCGCAGAAAACAGGTAACCTAGATAGTTCATTCAAAATGGGCATCTAATAATGTTTTTTACTATTCTGACAAGATAGGTTATATTTGTTGTCAGAAAAAAACAAATTGCAGGACAGACAATGGTAAAGAAGTTGTGCAAGATATGGCACCTGAACAAGGAACGGGTAAACGTACGTCAGGTACTCATTTTCAGTTGAAAGATGACCCACAATCACAAGCGGACTACGAGTATTTTCAAAATGGGAGAATTTACCTGGATTGGGATGCCGTACGTTGGGATGGTGAAGCAAGTAACAGCGGTCGGGAGGGTTACGTAGATAATTCTGGCATTAACCTAAACTCACTCCCTGAATCATCAAATACATATCACTTGGATGATTTCAATAACATGGATAATTACTAGTACAATGTTCTCTTTATTTAACTAATGAAATTGTATGCTTAAAGTTAAACACTACTGCACATGGTTGTGTAGTTTTAAACAAGTATTTGTATTTTGTCATGAACAAACGTTGTGTTTGTATTAACCCAGTATTTCTATTTTCTCATGGTAAATAATTGTGAAAGGTTAGTCAATGCAAAAGACCATGGCAAAACCAGCTAGAATTTGTCCTCTTTTGGATGTTTGTTCAGAAATAGTAAATCTTGTGACCATGTGTAAGTGAAAAAAAACAAATATAGGGAGAATATGTGGATGGGGTTTAAAGCATTTGAAAGGCTGTACACCATTTTTTTGGATGTTATTCAATAATATGGGAGCAACTGTGCATCATGTGACAAATGCTATATTATGAGGACATCAATTGGCGTCATGATAATACAAATACAGTTAACAGTATGTATTTGCTGCTTGCTGCTTGCCTATTTAAAGACACCAAGCCCACCTTGTTAGTTAACGCAATTTTTTTTTTTTGTGATAAAGTATTGGGATAAGGAAATGTCTAGATTTACTAGGTGTGATAAGCTTAGAGCGGATGCAAATTCTAACAACTGGCCTGATATGTTAGTCTTCTATTGCTACCAAGCCTCTGGCGAAGATGTTCGGATGGCACAACAATTGAATGCGCTTGCGGGAAGATTGTTTCAAATAACTGAAGACAGGCTTAGCTTAATTCAAGAATTGGACACTGTTGGAAACAGGCATGCTCAAAAAACAGCAGAACATTTGAGGGGGGTAAATGGTAAAGATGCGCAAAAGATCATGCAGATGCGTATTATTTCACGGGAACTGGAGCTAAATGCTGCGAGCCATGCCATCTTTATCGAGAAACTCAGGGGCTTGATGGATCTCTAAGTGTGTGTCTTTTCATTGTGTTCTATGTTGTTTGGTGTTTTTGCAGTAGTATGTGTCCGTTATCTTATTATGAGTGTTCTTGTAGTGGTTGTGTTTGGCCCATGAAATGCGATTGTAAGATATTGAATTGAATAAAATGGGTTGTTAAATTTGTATGAATTACACTTTGTTTCCACTCGCACTTTAAATTTAAATTGTGGTTTGATTGTGGTTACCATAACAGTGTGTGCATATTAACTATTGTTGGATTGAATTACCTCACAAGTACTAGTTGCAGTGGTTTGTGTTAAACTAGCCGTGGTTTCTTCTGAACTAGCCGTGGTTTCTTCTGAACTAGCCGTGGTTTCTTCTGAACTAGCCGTGGTTTCTTCTGAACTAGCCGTGGTTTCTTGTCAACTAGCGTGGTTTCTGAACCGTGCCGTTTCCTCTCCACTGTCAGTGGAACCACGGATATAAGCATTCTTGAAACCACGGGTAGAAGGATCAACGCACTGATGAATATTTCATTTAAAAATATGTTAACAACAAAATTAGTAAGTAGTTAACCTAAATAATACATCCATGAAAAGGGAACTTATCTTGCAAAATCAGAAGATTTTCATCGAGTACATTCTTTAACTTTGCAGCAATTGTTTCTTCTGAAAAATGAAAAGCTTTTCATTATTTAAAAATAACTTAAAAAGAAAATTAATAAGTTGTAATAAAAGGCCACCATGAAAAGGGCACTTATCTGCCGAAATGAGAACCATTCCCTCCGATACATTCTTTAAATAGAGCTCGATACAAAAACCCCAACGATGCGAACACTTTTAATGACAACAATATTAACAAAATAATACATCCCTGTTTGGGGTTTACATTAATTAAAGTAGTTGATACATCAGTTTAGCTACTACATACCCTAATACAAAATTCATCCCTTGTTACAAACAGTTACAATTACACCCAACATTGACAACAACATGTCTACCAAACACATACTCTGTGTTTTAAAAAAAAATTAGACATATGCTCACGATATGCAAGGGCAGCCTGTACAGGGTTATCGACGGCCAATGACTTCCCATGTGACAGTCTGTATAAGAATATGCATACCCAGATACCACAATCACCAAACAGAGTCCCCTGATCTGGAACGTTGGGTGCATTCTTGAAGGTAATTGCGTATGTTGTCGGATTTATACCTTTCTTATGGAAGACACTGGCTTTGTCTAGAACTATTGGTAGTCCAGCCTGTATATACATCCAAACAAATTTTGTTATTTTACATACCAACTTAACACAATACATAACAACTTATATTTATACATCCATACATATTTTGTTATTTTACATACAAACTTAGCACAATACATAAAAACTTAAATGTTTGCATCTGACACACTGAAGCTACGGCAAACACTAAAAACATAAACTACACCAAACAACAATGAAACAAGACATCCTAATAAACCGCCATATCACGATGAGTCTGCAAAATAAGTGATTCACGTAACGGTTTGAACATAAAGGACCCAACATCCCCCTCGATGCCCAAGTGCTGGAAGTTCCCAGTAGCAAGCTTGTATAGTACAATGGTTGCGTTAAATCCTTCCTGGTTTCCAATTTCAATTACAGGGTCGTCGTTGTCGTCAAAACCGATTAATTTGAGCGCTATTGGGGTGGTAATGCTAAGAAGCTGTGTAGCAGATACAATCCTACCACCCCCAACCGATAAAACCCATATACAGAAAACAGAACTGACATCCCTTGAATGTTTCCCGAAACGACCAGACTGTCTCGTATGTTTGAAACATAGAACGGTAAAGGAAGGTTGCCTATTAATTCACCAGGTATGTCCAGGACTTGGAAACGGTTGGTGAGCAAGTCAAAAGACACAATCAAATAGCTGTCGAATGTGCTACCATCGTTAGCATACAACCGTTCATAGCCACACCAATAGATGTGACCCCCAACATTAGCTTGACTAGCTTTTTTATCGATTGTGTTCGGAAGCAAGAAATGCTGATCTAACACCGTCCATTGTTTAGAGGAGAAGGTGAAAATTAAAACAGTGCATGGCTGTGTTTGATTGAATGGGTATGAAATTTTTAGGAACGTCGGATCAAAATTGTCAGGACGAATCCCAAAAGCCATAAAGCGTTTTTCATACTCCTGTGATGTCAAAACATAGGGGACAAACGTGGCGATTGATCGGTTGATGGAAGGGTTCCAAACGACCGCCATGGTATCACGGACAATTGGTCCATAGGTAAAACCCCAAACTCCATGTGACCAGCCAATTGGTTTGACGTCAGAAAATGAAATGTTTGAGGAGAGAGGGTGCAAGTCAAAATGTTGATTTACCAAACCCACGTAACCTTTAAACCTCTGCTTGTACATCAAAACGTATGAAACTGGTGGAGTGATTCGAACACCAAAACGGACGGTGAAATGCATGTTGTCTATGCAAGACTTCCAAGCCTTGCAGACACTGCGGCATTGAGCCACACACCTCACTGAGAGCCTATTAACTATGTCCATTTGAACTTCAAGTGGAATGTTGTCGGAACATCGTGAAATTTTTTTGGGCAACTGTGAGATCAGTTAAGATGGGCAAGTTTCACAAGAAATTTGTGGGCAACTATTAAACTGTAAGAGTATTTATAATAGAACAATTAGAGCATTGTAAGAATATAGGGACCAACCCATAAGATATGCATTTAAGAAATAGTACATGTATTAAATGGTTAAACAGTTAAGTTCCAGTTTAAAGAGTTGACTTGTGCTTAATACTACCATCAAATTAATGATCAAGTACAAGGATGGTTCATAAACACTTGAAAGTGTATGTTGCATAATTAAGTATAGTTGGGCAACTATGACGCATGGGCAACTTAGTCAAGAACTAGTTTGTTTGTAACTACTAGTTACAAAATGTTGTTCCTTTTAAAGTCGATAGGCAACTTAGTCAATAACTAGTTTCTTAGTCAATAACTAGTTTGTTAACTTTGTTGTATTGACAAACATTTATCAATTAAGAACTTATAAGCAATGGTACCTGTAAACATGCACGCATCTTCTTGTACCAAGGACGCCACTCATTCTCTTCAGCTTATAGCCACTGTCGTAAAATGTTACAACCCCCGTCCGAATATGGAATCGAGCCAGAAACCAATGTTTATCCTTTTCATTGATAGGCATATAAACCTGCCGTATAACACAAAAGGCCAGTTATACAAAACACATAACAATATATGTATAAAGCCATGAACACAAGTATTACCTGTTCAACATCAGCCCATTGGTGTTTGTACTTTTCCCCATTAACATACCAAATGGGGATGGAGTCTTGTAATAGCAGCTGAACAAAGTATGCAGTTACCATAGCCCAATCAGCCATCGGGTCGAAATGCAACATGTATTCCACCCACAACTCTATGTGCTATAAAGCAACAATAAAATTTGATTAGGGTATAAAAGCAACAATATCAAATGAATATACCATCGGGGTGAAAGATATGTGTGACTGTTACCTCGTCCATAAGCCAACCTTTCTTAGGAGGGTCTAAACACACTAAGGATTCCCAAAATCTCCGATCCACACGAACTTCTTTGGACCAAGGAAACATACTTCGAAGGGGCCCTGCTTTCCAAGAAATTCGTCGTACTCATCAGTAAGATGTACTTTGTCGATAGCCTTGTTCCTTCGGGAAAGATCCTACACACACGTAAATTAAAAACAGTTTTAAAAAAATATATATTAAAAGTTGTTGTTAATACCTCAACCCAAGGTTTAACATTTTTTAACTGTGCATCATATCGGATCCGGCACCCATGTGTTCGATTATTTTCAGATTCGACAAATCTTTTTGACCATAATAGGACGACTAGCGCCATCTTTTTACTCCTCATGTCGGGTGTTATGGGAAAAAGTGTATAGACATTTTAACAACTTTGCCTTTTGCAACCGATATAACATTATCCTTTTCCATCATTTTTTGTTCTTCCATCCTCCACCGTTCTTCCTCTTCTTTCCTCAACCTTAATTCCTCTTCCAACGAACTCGAGTAACATCATTTAAAATACATTTAATACTCATCATTACGAGAACTACATCATCATCTGCCGGCTCTGAACGAATGCTAGAAATAAGAGAGTCAACCAACTCGTGGAATTCACGATTTACTTGCTCTCGAAACTCATAGCTGAGGTGGGAAAAGGATGCAGTAAAGTCCAATTTATCATGTAAGCGAAATAAAGTGCATTGTAAAAAAACGGATAGTTCTTTCAAAGAAATAAAGATAATACTTGGATGAACTGGCGTACCCGAAATCCGCAAGTTCTTTCACTTGCAAGGACCTACAAGGTAATAAAGGGTATTATCCTTAAGAATAATTCTAATATAAGCGTATAATTATTATTTAACCTTGACTAGCAAATTACCTGAATAATAGCCTCGAGTTTGAAAACACGAGAATTCAACTCTTGAATGACACAATCCTTGAGGTGATTTGTTAGAAGACTACTGTGCGTACCACTAGACACAATCGGTAAATACTTTTTTCGTCCTACCACGTTTCCGTGCAGCACCAACTTCGTAGATACACATCGTAATCATGCGGTAATTTTGTTGGAAGAGTCCTTGGTATGTAGTGCGGTAAAATTCGTAAATTGACTATACCACTCCGACCGGTGCTCGTCTAATGTTGGTTTCAGATCATAAATTATCTTCGAGTCCTAAATAACATCATCAACAACAAGGAAATTAAATTGCATTGGACTATCCGACCGTGCTCGCGTAATGCATGTGTTTTACCTTGCCAAATAGCAATCCATAATGCGATCTTGTAAACATTTCTTTCCTTGACCACGCTCGCCCTTGGTATGACATCTGGGACTTTATTCCACCAACGACTGCTTCTTTCAAACGACTCAAGAATCCATATCTACAATAATAAAGATGCATTACTCTCATACATTGGGTTCAATAATAATACTAAGAAAAGATAACATAAATAGGATTAACCTTGAATGCCCAAACAAATCCAGCAACCGTGTATGTCGGGGAACATACTTAGGTCTCTTTCCGACCCTTTAGGTGTTCCTACTTGTGGTTTGATACAACGTCTAGTATCTGGTCGTACAAGTGCCTCCAAATGTGCTCCCCATGGAAAGAATTCCATGCTTCTAGGTATTCGACCAAACGAAGGAGTGAATCATCCACCTCTTCAACCAATAAGCGACCCATAAAAATAACCTCTAACGATAACAATAGACACACACGGACTGCGTCTTCATCAGTTAATTTACCGAACAACTCTTCATCCTCAATAACACCAACAAGATCTAAGTTGGAAAGTTTTACCCCTAATTTTTTGGAAATACCCTCAACTTAAATGTTAAATCCCCTGAACTATATAAATCAAAACTTGTTGTCCCAAAACGAAAGCCTGTTATAAGAGAAAACTCCGGTCGACCGAAATGTAGACAACGACCACCAACCGGTATATATAAGGGGCATGTCATAGCTTGTTTTATCCACGAAACACTGTTTTTGTAAAACATAATCTAACAAATGTGGTTCATGGTCAAAGAAGAACATATCCAGCCACCCTCCAAAACAGGTTGTCCTAAACAATTTCTTTCTAGTATGATTCAGCTTTTCTTTAATTATTGGAAAGTATTTCAATTTGCTCCTTACAATGACATTGGCTTCGTATTCCTAAGAAAATAATAATAAAAAAAACAGTTAACAATAATTAACAAGTATCTTACGAAAACTACAATCAATAAAAAACGTTATACTGACTTCGATCTCGCAATCATATTTAACAAATGAAACATTACTATCATACTCACACCAAATAAACAATGGGCCAATAATACACAACTATTTAAACTTTTAAAAACCTAGCAATAGTATATAAGAAGTATATCAAACTCATAAACTTCCAAAGCGAGTGTGCAATGTAATATGCATTAACATGGATCAGATCTGTAAAAGTTGGATAAACACGGAACATCGGATATCCGCCATTTAGTATAGTATAAGATAATCTGCCATGACAACATCACCACTCTTGCATATCACAAAATAAACCAACTACTTCAAACAATTACCTATGTAAAGGAGTTGGTTAACATAGTTGATTGTCAATATGTTATAAACAAGTGGATAGCGTTAGTACTTTGACCCTCCACTCGAAATCCCATTGCCATGTCAAAACCCATTGCTATGATAGTGACATAGGAATGGGTTTTCGAGGGGAAGCTCAAAGTACCAACGTCCTTTCTACAATTCGTGGATTCTAGAAAAGCATTTCAGTTGGATAATCATGAAGTGTGGCGTGTCATGAACATTACACACTATCGTGATCATTTAGATATTCAAAGACAATTTGAATGTATGAAGTTGCGTATGGCCACATTCTTACTTTCAAGTTGACTTTCAATCCACAAGTATATCATATCCTTTCCTTCTTTGTTAAGTAACTCCTTTACATATATAAACTAATTTTTATAAAATCTATCAACATCTATAACAATTATATGACACTCATTGCAAATTACTGGAAATATTATGATATGTAAAGACAATTTATTGTTCCGGTTACCTGATGATGAGAATTTGAATATTTAAGGCTAGAAAGGTGGTGCAAAGGGTTTAGCTTCCTCTCGAGTTCATAGCGTGTATGTGATGTTAGTGTGTAATTTTTGGTGTCAAACTCTATATGTGTGTCAAAGAGAGAGAGCATATATGATAAGAAGAGAGATGAAAGGGTTTGTAATGATAGTGCTAGAATAGTGCAGAGTGAAATAGGGTTAATGAGGCACCCTCACAAACCTTTTGATATCTCTCGCCACCATTCCACCACTATCCTTACCATGACCTTGACATCTCTTTTCTTATCATCTATGACCTCTCTTCTCGACATAGTGACAAAGAGTTTCACACCAAAAAATTACACACTAAAACACCCACACAGGTTATGAACTCTCGAGTAAGCTAAACCCTTTTGAACCACCATTCTACCCTCATCATCAGTAACAAAATATCAAGATAATATAAAGTGATCATATCAAGATATGAAAAAATTAACTTCCCTAAATGGCCCATGGGCAATAGTCGGCTTTGACATTGGTCTAAAACTCCTCCATATACTTGTTTGTTCAAGTGCAATCCAGGTTTGGTGATTGAATAGCATGTCAGATCTAGGTTGATTTATGATTCACACAAATTATCCTGTGTCGACATGCCATTCAATCAACAAAGTGAATTGTAAGTAAACAAACTATCTACATTTGATTAACACGCCGCATCTAAGATATAACCGCTGCATGGCAAACATGAGTGTGAATAATCAAACATGGATGAACGACACCATATTAAGTTTTTTCATGCTACTCAGGTGGTGCCGTACATCCATCTTTGATCATTGATATGTTAGTTTCGTAACATATCGGGCTCGGATCTGTATAAATCAATAGTTTACTCACATACATGATACAAATCTTCGAGCCAAGCATGCTTCATTGGGACTCTGCCTCTAGGGAGAAATGATTATATACTCTCACAGAAAATATATATTCATGTGTTGCCATAGGATGCCAACCTCAATGAAACATGATTGACCCGAATATGTTAATCATCTATGTGAGTATACCAATCAGGAGTTTCTATTTATATGCATTAGCAAGGCTCAGATCGGTAAAAGGTTTGATAAACACAAAACATCGAGGATATAACCGCCGTGACTACAAAATAATGTATTAAAATTGCCATGCCAACATACGGTAAATCACATCATTTGCATATCAAATAAGATAATCATCATCATAGCCTCTTGCATGTACTAAATACAAAATACATTTCAAACCTTCCTTCTCAAACACACATTGGCAATAAATAAGCAAAAGTTGCCCAATAAATCAACTACGTAAGTACAATGTGGGCCCATGTCAACTATATGGGAGAGGTTCCACCTGCACCACATTTATTGACATATTGAGGGTAATAAATTATCAAACTTACCCACCTTATATGTGTGAATTTAAATTCAAGTGGTGTTGCTAAATAGGTTACAAAATTCTATAAAAATGTCTACAAAGACTTCAGCCAACAATTTCCGAGGCTGTTTCCTAACCTGAAAAAGACTTCGGCCAGCAAGTTTAGGAACAAAAGACTTTGGCCAACAAATTGATGAAGAACAACTTTTAATAGAAATGGAGGAGGTCGCTATTAAGGGAGGAAGAAGAATGGGAGATAGCGAAAGAAGTTGCTCTTAAGGAGGAAGCCGAAAGGGAGCGACTTATGCTCCAAGATGAAGAAGTGATGTTAGAGATGGAGGAAGGCGCTGGGACGAGAGAATTCAATGCATTGTATGCAGAGTGGGATGGCGAGATTTGAAGGTTGCTCTCAGTATCTTTACGACGATGGTTACGACTCTAACAACTCTCAAACTTGGGATCACCCGGATTATATTTAGTTGTGTCGCAGGTTTAATTTTCGTGTATTTTGTTTTGTTACCCCAACCAGTTTGCACCATGATTAGAGTGCTTTATTCACTTACTACCACTTATCTTACAGGTGGTTTAGTCAACCTAGTCTACAACAACAACATCCATCATTTTGTTTCTCAAACTTAATAAGTAGCAACAAATCACTAAAACCACAAGAACAATTAATCACCCAATACGTTACAGGTTTTCTTACTTTGCTTTATTCACATCCACAATTTGTTTCACAAAACTTAACAAAAACAATTAATCACCCAATACGTTAACTACTAAATAAGCGAAACCCTATATCAATACGATACCAACTTAAAAAGGTAACCCTAAATAAGCGAAACCCTAAATAACCGATACACAATCAATAACCGACACCCTAAATTAGCGAAACCCTAAATTAACAAAACCATAAATCAATAGATGAAAGACGTAAAATTAAACGCCCAAATAGCGAAACCCTTAATCAAAAACAAAATTACTTACCCTAGCACAAATAGTTTTTCTTATAGACATTAATTTGAGGTAGAGTGTCGCGTAAGCGATGTGAAGAAGTGTGTTATCTGTTGAGGAAGAAAGTGTGTTATGGTGGTTGTGGAAGAAGTGTGGTGGTTATGGAAGAACTATGTTGAGGAAGAAATAAGAAGTGTGTTGAGGAAGATTGTATTTGTATATAAAGTGTATAAATGTATCTGGGTTATAAAATTATTTATACCAATTTTAATTTTTTATACAAATAATACTTTAATCTCTTATATACATAGTAATGATTCCAAAAGTACATAAGGGTGGGACCCGGTTGCCCAAGATTTTTGTACTTTTTATTAATAAAATAAAACCATACTTTTTAACTAAAAGACAAAAAATGTGGTTCTTGCGATTGAAAGTCAGTTCGCCTTAGATTAAATGTCTGTCTTAAGAGAGAAGCAATGGTGGTACATGACAATGGACGTATGCGATTATTTAGGATGGTTCACATTTGGAGTTGAGAGAGTTCCCGTGGGCAGAAAGTGAAGAAAAAAAAATGAATTTTGGGAATAATGTTGCAGGCGATGGGGCGAATTAAGAATTGCTTAGCACCCGAATAATGATTCAAATCATTAACACAAATTGAAATCATGATGAATGTACGGTAACACGTGACATGCACCTACTGGTAACATCATCCACACAACCCGACAATAACCGGGATGACCATTTTTCACACATTTTGTAACTTGGATGAACGCTATGCAAGTTTAGAATACTTTGGTGTTAATTTTTACAAACTTGGGTAATATATATGCATATTAACCTCTTTATTTAGTGACATGATAATAGTTGACCGGTAGCTGATTTTAGAGTAACCCGAATAAACTGTCTTCAAACATTCAGTAATTTACATGAATAATACACAAAGTTGAGTAAACAAAGTTAAAAAGCGTGAATTTAGTTGATGAGAAATACCTCATTTTTCATGAAATTTTTCATAAAAAAATGAAAACACAAAAAACTCGTTTTATTTACAAATTTTGGATAAATTATACTTAAATAATAAAAATCCTATTTCTCAAATTTTATAAATAAATATGAAAAATCAAATTTACTCTTCTCTCTTTTTACTCTTGACTAAAATATGAAAAATATAATACTATCTAAACGGGTGTTTAAAATTCTTATATTGTTTTCTTAAAAAATAGAAAAACCCTTACTTTTTCAAGAAAATAAAAAATGATAATATTTTCTACATTAAATGCGTTTCAATAAGTGTTTTTTATGGAATTTGGCGGACAGTTAGCGTGAACTAGAGTCAAGAGACGGGAAGCCAATTTTGAAAAAAAAAAAAAATAATAAAAAAATTGAACCATCTGCTAAACTGGTTGAACCATGACCCTATTGCTCAACTACCTCAGTTATTAATTAATTCACTAAAAAAAGCCCGAGAGTCAAATAGTCAAAACAAAAGGCCCCCTCGTCGGCAAACAAACCAAACCATAAAAAGGCATAAATCAACCCCAATTCCAAAATCCCCATTTCTCAATCAATCAAACAAAAACACCCAACAATGATTTACCTATTTTACAGCGTATTACTGATCGAAATGTCGACAATCTTACTCCTTTTATTCAAAACACCACTCCGTAAGATATTAATAATCAGTTTAGATCGAGCCAAAAGAGGGCGTGCACCCTTGGTTGTTAAATCCGTTGGTGCAACTGTTTTTGTTATTATGATGTATAACGTTTATAGTGTTACCGAGATTCAAGGCAGGGCTGAGGAGGCTGCTGTTAATCCTACTGATCAGATTCTTTTGGCTTATCATATGCTTGAAGCTTCTCTTATGGGTATCTTTTTATTTGATTGATTTTTGTGTTATTTTAGTTATGATTGTGTAATTATATAAAATAAGTGTAGTGATTAATTAGTGCTTTTAGGGGGTGTTTGTTTCGGCTTTTATAGCCGGCTTATGGCTTATTCGGTTTTCGGCTTATGTTTCATAACCTTACTTTTTGTGTATTTTCGGCTATGTTTCGGCTTATATAAGCTTACTTTTTATATAAGTTTACCCAAAAAATTTGTAAGGATGTCTATTTACAGATTTAAGACACTCCTTTTAAAATGCAAGGATGTTCACTGGTTTCATTTTCAATCCTTTAGACGCTATCTCTTAACATGCTTTGCTATTAAATTAAGAGGAAAACATTGAAATAATATTTTAAGCCACCAAACACGCCAGCAAAGATTTGATTTTTGAGGAATCATGATAATATGCTGATGACCGTAGGTATCATATCACTGTGATTTGTGTTACACATATGCACTTCTTTTTAAGTCAGGGGGTGTGTTAGCAGTTGGATCAAGTGAACGCGGGAGTTAATGGACGACCCAGCCGATTTTGAAAGGGAAACACGCTGTACATTGATAAACGGATAATGTCTTTTTGAAAGTAGTTTGAAATTTAACTTAGGGATATTAAAACTAGCAAGTGTTTTATCTATTCAAACCTCTTCATGGTTGATTTACATAGCTAATGATCCATGAGATAACTGCTAGTGTTCAACATGGTTGTTAGGATGATCCGAGTCTTATTTGGGTTTCTAGTGGACCTTTCCTTATGATTAAATTTGGGTTAATTCATTTGTTATTAAATGCAGGATTCTCGCTTTTCCTGGCACTGATGATAGATAGGCTACATCATTACATCAGAGAACTTCGCATACTTAGAAAGACCTTGGAAGCTGCAAAGAAACAAAACCGGACAGCTGAAGAAACCGAGAACTAAAGAAGGAAGAACATTCACAAACAAGCAAGCAAGATCACAAGTCCATCAAGTAAACACAATTCATACTACTACACGGCCACCAAAGTCATTGAAGTTTAAATTAAACCAAGCTGCTCCTGTTTCTTGTAATAATTTCTAGAAGTTTCTAGAATATTCGGTTAAAGAAAGTCAAAGTAGTGTAGTTTGTATCTTGTATAAATAGCAGTTGTACTTCACCATTTTTCATTTCAATAATAGAAAATGGCATTTTCCCGCCAAAACATTTTCTCTCAATTTCCATTCACAATAATCAAAGTTGATCACATCAAATCGTGATCAACTCAATGAATCTTGGTTGATAATAAGTTCGGTTGATAATAAGGTCGGATTCATCATCGTTAACTGAACTAAAAGTTATTTAAACTGATAGTTAAACCCTCCATAAACATCAAGCTCACTCAATACTCAGTTTCTTCACAATTAACTCAATCAAACAATAACTTTCTCACAATTTCTATGTTTTTAACCATCGAAATCACTCAAATCATTCAAAGATCACGATTAACAGATCACAGTTACTCTGTTTCTTTAGCTGTTAAAGTCATCAATATCGGGTCATAATCACAATCACAACTGAATAACCAACAGGATGAGTACAGGAAATGATACTACAACAACATCAATGGGTGAAGAATCATCAATAACACCTTATCATCCAGGGCTAATTCTGATATCAAATAAGCTAACAGGTTCAGACAATTATGGCTCATAGAGGAGATCAATGATGATAGCTTTGAATGCAAAGAACAAGTTGAGACTAATTACTGGAGAGTACACAGAACCACCATGTATAAACTCTAACACAAGATCTTTGTGGGAAAGGAATAATGATACGATTATATCTTGGATTCTGAATGTTTATATCTTGGATTCTGAATGCGGTTGTTGAACAAATCAGTAAAAACTTGAATTTTGTTAGTACTGCATCAAAGCTGTGGTTTGAATTGCAAGATCATTACTCACAAATTGATGGTTTTTATCAGTTAACATATGATATCATGGCTTGCATCACACTGAAATCTTTAGAAGATTTCATAGAATATTTTGTTTAGATTTGGATTCTACATATCTTACATGATTTTGGTTAGATTTGGTTGACTTTGGAAAGATCTTTGTAATCTTGCTGCCAGGACAATGTGGAACCAAAAAAATCTGAGAACCCTTTTTGGTTCCGTGGTCCATGGTCATTCAGCGATCACTTTGACCTATAAATAGGCAGCCACCGAAGTTGTTTCTTATACTTTCTAACATATGTCACATCGTTCCTTATTACTTCTAACTTCGGTTTCATTTCATCATAGTGATCCTCTTTTTGTGAAGATCAAGGCATAATCAAGCTTCAACAAATAGTTGGAAGGCTTGTTTGTTTTGTTGTTATATGATCTAGTCTTGTTCATACATCATTGTTGTACCAAACCATCTTAAACCCTCGAGTGTGAGTGGTTAGTATTTTAGTCCTCAAAATACATAGTGTGTGGGAGTGGTTGTACCCTTGTAAAGAACTCGACATCTAGCTTTGTGTCAAAAATATTGTGTAAGCAAAGTGTAAAGGTTTTTCGCGGTTAAAGGAGCTTGTTGATTAGTGAAGATAACTCTCGAGGTGGAGACTCACGGGAGTGGAGTAGGGCAAGGAAAAAGAGTCCTTGTAAACCCAGTCTATAAACAACTTGTCAAATTTTTGATTGTTTCTTTTCTTATTTACTCATTATATATTGCTTGCATATTGTTTATTCTTCACTAACATATCTTTGATCAATATCAATTGATATTACAATACGTTTCAAAACAAAGATTTTAAACGGTAAACTATTCAACCCCTTTCTAGTTTTCCACAAAAATATTTAAGATTCGTGTATAGGTAGCATTATACCTTTACACGGGAAAATAACATATAAAGAAAGGTTACATATTATATGGCTGAAAATCCCAAGAGATAACTTCCATAAGAAGCTGCATCAAATAGAATGAAAATATTAACACCAACAGTAGAACATCATAAAAAGATTAAATCCAAATCTTTTTCGTCACTTATGTTAATACAAATATCGTCATTAAACGTTATTTATATTTTTGATCTTTACCTAAGTTTTGTTAACGACAAAAGTAAATTTAATTTTTATAAAACTTAAAGCTTGTCAAGTTTAATAGATATTAAAACAAGCTTTTTCAAATCATATCTTCATCACTCAAGCATTTACATTGTGATTAATCATATCTTGATATGACTCTAAACCATAATGTGATAGGAGTTTTTAGAATGTTTTGGTTTCTTAGAAACTAAACATTACTTATGTATTTACATATTTCTAAAAATAGAAAAACAAGCACATGACATCATGTGATGCATCATTGAAATCATTGGAAGATTTCACTAGATACTTTAGTAATGTAGATTTCATACATATCCTATACAATCTTGCATAGATATGGTTGACTTTGGTAAGATTTTGAGATCTTCTTTGTCGGACCTCGGCGACACCAAATATTATAACGGGCGGAACCCTTCAGGGGTTCCGTGGTCCGTGTTAACTGGCTGAGTGTTTTGGCTATAAATAGCATTTGCCAAACCAAGTAGTTTTTTCCCTTTATATCATTACTCATACATTCTTTCTATAACCTTTCTTCAGTTTCATATCATATTAGTGATCTCTTTTGTAGCAAAGAAGATCAAGTCACATTTAAGCTTCAACGAGAAGTTGGAAGTCTTGTTTGTTTGTTGTTGTATGATCTTGTGTTGATTCATACTTCATTGTTTTACCAAACCATCATAATCTTGTGATTATGAGTGGTTAGTATTTTAGTCCTTAAAATACATTGTGTGTGGGAGTGGTTGTACCATTGAAAAGAACTCGACATTTAGCTTAGTGAGGGAAAATAGTGTAGCGAAGTGTAAGGTTTCTCCGCCGGTGAAAGGATCTTGTTGACTAGTGAAGTTAAACTATCGAGTGTGAGACTCGGGGAGTGGAGTAGGGCAAGGAAAAAGAGTCCTTGTAGACCGAACCACTATAAACAACTTGTTGTGGTTTGATTGTTTATTTCCTTATCTACTCTTTATATATTGTTTACATACTAGACGAGTACCCGCGCCTAGCGGCAACGGTATCTAGTTTCGACAAAATTTTAGCGGTGATTAATTTTGTTTCATGAATCAGGATTTTAAGTGTTAATGAATCCATTTTGAATGATTATATTGTTTTAGATAAGCGTTTGTTTTGTATTTGAGATTTTCTTTTTTGATAGCATTTTGCATTTAATCAATTACAATTAATATTAAAATAATAATAGCTATTTTTGTTGAAAGAGCAATTAAAACATTTTTTTTTGTTATCCCTAAAGACCTGTAGTACATAAATAGTTAGTGTACATAAACAAAAAATCTTGAATACAAAACATTTATCTTTCGTTTTAATGTCCTTTCGGGTTCCACATTATTCATCATTTCTCATTATAATTTTGTCAAATTTGAATCACGGTTCGAACCGGTGGTTCAACCGGTTGAACCGTTCTGTCAAAAAGAAATCGATTTAAGCCGAAATAACCCGACGGGTTGGATTGAAAAATCAAATTAAATCGGGTTAACCACGGGTTTGAAGCGTCGATTCACCCGTTTTCGATATTAATAGTTTCCATTTGAAATATATGTCTTCAACATTTGTATCGGTTCATAGGGTCCTCTACGGTTCGTTTTTCGGTTGGCTTTAATGGTTAACGAACGGTGGCGACACCGGTTCCGGTTAACACGTTGGTTGGTCGGTCCGATTTTCAAAACTATATGTAACATCAACTTGTTAGCATGTATGAAGTTTTGTGTGTTTTATTAATTTGTATAATGTGTATAATAACATGTACTTTTTATTTTAGGATGTTTAAAAAATTAATTAATTGTGTTTTAATTATTTTATATTTTGGATTATGTTGTAGCTTCTTTATATTGTACATTAAGAAAATTTTATTGTACTTTTTAGTAAGGGGTGTTTTAATTTGTTGTTTTTAATTTGGTAGATGTGCTTTTAATTGGTTGCACAATGTGAATAAATTATTGTATTTTTAAGTAGTGGGGTGTTTTAATAAGAGTATAACTACACTTATCATTTTCTCTCATTGTTTCAATATTCAATATTCAAGTTTTCACTTTTCCACTTTTGAGTTTTCCATTTTAGATAGTAAAGATTAATTGGTTAGCGACAGGTGTGACACAGGTTCGGTTAATTTCCTTGGTTCGGTCGGTCCGATTTTCAAAGTATATGTAGTCAACTTGTTAGCTTTTATGAAGTTTTGTGTGTTTTTATTAATTTGTATAATGTGTATAATAACATGTACTTTTCATTTTAGGATGTTTTAAAAATATCATTAATTAGTGTGTTTAATTATTTTATATTTTGGATTATGTTGTAGCTTCTTTATATTGTGAAAATTTTTATTGTACTTTTTTAGTAGGGGTGTTTTAATTGGTTGGTTTTAATTTGGTAGATGTGCTTTTAATTGGTTGTACAATGTGAATAAATTATTGTATTTTTAAGTAGTGGGGTGTTTTAATAAGAGTATTAACTACACTATGCATTTCTCTCTCATTTGACTTTCAAGATTCAATATTCAAGTTTTCACTTTTCTACTTTGACCGTTTTTCCATTTTAGATAGTAAAGATTTCACTAACATATCTAAGATCAATATCAATTGATCTTTCAATAAGTTTTAAAACAAAGTTTTTAATCGGTAAACTATTCAACCCCCCTTCTAGTTTTCCACAATTAGTACCAGAGCCTCGTTGATCAAGAATTTCTAAAATATATTGTATTTTATAAACTTGAAAGGATCCATGGATTTTGAAAACTTTAAAGAAGGGAAATCTATGCAAAGACCACCACTCTTTGAAACCAATGGATTTATCTATTGGAAAAACCATTTTGAAACATATGTAAAATCAAAAGATATAGATCTTTGGTTTGTTATTGTTAAAGGGGATTTTAGTTCTACAACAAAGAATATTTCTGTTGATGAACAAAATAAATTAATTATAAAAAATAATGAAGCTAAAATGATGCTTTATAATGCTTTGCCTAGAAAAGAATATGAAAGAATTTTTATGTGAAACCTTAAAAGATATTTGGGAATCTTTGATTGTTACACATCAAGGAAATTCACAAGTCAAGGATAACAAAATCGATCTTCTTGTTCAACAATATGAACAATTTGTTATCCCTGATGATGAAACCATTGATTGTGGCTTTGCTTTCGTTTTAATATTACATCACTTAAAGCACTTGATTAATCTTTTCGTACTAAGAACTTTGTCAGGAAATTTCTTAGAGCACTCCATCCGAAGTGGAGAGCTAAAGTGGCGGCCATTGAAGAAGAATCAAAGATCTCAAAATGTCACTAGACGAGCTAATCGGAAACCTCAAAGTACACGAAATGGTGATGGAGAAAGATTCGGAAATCGAAAAAGAGAGAAAATCAAATCAGTTGCTTCTAAAAGCAGAGCGGAATCAAGTGATGATGACGAATCTTGCTCCGGTAGTGAAGATGAAGAGTATGCCATGGCCGTTAGAGATTTCAAAAAGTTGTTTAGAAGAAGAGGAAAGTTTGTAAGACAACCCTCGAGAAAAAGCCATTAAAGGATCGGGATGACAAAAATTAAAGTTGAAGAAAGTGCTTTAGATTCGATGATGCAAGTCATCTAATAGGAGATTGTCCCAAGCCACCTAAAAGCAAAACTCAACGAGCTTTTGTAAGTGGTGCTGGGAGTGATAGTGAAGATGATGAAGAATCAAGCAAGGAGAAATGCGCTCTAATGGCACATGAGTCAAGCGAGGTACATTCCGACTCATCTTATTCCTCTATTGATGATGACACTTTGCAAAAACAATACAATCAATTGTGTGAGCTAAGTCTAAAAATCATAACTAAAATAATTTTAAAGACTAAAAGGAATTTTAGAAAATGAAGTCTATGAGTTAAAAGAAAAGTCCGACTAGAAAAGAAATAGCTTGATGGTTGCAAATCATATCAAGAGCTTAATCTTGAAATAGAAAAACTAAAGCTCACACAAGATGTTCTAATCGAACATAATTCTAAATTTAAAAGGTTCAACAAAACATAAGCTTGCCGATGAAAGAAATAGTTAGAATTCAAAAACACCGAGAAACATGAATGAGCTAGGATTTAATGAGGTATTAATTCCAAAGAGTCAAAACAAAACGGCCGAAAAAGACAAACAAAGCTGTGGCTTCTTTAGGTCACCACGGACCGACGGACCCAAAATAAGGGCTCGGTCCTTTGTAAAAATGGTGCCGTGGGGACTTGTGGGAATGTTTGTGATCTGGTAACCGTAAATTTGTCAAAGTAACTAAGAAAACCAAGGATAGTGTTAAACTAAAACCAGCTGTTACATCAGGAATAGGACTTGATAAAAATGAATTTAGATAAAAAACTACTCAACAACGACATAAAACACCTTTTGCCAAACTTCCCTTTCCTAAGAGCAACCACAACATACAATGATTATCAACATAACGGTTGGAATCAAAACTTCCAGACCATATCAAACTCAGTTACATGTCATGGAACCCATACCCATCATTTCCATACATGAACCAAGTAAATGGTATGTTTAACTCAAACGGACCCATGAGATATTGGGGACTAAACGCTTGAGTTATTTGCATCTTAGGTATGCTTGAAAGTTGGATTGGAACCTGATGAGTGGATAAAAGATAGTGGATGCTCACTGATAACATCAAATAGTCCTGAATATTAAGTGTCAATTTCCCCCGTTAATGCTCGTTATTTATATCATTTATATGGATTTACAGTTGTTTTCCATTGTTTTACACTTTCAGGTAAATTGCGAGCATTGGAGCTAAAGAGACGCGGAAATGGAAAGCTTACTATAGATTTATCACGGTATGCTTATTTTGAAGAAGTTCACGGCGTAACTCATCTCTCACATTATGCGTATTAACTTCATTATGGTGACAGTCCAACTTATCAAGAGGTTCTGACGTAACTCCTTCCAAGGATTCTGACGTAAACTCCATTAGGTAAAAAAAGGTTCCAGCTGCGATACTTGTAGCTAATCTGCATCACTACGGTAACCGTGTTTATTGAATACTCTGCGTAACCACTTAGAAGGTTACGCCTTAATTAAAGTCGATGCATTTTACGAGAAATAGAAGGTTACGTGGCTGAATCTTTGGATTACGCCGTAACCGGACAACCTATAAATACCCAATTCCGGCATTTCAAAGCATCCCATTCCATACACAACACTCGAAGCGTGGGAAAAAGCTCAAGGGAGGTCTAGGAAAGCTCGAGCTGTTTCTAAGGAGAGAATCACACCATTCGATAAGCTTTAGCGTTTATTATTTCTTTTACTTTGGTTCATGTATTTTGTACCTTTGAATATTGAATTGATGTGCATGTGATTAATATGCGGCTAAGCACCCTTTGGTGCTAGCCTAGTGATTATTAATTGTTTTGTTTGAGTTTACCTTTACTTTCGTACAATTATTTCTAAGTGTATGCATGCATAGTTCTTTTGGTAGTCACCCTTGGTTCGGTAGTTTTGAATGGCGATAGAGGCCAATTGCTTAGGAGATATGACCAATGACCACTAGGTGGCTTGAGGCGGAAGGAGTAAGATATGACCAAGCTGACGGTACTTTCTACTTGTGCGATTTGACCAGCTGATCACCTATCGTTTGGATGAACTTAAGAATTGGGGGTGTAGTGTCTAAGTTCCTAACGGCCGGGCACTCACTATTTAGAATCTAGCATGTGGCGGTACTTAATGACTCGGCTTGGGGACCAGAGAACAACAGGACATGATGGTGCTTTGATTTCTCTGTGGTGGCATCTTTCGATAGGTTAGGGTGAATTGACCAAATGATGTCCTCAATTTGACCCCACGGAAGTAATTAGAAGTAGGTAGAAGTAGACATAACTAGTTAGGAGGATTAACTAGGTTAGCACCACTATTCCTCTATTGATTTCCTTCTACCATTTATTTGCTTTTATATTCTGCATTAGTAGTTTATTTAATTAAAACCCTATCAAACCATTAATATTATGTGACAATTAGACTTAGTAATTATCCGACACACAGCTCTTGGGGACGACCTCCGGCTTTACCATTTACTACACTACCACGACCGAGTTTCTGCCGTTAGTGCATTAAATTGGACCATGGTATAGCGAGACACTATAAATATTAGAGAATTGGGTAAAACATGCATCAAGTTTTGGCTAGCAGTGAGAATATATTAGGATTAATATTAAGTGTTTCATTTCATTTTTAAAGATTTCTCACGATCATATTTCAAGTTTTCAGGTACCATGGAAGTTGTTAACATTGATGACCTCACTCTTGAGGAATACTTGGCGTTGACTAGAGCGAGATCAGGGCGGGTCGTAAGACCCGCAATCGGAGCGGATGTTCGTTTGAGATTAAAGATCAATTTATTAGAGCTGCGCTAACCCTTTTCGGGAAGCAGGGGCGAAAGGCATATGAGCGTTGAAAATGTCCTATACATCGCTAGCCTTTTCAATATTCCGGGCGTGTCTCATGATCTTTGTTATGCTCGAGGTCTTCCTATGACTCTTGGGCAGCACCCGGAAGATGGATCGAAAGATTGCCTAGAGGCGTTAATACTTGGGCAATACTAAAAACACTTCATCCAAGATATTGCCCACCATCAAAAATTTCTAATCAACTCTTGGAGATCCACAATTTCAAACAAAGGACGAAACTCGTATCAAGCTTGGGACTGAGATACAGATCTTCTTTATAAGTGTCCTACCAATGATCTTAATAACCGTGAGAGAAGGTCGAGATTTTCTACAAATTGGCGTCACCACTAGGCAAATGTTGGACTATCAAGGACCGATCCCTAACATGACTCCTTCCACAGCTAAATTGAAGCCATTCAAAAATGGCGGACCACTCTAAAAATAGCCACGAAGGTGGGAATAAGAAGAAACCAAGGCGGAAGTTTTGGCGGAATTGCAACCATTAGTAAAATCGAAAGTCTCAGTCAAGATATGCTAAAAAAGTCGAGAGAAAGCAGTTCATGCCATTCAAGTAGGTTGTGAAATCTGTGGGAAGACATCTTAGAAAAATTGTCCTCATACGGACGCGAAATAATTGAGGAAGCTAAATATGGGAGAATCGACCATTTTACGGAGATAGTCGAAATAATAACAGTTATCGAGGAAATTACAATAATGGGCCTAGAGGAGAAAGAAGGCCCAATCTTGAGGACAAAATTAATAAATCCCGTAAAACTTCAGCCCAGAAACAAGAAGAACAAAGTATTTGGTTGAAGGGTTTCCGAAACAATAAAATCTTTCCAGTCACGGCCAAACCCTAAAAATATTGAAGTAATGATTGGAAAACTCAGTGCGGAGATTGATGGGATCGAACTTAACAAAGCCAAGTGTAAGGAGGAATGCAATGCTATTTTCACCAATGATTCTCAGGAGTTGATTGAGGAATGTATAATCGACAAATTGGAGGTCATGAATATCGACCAACAGGAAGAGTTACGTAACTACTTCCGGTTCAGCATAACCATGCCCGGTGGGTCCGAGTTAGGATCAAGTCTATACTTTGTTAAGGATATTAGTTAGAGGGTTAGTCATTCCAAATTCAATGATGTAATGATATGTTGGGGTGGTAGTTGATTTTGGGTCTAGTGTAAACATCATGCCTCTATCCATATTCCTAAAGCTACTGGATAATCCACCTTTGGGAAACAGATATAAAGATTGCATCTACTAACTATGATTACCCGTTAGGTATTACAGTGCGTGTGTTAAAGTCGATAAATTTACTTGACTCCGAGTTTGTGGTTGATGATATAAAAGGCAAAAGGAACATTTGATTCTTGGTTTGCCATTCCTTGAAACATTAACTTCACGTGGAGTCTATGGAGATATAGTGGAGTTCAAGTTGGATAAAACCTTGAGCCTTAGACGGTGAAATTTATAAAGGAACTACCAAAGATAGAATTAGATGACTTCGATAGATTTCCACCTTCGGATTTTAGACATTTGCGGACTTTCGAATCTAGTGACAATGAATATGATGAGGAAGAGATCCCGTTCCGTACCCGATTCGTTGTAAAAAGAAAGTTCATGTTGTGCTTCTTTGGTTGAGGGACCAAGTAATATTTCCATGTTCCCCTTTCCAAAAAGGATGTAATGGAGGAGGGAGGTATCTCATTCGGAGGATTAATGAAGTCAAAAGTTTGGTGGTGCTTTGAAAATGATGAGGATATCGGACAAAAGTGGTTACAAAAGCGTAGTGCTTTTAGTGAATGGTTCTCAGATATTATTGGACAATTCATTTTGAACCAGCTATCTTGCTGACGATTACACCATAGCATAATACATACAACAAATGTAAGATCCGATGGAGAGAATACCGAACCTAAATGGTTCAAAGCGTAAGGAATGGGCATGTTTTGACGAAGATAAAAGGGCAATGTAGGATCTGAGGATCTCATTCGAGAATTGGCTACAGTAAAGTTTGGGTATGATAAAATTGATGACGAAAAAAGGCGAGTTTTAGTTTAGTGGGCAAAAGCTAATTTTAGCGGAAAAGATACACCATGACTCGGTATGTTTAGCCGTTGGGTTTTGTTTTTCTAACCATTTTGCGAGGAGACAATGAAGTAATTCACTTCGGTTGTTGATCTGAGCGAGATTGCGGCTTTCATCTTGGTGATTACGCATTAACCAACATTTTAGCGGCGAAATTCTTGGCCCGTTACCCATTCTGTGTATACCATCGGTGGTTGCAGCGTAACTTCTTCGCTTCACAGCTCTCATACCAGGTTTTGCCAGTTCGCGGTAACTCTCTCATAGGAGTTCGGACGTAACTCTCATCTGCTTAATTCTTTCATTTTAAAACCACGGTAACTTATTAGTTTTAAATGAACTTTGTAAGTGTGTTCCACTAAACCCTCACGAGACTTCACTTTCGTCCACTTGGGACACCAAGTGGTTTAAAAACTTGTTGCATTAAATCTGCAAAGTGATGATTCTGAAAGTGAGTTAGGTTTGTTTTTCATTTTATTTTTTCTTTTTTAGAATTATGCTTGTCGGTATTGTGATTTCAGGGATTGAAGTTTGTTCATGACGCTTAAACGAGGCACAATCCTTTCTCGTCAGGCCTTCTTCTTTTTGGAGCAAATTTCGGGGAAGTTCTCGCTCTAATTCTACCTTTCTCTTCACCTTTATTTTAATGCCTAGTACAAAGGGGACTTTGTACAATTCAAGTGGGGGCCGGTAGAATTATCTCTTGAACTTTATTTTGCCCTCTCTAGTTTATTTTGAAAAATTATGCCATTTTTAAAATTTTGACATGTTTAACCTAACTAGATTAGACCTTAGCAGAGCACATACAACCCTTGATATTACATGGTGAGATTAGCCTTATCCGTTTCCTATATTTTACCCCAAATCCACCAAATTATGAGTGTGCGGTAGCTTGTAAACTATAGAACTTGGCCTTTGCATCATTTGAGACCATAGGCGAGATATGTTGGTTAGATGTATTTGGACTTTTCGGTTTTAGAAGAGGCGGTATTATAGGATTATCACCCAAACAGACTACCATTGTGAGTCTATCGATTAGTCACCTTGACTTTTCGACCCCCATATGAAACCCTTTTGTTTGCTCCCCTTTGAGTGCAAGATACCCTAGATACACCCTTACGAGCCATTCCTTTCATTTTGTCACCCCAATATATTGTTTAGACTTACACCTACACACCTTAGCCTATACAGTGGTCTTTATTTGTAATTGGGAAGTCATCATTTGCCTAAGTTCAGGTTCGAGTGGAAAGGTTTGGAAATCACGCTTTCATCGACAACAATTATGAATCATTAAAGACCCTCAATTCCCATTGTTCATCTCAAGTGGTGGGATGTTATGCTATCATGTTATGTTAAAAAATAATAAAATAAAATAAATAGTTAGAAAATATATATATATATATATATATATATATATATATATATATATATATATATATATATGTTGATTGAGTTATGATTTTTGTAGAGTGCGATGTTATAAGCACTATAGTATGAAACTTTATTGTTTAGTATCGAGGGAAGCCTTTCGGTCACATTTGAAGATTGGAGTTGGAGTTATACCAAGCGAAGAAAAGAAAAGTGTATGCCCATCAGGCGTCCTCTAATGACACATCTACCTTGCATTTCATGATCCGGTCTCTAGAATTCTAAACTTGAACTTTGGAATGGACGGTGTAAGTGGTGATGACTTAGTTATAGATATAGACTACCACTTGTTTTCATTTTACACCAATTATATCCATGTCTTATCCTACCCTTTAGTCATGTAGGCGTGTCTAGGTGATCGTGAGCAATCTTTGGTGTCTTGGCCATATCACATTGATTTTGTCCACTTCGGCGAGTGACATGTTGTAGTAATGACAGTCACCCTTGACCTTTATTAGTGTCTACCCATATTGCCTTCGAGAATTGTTTAGCCCTTAACTCTAGTGGTAGAGATTTGTATGTAACCATTACTTATGATAGAATACATGCTATGGTAGATTGGGTAGTCATTGACACTTAGAATAGTTGAGAGATTTGAGTGTTTGTTCCCCTTTAAATTTGTGAGGTATTCGGCTTGTTTTATTTCTAGCATAAGGGTTTGTAAACTCATATTTTCCAGGTTTTGGGAGATATCTTTTTAGGAATCTATCTAATAAAATCTATTTGAGGGCAAGTAGAGTTCAAGTGGGAGTATTTGATAACATCAAATAGTCCACGAATATTATTATATGGATTCGCTTGTTTTCCGTTTGTTTTACACTTCGAGGGTAAATTACTGAGCATTGGAGCTAAAGAGGCAGCGGAAATGGAAGCGTTACTATAGATTTATCACGGTATGCTTATTTTGAAGAAGTTATGGCATAACTCATCTCTCGCATTCATTCGTAACTATTGTTGTTGAAGTCCAATTTATCAAGAGGTTACGGTTGTAACTCCTTCAAAAGGTTCTGACGTAACTCCATTAGGTCAAAAAGAGGTTCCACGCCCACGTACTTACGCCCGTATACGCACCACTACGACGTAACGTGTTTATTGAAGACTACGGTAAATTCACAAAGGTTGTAGTAATTAGCGAGATCTAGTGCATTTGACGGAGAAATAGAAGGTTCACAGCGTATACTCATCTTTTTGGTTGCATGCATAACCCGGACGGCCTACTATAAATACCCCAGAATTCAATTTCAAAGCATCCCATTCCACAACACTTTCACAGCGTGGGAAAAGCTCAAAGGGAGGTCTGAGGGAAACATACTGGAGCTATTTCCAAGGGAGAAGTCACACCATTACGATAAGCTTTAGCGTTTATTATTTCTTTACTTTCAATTCATGTATTTGTTGCCTTTGAATATTGAATTGATGTGCATGATTAATAAGCACCCTTTGGTGCTAGCCTAGTTATGATTCCTTAATTGTTTTGTTTGCTTTTACCTTTACTTCCGTACAATTGTTTCTAAGTGTATGCATGCATAGTTCTTTGGTAGTAACCCTGGTTGTTAGTTTTGAATGGCTGATAGAGGCCAATTGCCTAGAGATATGAGCAAGCTGACCTAGGTGAAGCAGGACTAAGACGGGAAGGGTAAGATATGACCAGCCCGGCGACCCTTTCTACTTGTGCGATTTGACCAAGCGATCACCTATCGTTTGGATGAACTTAAAAATTGGGGGTGTAGTGTCTAAGTTCTAATGTTGGGCACTCACTATTTAAAATCTAGCATGTAGCGGTACTTAATGACTCGGCTTAGGGGACCGGGAACAACGGGCTTATGGCGGTCTTTCTCTGTGGTGGCATCTTTCTTGATAGGTTAGGCCGAATTGACCAAATGTTGTCCTCTCGAATTTGACCTTTGAAGTAATGGAAGTTAGGTAGGCGTAGACATAGCTAGTTAGGAGGATTAACTAGGTTAGCACCACTATTCCTCTATTGATTTCCCTTCTACCATTTATTTGCTTTTATATTATGCATTAGTAGTTTAATTAATTAAAACCCTATCAAACCATTAATATTGCAGGACAATTAGACTTAGTAATCCAGACACACATAGCTCTTGGGGCTGACCTACGGCACATTTACTACACTACACTGTGGGTGCTTTGCCCGGTAGTGCATTAGGGTTGAACCATAGGTATAGCGAGACCTTATAAATATTAAGACACAGTGGTAAAACTCATCACTCACGACACATGACGGGCACAAAAGTCTCTTCTCATCATACCAAGAGTATGCCGGAGGTAATGTCACTTTTGGTAGCAATCTCAAAAGCAAAATCATTGGCAAAGGACGATCGCTCATAACTCCCTAACTATTGAAAATGTTGCTCATGTAGATAGGTTAGGATTTAATCTACTTAGTATTAGCCATTATGTGATAAAAAGTATAAAGTACTATTTGAAGAAAATGGTAGTAAAATACTAAAAGATGGTATCACCATAGCTAAAGGAGTTAGGAAAAATAACATATCCGTCATGAAAATAGATAAAACATCTAATGACAAACTTTGTCTAACAACATTAGATGATAGCTCAACTCTTTGGCATAGGCAGCTTAGGTCGCTAATATGAGACTTTTACAAAACCTATCTTCAAAAGAGCTAGTTAGGAATTTACCAAAACTTAAATATGACCAACATTTTTTGGCGGCTTGCAAAATTGGTACACAAACACATAGTAGTCACAAATCTAAAAATATGGTGTCCACATCTAAGTGTCTAGAACTTTTACATATGGACTTGTTTGGTCCATCCGCTATAAGAAGCTATGGAGGCAACTTATACACTTTGGTGATAGTAGATGATTACTCAAGGTTTACTTGGACGTTCTTTTTGAAAACAAAAAATGAAGCTTTTGATAAATTTGAAATTCTTAGCAAGAAAATTCAAAATCAACTAGGTGTTAAAATTGTGTCGATCGAGAGCGGATCATGGTTGTGAATTTGACAATGAAACACAATTTGGAAACTTTTGTGATGCAAATGGTATAACACATAACTTTTCGGCCCCTCGAACACCTCAATCAAATGGAATTGTAGAACGCAAAAATAGAACCATTCAAGAAATGAGTAGACCAATGCTTAATGAACAAAACATTCCTCAAAAGTTTTGGTGTATTGCTTGACACTTCTACATATATTTTTAAATAGAGTCCTATCGTCCTTTCTTAAACAAAACACCATATGAGCTTTATAAAGGTAAAAGCCAACTTTAGGATATTTTAGAGTATTTGGATGTAAATGTTTCATTCTTAATACTAAGATTATCTCACCAAGTTTGACCCAAAGTCTTATGAAGGTGTATTTCTTGGTTATTCTCAAACTAGTAAAACTTACATTGTCTTAAACAAGGAAACAATGAGAGTCGAGGAATCGTTGAACAAACATTCGACGAAAGTCCACCTCCCTCTAAGACATCACCTTTGGTAGATGATGACTTAGTTGAAAGTCAACTTGTAGAAAGTCAAGAAATAATTGAAAATGACAATTAAGATGAACCATTAAATAATGAGATTATAAACATCAAAGAATCCAAAAGTCATCCTTTAGAAAAGGTCATAGGACAACTAAATCAAAGAACCTTAAGATCACAATCCCAAAATCAAAGAAATCATTTTTGTTTTGTGTCTACCATCGAACCGAAAAACATAAATGAAGCAATAAAAGATGAATCTTGGGTAATTGCAATGCAAGAAGAGTTAAACCAATTCGTTAGAAATGATGTTTGGAAATTAGTTCCAAAACCTAAAGATCAAACTATAATTGGAACGAAATGGGTTTTTCGAAATAAAATGGATGAAAATGGTGTAGTGTCTAGAAACAAAGCTAGGCTTGTTGCACAAGGTTATAATCAACAAGAGGGAATTGATTATGATGAAACTTACATAGGTAGCTAGGCTTCGAGTCTATTAGAATATTACTTGCATATGCATGTGCTTATGACTTTAAATTATTTCAAATGGATGTTAAGAGTGCGTTTTCTTAATGGGTTTATGCTGAAGAAGTATATGTTGCACAACCTTCCGGTTTTACCGACTTTGAGAAACCACATCATGTCTTCAAACTCAAAAAAGCATTATACGGTCTTAAGCAAGCACCAAAGCTTGTATGCGATAGACTTAAGACTTTTCTTGTTGAAAACAAATACAACATGGGATTAGTAGATAATACTCTTTTTACCAAGAAAAAGGAATCACATATTATCATTGTTCAAATATACGTTGATGACATCATATTTGGATCAACTTGTCAAGAGCTATTTGATGATTTCTCTAAAATCATGCATGCGATGAGTTGAGAGATGAGTATGATGGGTGAATTAAACTCTTTTATAGGACTTCAAATTAAACAACTAGAAGATGGCATATTCTTTAACCAATCTAAATATATAAAAGATATGCTTAAGAAATTTGGTCTTGAAGACTCAAACCAACTAAGACACCCATGTCTTCGGACACTAAACTCAATGGGAAGGAATATGTAACACTAAATATAGAGGAATGATTGGTAGCTTACTCTATCTCACGGCTAGTAGACCCGACATTATGTTTAGTGTTTGTCTATGTGCTTCGCTTTCGAAAATCCAAAGGTATCACACTTAGAAGCCTTGAAAAGGATATTTAGATACATTTAGGGAACGACATGTTTAGGATTATGGTATCCCAAAGGAACGGGTGTAGAAACTATAGTGTATGCCAATTCGGATCATGCCGGTGACTATGTCGATAGAAAAAGTACAAGTGGTATTTGCACTTTTGTGGGACATTGTCTCACCTCATGGTTTGCAAAGAAGAAGCAAAAGGCTTTAGCTATCTCCTTGAACGTCTCACGGAAAAAGCATGTCAACAAGCTCTTTAGATGAAGCAAGCTCGTGGACTCGGAATTCATCTCAACGATATCATTATATTTTGCGACAACAAATGAGCTATTGATCTCGACAAAATTCCGTCCAACATGCTCGCAAAACATATTGAAATCCGTCATCACTTTCTTCATAACAATGTTCAAAAGGAAACATCTCAATTGAGAAGTATCCTCCGAAGACAACATTGCCACATTCTAAACCGTTTCTCAAACGTAGAACCATTTAATCTTCTTAGACTTGGTTTAGGACTAATGGAACCAAAAATATAGGTAAAACATAGTTTAAACCTTAGAACAAACAAAACATAACAAATTTGTTTGAACTCCCATCGTTCTAACCACCAAACCACAACAAAGGCGGAACCATATTTTTGAAAATTAACCGTCCGTGGGTGACTACAGCTGCAAAATGCTACCTACAAAACACCTTCTTCCTCACAACCCACTTCTCAAAACGCAAACATTAGGACCTAACTCATTGTTGACAATTTCTCACCCACTAATCACTGAAGTTAACATCATTGTAAGTATCCTAACTACATTTTATCTCTTAATTCTGAGTCTAGGATTCTAATTTGTGCCCAAAATCATTACATGGGTTTTGTATATATTCTTGTACAAAACATGGATTAAATTGGCAAATTGCATAACTAGTCATTGAAATTAGGTACTACATTATCATATTGCATAAACAAATCATGTTTCCCACCAATCAAAAGATAATGACTATAAGGTTTTATTCAAATAACCAAACACCTCATGTCAAAAATTTTTGAAAAGCTTTTCACTTGTAGGAAAGTAATTTTTCATTATTAATACAAATAGAAACGTTAAATTTCCATCACTTGCATGCTCTTGAATACTAAAGGTATTGCATAAATAATATGCATTCCCGGGGTATATTCAAATGAAGCCACATTGAATTAGGAGCGTTTGGGTTATCTCATGCCTTTTGCCAAACACCCCCACTAAAACCATTTTATGCATAAAATGAGTCGAGATAACCGCAACTCCAAATCGTTTTCATATAGGCACACCCTAGAATCAAAACGTTAAATTTATTCTCATATTTAACATGTAAATTCTTGCTCATTGGAATAACCATGGTAGCCGCAAGATTCTATGATCAAAAGGATACGGTGAACTACATTCCCAAACATCACAAAACCAAAGGACTTTCCAAGGAACAAGTCGAAATCTTTAAGAGTCTAGAAACAAGGTACTTCCATGAGGGTAGAACCATTCACTCTCTTTTGTCGAAAATACCAATCTCCGTCCAAGAACTAGCGCTATTCAATTCGATTGTCTCCTTGACATCGATGAACATATTTGTCCTAGGTTTATGTTAGAGTTATATGCTAGTGTCACCTTTCATCATTGATGAAGAAGATGAGTTTAGCCTTAGGTTTAAAATCAATCAAAACGACTACACCATCTCCCTAACCCAATTTGCTTAAGTGCTAGGAATTCCCAACCGAGGGACATATGTCTACTCGGATAAGTGGTCACTCACTATCCTTGATGGAATCAATGACTGCTCTCTTCCCTACCAAACTCCTCTAGCGGATAAGGATGCCATCCGTAAGCACCTCTTTAACCCAAGAGCCGCTCCAACCCGTGTCACCCGAAAGGGAAAGGAGGTGAACCGAGATCCATATGGAATGGAGCTCAATGAACTAAAGCCCGAAATTTAAGAAATGGGAGGAACTTCTTAGAGCCAACGTCATTAGCACCATAGGGAATAGGGAACATATCAATGCTTGCCTTTGTCACATGCTCTACAACTTGTCAACCCGTCAACCATTAAATCTAGCCTACTACATTGCTAGGAGAATGATTGCTATTCCAACTCAAGGATCGGTTGCTCTTCCTTACGGGATGCTTCTCACCTGTCTCTATAGAGCCTTTGCACCAATTCCACCAAGCCCAAAAGGGTTGCAGCTTGACTATGAGCTCATCCCTCACATCTTTGTGCCCTTGAGTGACGAGCGAGTGGATAAGACAAAAGGCAAAAGAGCAAAACCTCCAACTCCATCATCATCATCATCAAATAGCTCCGGGATGGTCTTCCAAATTCTCGCCTTCCACCTCATGAGTATTATGCGTCTCTTCCGGAGATTGAGAATGAATCAACTGAGTTCAAGCAAACCAAAGGGATGTTCAAGTGCCTTGGTAGGATGATGAACAAGATTTACAAGAAGTTGGACAAGTGATGGTCGTTTTAAGGAGTGTTTGGAACAAGACATTAACGTTAATGTTTGAAACAATTTGGTCATTTTTAATTTGTAGAATGATAATATAACTCAAAACAATGATGTATGCTAACAATCTCATGCAGGGGGATAGCACAAGTGTGTTATCAAATTTTACCCATTTTCACTTTAATGTGAAAATCGCTAGCCCTTGATCAAAGTCTATGCTCCAATATGTTTGTGTATGTGTTATTTGCTTTTCCTAACTAGAAATAATTAATGTCACATGTTTTGAGCAAAATTTCAGGTTTTGGAAAAGTCCTGCCCTTAAAAATCACGTTACGTGAACTTTTCGTGTGTCATGGATCGACGGCACCAAAAATTTGGTACCGTCTGTTAAGGAATTTGTACCGCCGATAGGCGACGACGGCACACCATTTTTTTGGTTCCACCTGTGTAAAATTTTGGTGTCGTGGATCCTACAGGTAATTTTCTGAATTTCGCTTATTTCGACATTCCAAATTACCATACATTGCTTGTAAGTTAATCTTGACTAGTTATTACCCATATTATAACTAGTATAACATATTTAGGCATATAGGAAATCCATTTCCAATCAAAATTCAAAAATTTGAAAAATCCACCCAAGGAGCCTATTTGCATAAAGGAAGAAACCAAAAATTTGGTTCCTTGCAATCCGTGGGTAATCTGATTGTTAGAATCTCATAATCATTAGAACACATTTATTGCAAATCTTTGTCTCTTCACTCCATCCTTCTTGTATGGATTGACTTGGGTGATATGACTAGCATTAAACCCACTTCAAAATCATTAGAAACCTGATCTCTTCTATGGTTTAACATCAAATCAAACACACTTCTCCATAATTCTCCATTCCTATAAATTAAGAGGTTTTACCATGATCATCTTCACACCTTCTCAATTCTCACCATCTACTAGCAAAAGCTTAAGTCAAAATGACAAAAACTTCACCATCAACCAAGCCTTGCAAGAAAACCGCTAGGATTAGCGTAAGACCTTGTTGCTTTGTCAACTTGAGCTCTTCCTCCGAGTCATCTCCACTAACCATCTCATCTCCCATAAGGGATGACACAAACCACTTTAGCCACTCCTACACCACCTCCACAATCACCCATTACCATCACTACTCCACCACCAACAAAGACTCCAAGCTCACCACCACCGGCTCCCGTCCAAACATCAAAAACACCATCACCTCCGAAATCTCCAACACTCATCCCATTGGAGTTATTTTCTACACCACCTACTTCTCCAAATCCTTTCTTGGAGGACTTGGAAGATTTGCCTCCTAGGCCCAATCATCCACCACCACTACCATCATTTGGTACTATTGAGCGGATTGCTCATGAGTCTCCTAGACCATCATTTGACCCAAACGCCCCATTAGGGCCAAGACCTCTTCTCTTCCACCCTATTCACAAGGATATCCATGGTCCTTTGTATGGGGATCAACCACTTCCTACATCAATGTCTCCTCACATAGAGGACATTAAGGATTCCATGTGGGAAGATCATCCCACAAGAGAGGAGATTCAAGCTGAACTCCAACATCTACACCAATTATCAAATATGGTGGATTCTCATCTAAGTGATGCTATGCAAATGCAAAGTGCTTTGCTAGCCTCCATCATCACCACACCAAACACCAACACCAACACCTCCACCATTCCACCACCGCAAAATCATCAACCATACTACCCTCCTAGGCATGGTTGCTCAAATTATGAGCAAACCGCCCAAACAACCGAACTGACTCGGGTGATGGTCCATGAGTTCCAAGAGGAAATGAGGTTCATCCTCAATCACATCCTCGAGCGCCTAAATGCTCTTGCTCATCCACCACCTCAATAGGAGGGTCATATATTATCCCTTTTAATCATTTTTTTATTTTTCAGGATTTTCTTTTTTTTGTATTTTGTTTTTCTAGGCTAATTGTTTTTAGATTTTATTATTGTATCAAACACTTCATTGTGTTCTCCTTTCATGATTCTTAAAATCATGAAAAATTTTAACGAATGAATGGTGTTTCTTATATTGTTGTTGCTTATTACATAGTGTTTGGAAATGCTTGTGATGATGCTTATTACTAACAATTCTTTTTTTTTTGTAGCTTTTTCACAATCCATATATCTTTCCTTTGGCACCCAATTTAGGGGGAGCATTGGTCAAGGGGGAGATAATGGCTAAGGGCTCATTACACATTCCTCCTCGCATTTTCTTTTTGTTGAGACAAAAAGGGGGAGAAATATATAGAAGTTGGTTATATTTGACTTTGAAAAGTCAACGCACACATTGACTTTCCAAAAGTCAACATGATACTTCATTGGTAATATTTGACTTTCGAAAAAGTCAAGCTGCACACTTTGACTTTATGAAAAAGTCAACATCATGCTTCAACTAGTGAAGACTTTGACTTTCTGAAAAAGTCAACATCATATACTTGCATTATCATTTTTCTTTCAAGTTTTAAAACTAATATTTTTATAACTCTTGTACAATCTTTACATTTTTTATAAAAATAAAATTTATGTTTTTTCCTCAATAAAAAGGGGGAGATTGTTAATACAAATATCGTCATTAAACGTTATTTATATTTTTGATCTTTACCTAAGTTTTGTTAACGACAAAAGTAAATTTAATTTTTATAAAGCTTAAAGCTTGTCAAGTTTAATAGATATTAAAACAAGCTTTTTCAAATCATATCTTCATCACTCAAGCATTTACATTGTGATTAATCATATCTTGATATGACTCTAAACCATAATGTATGATAGGAGTTTTTAGAATATTTTGGTTTCTTTAAAACTAAACATTACATATGTATTTACATATTTCTAAAAATAGAAAAACAAGCACATGACATCATGTGATCCATCATTGAAATCATTGGAAGATTTCACTAGATACTTTGTGTAGATTTAGGGTCTACATATCTTACACAATCTTGCATAGATATGGTTGACTTTGGTAAGATTTTGAGATCTTGCTGTCAGACCTCGGTGGCACCAAATATTATAACAGGCGGAACCCTTTCAAGGGTTCCGTGGTCCGTGGTGCTTGCTGAGTGTTTTGGCTATAAATAGCAAAGCCAAACCAAGTAGTTTTTCATCCTTTTATATCATACTCTCATACATTCCTTTTCTCTAACCTTTCTAACTCAGGTTCATATCATATTAGTGATCTCTTTTGTAGCAAAGAAGATCAAGTCACATTCAAGCTTCAACGAAGAGTTGGAAGTCTTGTTTGTTTGTTGTTGTATGATCTTGTGTTGATTCATACTTCATTGTTGTACCAAACCATCATAATCTTGTGAGTGTGAGTGGTTAGTATTTTAGTCCTCAAAATACATTGTGTGTAGGAGTGTTGTACTCTTGAAAAGAACTCGACGTTTAGCTTAGTGTCGGAAATAGTGTGTAAGCGAAGTGTAAAGGTTTCTCCGCCGGTGAAAGGAGCTTGTTGAATAGTGAAGTTAAACTCTCGAGTGTGAGACTCGGGGAGTGGAGTAGGGCAAGGAGAAAGAGTCTTTGTAGACTGAACCACTATAAACAACTTGTTGTGGTTTGATTGTTTCTTTCCTTATCTACTCTTTATATATTGTTTACATATTTCACTAACATATCTAAGATCAATATCAATTGATATTTCAATAAGTTTCAAAACAAAGTTTTTAATTGGTAAACTATTCAACCCCCCTTCTAGTTTTCCACAACTTATCATAAACAGATTAAAATAACAAAAGCGGTGTTCTAATCAAAATGATATATGTAAGCACATTTGATGTAACAACAGAAAAATCATTAGGCGCGCACAAATTGCAGATATATCTTTATACTTGGTTTCACTTAATTGACGTATAAGGCGCCACGTAAATCTAACATTTTATCTTCAATATCATGACAAATAAATCATTGAATAACTCCAATTATATCTACGTAGGTGCTCCCCACTGAAGGACTCTCTTTTGATTTTCTTCCAATTTAGCTTAAGGTTCAGGTCACCTGCAAGCATTTTCTGGTGCTTCTATTTTGGTTGTACATAAACTTTTCTTCTCTCGTTCAAAATCTTCAAATTCATGTGCTGGAAATCGTTCACAAACCAATAAACAACAGTCAAGCATTCAAGCTCAGACTCCATCTCACACTCAAACTCGGCCAACAATGCTCGCAAGATGTTAACATTCTCCGTCGCATCTTACTGTTTTCGACATTTGTTGCTGCAGTTGCAACTACACAAAAATTAATACAATTGCATGTTAATAGCAAACAGAAACAAATGCAGAAAGTAAATAACCTGGAATTATACAACACAATCACACACATTAACATTTAACATTCAAATAAGATAACCTTCGTCACGTCATTAATTGTGGCAGCTGGTGCAACCACTTTACATTTTTTTTTATCATAAATTTGATTGATAACTTGGAAACCACCTGAAAAAGAAACCCAAATATATGAATCCGCTGGCTGAAAGTAGTTTACTAAGAACTTATTACGTTCTCAAATCAGCTGAAAATCGCTAATAACTGCAGTAAACAAACCTAATACTCCTGAAATCATTTTTGACTAACCATATGTAGCTAACTAATAGCACAAAAATTAATCAACATACAAAAATCCAATTGAAATCAACAACATCACATGACCTTATAAGCCACCTTAAAAATCCATACCATATGCACCCCCCAACAAAACAACAAAACCATATAAATAACCTTGCATATTTCGTCTCCAATGTTGAGAGGAGACCCTTCAAGTGCAGTTTTCCAAGCTTCAACTGGCTCATACCTATTAAATCAAATCAAATAAAACCGAGATAATTAGTATCAGGGTTTTGATTGAAAACTGAAAATGGGTAATTAATTTCTTACTTTTTGAGTAAACCTTTCATCGTACGTTTTTGGGTAAACCTCGACACCTGCAACAATTAGAAGTAAAAGTGGGTAGATTAATCCGTGAAAAATTTAGTTGATGCTTACTTACCCAAGTTAAGTCCTCTATAGTGTTCACATCTTTGGCCGTTGAAAAAGCATACTGCAAATGCAAAAAAACAGACTTAAATCCAGTATAAAAACCATAAGAGCAAATACATCCATAGTCCACACTCCACAGTAAAGCGTAACTAACGGGCTGTTTGGGTAAAGCTTATCCTTATAAGACTATGAAACTATATAAGCCATTTAACATCAGACTGAGTGAACACCTTGAAAGTGCTTAATACCTTTTACAACCTACAACAACACAATTATAATTTAGACACCAATTGAGTATGATACCATAAAATTTACCATGTCCCCATGATCCAACCACAAATCATATCAACAATCAAACACAAAGAGTTGTTAAAACCCACCAACCACAAATCATATCAATAATCAAATATCCCATAACGAACAACATAAACAAATACCTTACTCCGATGAAGAACACAACTTATAGCAGTAATATCTTTTTTTCATTCGTTTGAGCAACACCAAATAAGCAAACGCACACAATATTTCCTATGCAGTTTAAAAAGGCTTATTAGTAAGTATAATCAATAAGAATAAGCAATCCCAAACACCCCTTAAATCAAGTTCAAGGAAGATGAAAAATAAAATAACAATAAAATTGAAAAAAATGTAACAAACACAATACCTACGTACCATAACCTTAAAAACAAACTCACTTGACTTCAACAACATCTTCACCAAGCTACATCCCTAATAACCACCTGTTAAAAAAAAAGCTGTCAAAATTTTTTAACATGAATCCACAATGAGAAAGAAATAATCTTACGATTTCTATATGTGTCTATTGATTTGTGTAAATATGTTGATTCAGCCTACCTCCCTTCACCAACTTCATCATCTGGCTTTCGATAAAAATGAAAGAGAGGCGGTGAAGTGTTGGTGAATTCTAGATACCGTATCTATTACCTACAAAAACGATAAGAATGAAAGAGAGACGGGCTAATAATTTGAGCCTGGACAAATACATTGGGGTGGGCCAATATGACGTGATGATGGCGTGTGTTGGCACTCTATTAATATATATAGTAATTACATTTTCTACCATTATATTTTTAAATAGTGAATAAAATAATCAAAATTTTATTCTATATGTAAGTCTCATTTCACAAATGATATTATATTCACATAAGAAATCCGGTAAGAAGAAAAATTAAAGTGAGAAAAATAAGAAGAATTTTTAGTAACACGTTTTAAATAAGAAGATTTTTAAGGAGAGATGTATATATTTTTAATGATGCATCTGAAATGTGTGGTTGCGATTTTTTCTCATCTTTCTCATTTTAATTTTCTACTTATTTGATTCTGGCTCATTATATCATAGCAACTATAACTAAAGTTGTTAATTTGTTTCAAAACTAACTAGAAAGGGTAATGTTATTGGTACCTTTACCCCCTGTTATAAGAACAATGACAATGTTTTATCATTGTTTATTATGTTTCGTATTTTTTTCTTTTAATACTTCTTGTCTTGCCAAACATTATATGTTTTTGTTATGTACTTTTAGTTTTGTAGTTTTATAATAAAAAAAAATTATATAAATAAAAAAAATAAAAGAAAATTATAATTAATTTAAGAAGAGTATGTATAACTTGTCTCAACTAGAAATTACACCTCAAAGGCTAAAAGTGTTTCATTGTTGTAAGTAAACTAAATAATACACATATATACATTATATAACCATGTATAACAAGCAGGGTTGAATAAGTTGGAAAAATGTTAAAATCATAATCTTGCAGAAAATATTAGAAAGACTAATTGTGTCATGTTTTCATTCTCAGTTACCCTACGGGATTGCACACTTTGCGTATGAGAATTTAAGTTAATATTTAAATATAAAATGTGATATTTACTTATTATTGACACGAAATATATAACGGACGTTAAGTTAATTAAGTGTAATGGACTAACGATCGTTAAATGTTAAATGGAAGGACTAAATAATAAATAGAGATTGGGAAGGTTCCGGAAACCCCTTTGGGATATGCAGACCGATCGGCCAAGGGGTTCCAAAACCCAACCCATGCTTAGACTTGGTAACCAAGTTATCTTGTGCATAAATACAAGGCCTAGGGTCTTTGTATTCGATCTCTTGTACTCCTAATCAAAAACCTAAAACTTGTTTGTGTGTTTTTAAGTCCCAAACCGATCATACAACCCATAAGGGTGTCGATCTCATTGTTTTTCCAAAACAAAATTGTTTCGTGTTCTTAAAACTAGCATTAATTTAATTTTATTTAGTACGTGTGTACAAGAACGTGGTACTAACATACTTTGCTAGTATCTTGGATTGAATTACAAAATCGGTAAGGGTAATTCATATAATCCTATAAACCATAATTAGGGTTCATCACTTGCTAGTTTAAAGGAATTGATTCTTGTTGGGCTAGAATAAAAAAGGTACGCATACGTTTATGTTTATGTTAATTAGTTATTCATTATTCATTCATATACGCTTCCGCATGTTTCTTTGATGTTTTATGTGTTTTATATATGATTGTCATGTTATATAATTACAACAGTGGCATCACGAGTCTTGTTTAATGAGTAATTAATTACTAAACATGTAAAAAAAACGAATATTGTATGTTGTTTGATATGATTGTTCTAGGGTTTTGGTTATGATTATATAAACCCTAATTTTAGGGTTAGGGCTTTTGCCCTAATTTGTTTTTTAAAAAAATTTGGGTCGAAACCCTAAAAAAAATTAGTCGATTTAAAAAAAAAATTGTATTAGGGTTTATAACAATTGTTATGTTATCGATATCGAAACCTAGAATTATATATTTGTTACGTGATAAATTTATGAATAAATTGTTATGTGACATGGAATTGTATGCAATCTTGTGACTTACTTGAATAATTGTTATGTTATATCCATGATGATACATGCATGTTCGTCATGGATGGTTGCTTGAATTTTTAATTGTTAAATTACTTTAATCACATGTATGTTTTAATAAATCTTGAATTGGGGAAGACTCCAATTATATATATATATATATATATATATATATATATATATATATATATATAGGAAAGGATCCGGTAAGAAGAAAAACTAAAATAAGAAGAATAAGAAGAATTTCTAGCCACATATTTCAAATAAGGGAAGATTTTTCAAGGGAGATGCATCTATTTTAATAGGTGCATCGAAATGCTATTAGTGGTTGTGGGGTTCCTTTTATCATTCTTATTTTATTTTTTCTTCTTATTTGATCCTAACTATATATATATATATATATATATATATATATATATATATATATATATATATATATATATATATATATATATACATATATTAATGAATCAATTATGTGCAATTTGGTATATTTTAAGTATGGCTTACTTAATCAATTCTCGATGTATGTGGCTCACTTTCAATTGTGCAGTGAAAGCCCTAGTTAATATATAACGTGAATTAACCTAGATATTAATTATTAATAGGTTTTATCAAATAAGTTGCATGTGGCTACTTGTTTACACGTATTAATTGTTTGTTATGTGCGCATTGTTTTAGTTATTTATTTTTTATTGTTACTTGTTTGTTTATTATGTGTGACAAGTTTTAAGCAAAGGGTAATTTTGAATAGAAAAATAAATTGGACTAAATAATGGTGAAATTTGATTTATTTTTTAAGAGTTAAATTTTCAATAAGTTTAATTGATTGATGAGTTTTGGTACAAATAGTGACAGACTATAAGAGGTGTATAAGGAGGGGAGCGCATTAAATTGTGACCCGAAAGAAGGAGGTTAATTGCTTCGCGCTGACCAAATTCTCCGCTCCTATGCGAGTCAAATTGGAGTTACCAAGTAGGCTATAAATGTACAAAATCATCTTAAGGGCGAATTAGCTTTAATTCCATGCGCCATGGTATGTGCTAAAACACATACCTTTTCATTATCAAAACTGACCCAAAACAACCAAGAAAAAGCCGTTTATTGCTAATATCTGTGGTTTTCTTGAGTTTGTGCTTGTGCAGGTACGGATATGCAAAAACACGCAAAAAGGAACCAAATCAGACGTAAATCCGAGCATGAGAGATCAAGAGAGCTTGAGCTGAGCCGGAAGGTCGAGATTATGCATTTATGAAGATTTTATTCTCCGAGGATGATTTTTGAAAAGATTTGATCAAAGTTTGAAGAAATGTCAGAAATAGTCCCTGAACTTTCAACAAATGACAGAAAACACCCTCAAGTTTCAAAAGTTTCAAATTCAGTCCCTGGTCTATTAAAGAATGACAAGTACAACCCTTGGATTACATTTTCAGTTTTACACTTTTGGTCCCTGAAATTTGGGTTTTTACATGGATGGTCCTTGGTTGTTAAATATTTCACTTATCCAAGTCTTATTCAAGTCCAACCAATAATAAACAAAAAACAAATCCTTGGCCCAAATAACTCTTACCCGTCCAATCCATTTACCCAACCCAATTCCAATACCCGTTTTTATATAAACCCCGGTCAACCCAAACCTTCACCTGGTCAACAAAACAAGTTAAATTAATATAAACAAACACCCCAGTACACACACGTGCCCAAAGTTTACCCAAATCTGGAAACACTATAAACCCTAATTACCCATTCGGTCAAATTGTCAAAATTACCACAATTAAGGGCATTTTTGTACTTCCACTGACACAATACTGACACACGAATGCCAGGTTGGCAATCCGTGTGTTAGTCCTACCAATTCCTTGGCTTCCATTGGACGAAGAGACGTGGCTGTGATGATCCAAAGGTCAAGAATGATTGATAACATGTAGAGATGATCAAAGGGTGGAAAAGGTATCAAGAGAAAGCACAACAACACTTCTGGATCCTTCTCAAGGCTCAAGCAGTTGCTATATATAGACCTCTGATTTCACTTTGTAAAAAGGAGTAGTTTTAGTAAGAGAATGTAGAGTAGGATTAGAGTAGAGTATTTCTGATTAATGTTTACTTGTTTTCAATGTTTTAATTTTAATTCCAGTCATTATGATTTCATTTGTACTCAACTTTTATTAATACAAGCTTTCATTTTCATCAAAATTTAAATCAGTGTTTCATTGTTCTGTTTCAGCTTATTAATGTTTTCAAATGTTTATTTGAGCTTATTTCATATCTAAGATAGTTTGTTAATCAGATTTTAAACTCATTTACACTTGGTCAAGGAAAGTCAATGTCAGAATTATGATAAGAAAATGTGGATCTGTATTGCTGATGTGATAGAGGATTTGGGTTAATTTGAATCGAATCAATGGGTTGAAATCAGTTTATGATAGAGGGTTATGTTTCATTAGCAAAGGTGGACAGGATCATTTGTAAGTCAGTTTTATCTCCAAGTTCTATATCAGTAGTGTAGAATTTATCATTGTTGCTTATTGTTGTTTGCTTATGATTAGCATAGTCTAGTTTGTTTATTTACAGCTTGTTCAACTTATTGTGTTTCTGATTCAGTTAATCTGTTGAATTCTGTTTTATAATCTGTTCATCTGCATATCTGTTCATCTGCATATTTAGCTTATAGTGTCATTGGTAGTTTAAGTTGGAGTTATTGCATCATATAGGAGTATTTTGAATCTGTACTGATGCTTGTTATGGGATAGATTTAAGATTTGATTGGGAAATTTGCATTTCAATCTTTTAACATAGTGTTTGGTATAAGCTAGTATTTGTAGTACTGTTGCTTATCTGTGGTTGGACTCAGCTACTTTAGTATCCATTGGTCATAACTCAGTCATAGTAGTCACTCATTTGCAAAATAAAATAGCTCGTAGTCAAAATGAACTTTAATCAGTCCTTGTGATTGTTATCAGACAAGATAGGTATAGTTGCAAATTAGGTTAGCATTAGGTCTAGATATCATCACACTAGCTTAATCAAGTTTTATTGTAGCTCATTTCATAATGTAGATCAAATTAGAATCACTAGAATTTCATTAAATTCAACATCAGTTTCTATTATAAAAGTCAAATTATCATCAAATGCGGTTTACAAGTAACGAATGAAAGTAGATTTTAATTCCTTAATCCTTGGTCCAAATTGTTTGAAATTTTGGAATTAGTAACTTTGGTTGGTGGTTTACATCAGGATTATTTTAGTTCATTTTTACAAATTTTCTAAAACTGCTTAACTTGTGCTTAAACTTGGTCTTAATTTCAAAAGTGCCATGCACCATCAAATGTGCTCTTGTCGCGACAGTTTCTTTCAGAGCTTCTAATGAGCTCATAACAGATCCATATAAGCTCTAATTTGGTAAATAAGTTCTTAGCCAGGTTGGTTATCTGTTTTCAATTGAATTTTCAATAAGCTTCCATATACTAGCTTATAATTAGGCTGATAGTAGGGTACCAGGTAACTGTTTAGCTTAAGTAGTTTATTGCCTTAAAACTTGGTAGATCACTTATTAGGTGTTAGGATTAGCTGTAATTAGTTGACTTAGAGTAATTTTAGTATAATCCAGCTTCTGTAGCTGTTTGGTAGCTTAATGCATTGTTTAGCTTATTTCTAAGTGCTTATTTTAGTATCAGTTATATAGCAGCTCTTATTTCTTCTACATAAGCCCAAGTTTTTATATTTTTCTCAGCTTTAGAATAATATTTTAGAATTTCCCTGAATTTTTCATAATTTTTAAACATTGTTTGGTATTTTTCTTAAATAAAAACAGTTTTTAATCATTTTAAAATAGCTTTTATTACAAATAATTGAGAAAAAGTTCCAAAAAATAATTTTTCAATTTTAATAGATTAAGATAAATATAAAGAGCATAAAAAATATTTTTCCTTATTTTTCCCCTTTTATTTGGTATTTTTCATAATTTAAATTAGATTTAAATAGTTTTAAATTTGTAGAAAATAGAAAATTAATCAGAAAAATACAAAAATAGTTTTGAAAATTCTCTTAGGATATTTTAGATTTTGTAAAAATAGTTTCATAATTTTCCCCTTAATTTTCATAATTTCTAGTATTTTAAATTAGTTTTAAAAGTAAATAATTAGTTTTTTAATTCTTATAAAATCCAGAAAAATCCTTAAAAATAGTTTTAATTCTTAAATAGTTTTCTAATATCATTTTTAGAGTAAAAGTAATTTTAGGTTATTTTTAGGATTTAGATTAGACGTATTTGCATTTTATTTACGTTTCGTTTTAGTTGCGTATTTAGGATTTCCCGTAGTGTAATTTCCCTTTTATGCTTCCCTTGCCCCGTAGTTTAGAATATATCATTTTATCCCCTTCTCCTATTCAAATCACAAAATTCGGGACGTGAGTTGGAAATTCCATTCAACCCGTTGCTCGAACGATCTCTGCTCAAACCTAACATGTTTGAGTTACCCGTATACTACACTTCTCATCTATTATTGATCAGTGTCCGAACCGTTTTAAGTTTCTTACGGTTAGTCATTCACAAGTGGCTAGCTTGTGTGAGATAGCTTGACGTGTTTTGGGCTCTGCATATCAATTTTTGGCGCCGCTGCCGGGGATTGTTTATGTGATATCACGCCACTTGTGTGGTAATTATCCGAAACACTAAGTCTTTAGACTTATGCAAAAGTACGATATAATGGACGATAATTAAAGGTAAATTCCTTGATTGGCGAAACCAATACCTCAATCAAAACTTTGATCATTTGATCTTTACGAATTGGTTAATAATAAATTTTTTTATTAAAGTTATGCTACAAGACGAATGCATGACATCTTTGTACATATTTGATTTGACACCATAAACCAAAACTAGTACCCTTTTAAAATTAAGTTAGTGCCATCTAGTTAAAGGAACACTTGAAGTTGCAATTTTCGTCATGTGGGAACTTGGCGAGATTGTGATGGAAAGGTAAATCTTCATGTGAAGTCAGAACTTGCATGGACACATTTGCAGTTCTTTAAGTTAGACGACTTAAATTGAGTAGTAAGTAAGAACTGGACTCAAGGCACAAGATGGGGATAAAACATGTTTACATTTGCAATAGCGTTGGAAAATGTAAATCCCATAATGATCTAGGAATTGGAAAATGTTTGCCAATTATTGTTCGACAGATTACCTTATTATATGTTTCGTTACTAGCAGATCAACTGATGTAATGAACCTATGATAATTTGGATTCTAGTTTTCGAGAAAATTATATGGTTATATATTTATATTACCTTGGGTATATTTTATTTTATTGAAAAATTGTATTATCGAAAATACTAATACTTGAACTTTTTCTGTGGAAATGGCTCAAAACAACGATAACACTACACTAAATTCTGCGTTCAAAACCTTTTTTGAACGAGAACAGTTGACTGGCACAAAGAATTTCAATGATTGGCATCGCTCTTTGAGAATTTTCTGTAGAGTTGTTGATCGGTTGGATTATCTCGGTATGCCCGATGAACCGCAAAGCTGATGCCTCCGGGAAGGCAAAGGCGTGGAAGCTGAGTATAAGCGTCATAATGATGTGGCTTGCTTGATGTTGGGAATGATGGACTCTGCTTCTACAAAAGTTCGAAAAATTACTTCCCATACAACATGCTCAATGAACTAACTATGTTTGAGAAACCTACGCTGTAGAAATATATGATTTGATTGATGCACTTCACAGTACACTGCAGCGTTATGGAGAGGGTAAACTCGTAAGTGCGCATGTGTGGAGATGAAAGGATACATGGACCAACTACGGTGCACTGGCAAAGTTTATGAAAATGACATTGCTTTGAACTTGATCAACAGATCCCTTAACAAGGATTTCAATGGTTTTGTTCGGAACTTCAATATGCACTGCGTGGGGAAGACAATTACTGACCTACACGCATTGCTAATTGATTATGAAAAAGGGTTACCTCAGAAGGCTCCTACTCCCCAGGTACTTGCTATTCAGAGTGGTAGGATTAATAAGCCAAAACCGCAGCGTGCGAACAACAAGAAGGGTAAAGGAAAAGGTAAGGTTGACAAGGGTAAACAAGTTATGGCCTATCAACCGTAATCGAAGTACCCTCCTCAGAAGAAGGAAAATCCTAAAAAGGATCAAGCATGCCACCACTGCAAAGTCGTTGGGCATTGGAAGAGAAACTGTGCTCTCTATCTTGATGAATTGCGGAAAAATAAGTTGAAGTATTACGGGTCCTCGGCCATGGCCTTCATGTAACTTATTTATGATTGAATTATTTACTCTAAATCATAAAATTAATTTCTGGGTATATGATATTGGACGTGGTATTCACATTTGTAATACACTGCAGGGGTTTAGAGTGGAGAGGAAATTGTCCTATGGAGAGCAATATCTGCATGTGGGCAATGGGGCACCGGCAATGTGAAGCCTTAGGAGTGTTTAGTTTAGTATTTCCTTCGGGCTTAGTACTGTTATTAAACAATTGTTATTATGTACCTTTTATAATTAGAGGTGTTGTTTCCTTTTCAGTATTGTTGAATCTTGGTTTTACTCATACTATCACACGTAATGGAATTTATGTTTCTTTAAATGGTGTATTTTATTTTAATGCAATTACTGTGAATGGTGTGTTTGAAATTGATATGATTAGAAATGCATCTAACAACTATAATAATTCGATGTTTAGCATCAATAAGAAAATGAAGTTGGACTTGAATTCTTCTTATGTTTGGCATTGTAGACTTGCTCATATAGGCAAGACTCGCATGCAAAAGCTACAACGTGAAGGGGTTTTGCAAACTATCAATGATGAATCATTTGATAAATGTGAGTCATGCATATCTGGGAAGATGACGAAGAAACCTTTTCATAGTAATATGGAGAGGCCCGATCTATCTCTTGGTCCTTATTCATACTGATGTGTGTGGACCACTTAGACATGTGTAACACCCTCAAAATGGCTCAGCGGAAGCATACAAGTATTGGGGTGCTACTAAATTGATATCACAACATAAGCATAGAACAACTGATTTTCATAAATAAACTATTATTCCTTCTTGAAAACAATGTTTACATTATTGATTAGTGTGGAAAATGGCCCATTATAAAAATGTGGTCCCAATACATAAATCAAAAACGTCTATGACCATGCCATGCCTTTGCCTTGCGCCTCCAAAGATAAGCTATCACCTCAAAACCTGAAGATACATGCTAAAAAGTGTCAACACGAGGTTAGTGAGTTCATAGATTTTAATTTGTAAATGTTTTTATGGACCACAAGATTTAGTATTTAATTCATTTCATTATTTGACCAGTTCACTCGGTCATGTTACTAGTTCACTCCCAATGTGACCCATTCATTCGGTCTGTATGTACATGCGAACAGCAAATGCGATTCAATTAATCGGTCATGTGACCAGTTCACTCAGTCATCACCATGCATAATAGTTTCAAGTACTTCTTGTGTCTATATGTAAAAGCAAGCATTAACCTTACACTAGAATGCATTTAAGAAATCAAGTAATTGGCAAGTAAACACATAATACATTCATCAATCAAAGATAGTTTGAGTAAACCATTCACTTGTTCAGGTAAAATAAGCATTTAGTTTAAGTGAAAACGAGCATGTATTCTCCCCCAAAACAGTTATGAAAGCAGGTAAAAGTATGGGCTATGAAACTCACCTTGGCTATGTGCAGCATGAGGTGGAATAAACCAAGTGGTGATAGTGCACGGCTCCGACACGCAACCTAATTTAGTACGGAAACTTTAGTCTTTATTTATGTTTAAGACTCGATAAAGTTTAACTAACTTTATAAATTTTTCAATGTTTGTGTTGTTGTTGCTTGTGTGGCTTTATTTAAGTTTGGTAATAGATCTTCAAAAGTTTGTATGCATTGGCTTATGGAAAGGTATACACACAAAAGTTTGTATGCATTGGCTTGTAAGTGACAACTTAATCATTCCGATTGTAAATGAAAATATGATGGATTACATTAATACATTTCAAATACTAATATGTTTTGAAAGATTGTATATATATATCCTTAATTAGAAGTACCTATATATACCCTTCATGTCTCATTTGTAATGTATAAGAAAATTTTAAGTGTCAACTTAATTCAACTACATTTGAAGTTCAATATAAGTTACAATACAAGTATTCTATTTGTTATCATAAAAGCATGATATAGATATATTTGCCGAAAATTGGGCATGACTCCGACGTTCAACTCTATTTGTTTGTCGTTGTAACTATAGATTACAAAATATTAGTTTAAAGAGATAGCCGGTTTATATTTTATAAAACTCATACAAGTTTTTATTAAAACATATTAAGTATACATGTAAGTTAACTATGTGATCAATAAATGTTTTCGAACTTATAGGTTTAGTTTAGTTTCCCCTTTTCTTTTGGCAAGTTTTTATGGATTTGAAATATATAGTAGTTTATTCTTAGGCGTGCTATGTATATATAATATAGTCTCGTGTTTCAAAGTACGACTTTATAACCCGAGATTACGTAGGACTAAAGGTGCCCTTGGTGGGCTGTTATGCGGCAAAACAAACACCCCTGATGGGGCTGCTTAACAGCAACACAAAAGCAACCCAAACGCACCTTTTTGGTGCAGAATTTCAGCAACCCAACGCACCTTTTTGGTGCAAAATTTCAGCAACCCAACGTACCTCTTTAAGGGCTGAAAATGCAGCATTTAGGGGCTGTAATGAGCAGGTCCAGACGTACCACTTAGGGGCTGAATACAAAGCCTTTGAGGGGCTGTAATGAGCAGTTCAGACCCACCCTTTAGGGGCTCGATACATCTACAAACATAAGACTCTTGTGAGCCTATACGCACACCGAAACAAGGCAACAAAAACGCTATGATTCTTACTCAACTGATGACCAGTGAAACATGACAACATAACATACTCGTGGTTGTCTCGGTGAACCAAACGAATCACAAATTCACACCCTATACGGGTTTCTTGGCTAGTCATGTGCACAAACAATATGAAAAGGAGGAATATACGAATGTGCAATTATATTGATTCACGTAACTCAGCTTCAGGGACAAGTTGATGAACAAAAGGGTTAATCAAGTTCATTTAGATTCAAGCTAAACACCAACACCTTATCTCGGTTTCTTGGTTGCACTCTAAGTGGGTTTTCACTTAAGCCGAGACTCTAGATCGGGTTCTACTCTATTCGGTTTTAAATAAATCAACATCATAGGAACAAGTGGATCTACGTATGATCCTGAAATAAATCGGAACCGAGACCCATAGGGTTTCTCACTTGACTCTAGGTTTATCCGTGACTCATCTTGGGTACAACCCGAACCCGAAGGTATTCAACAATCAGTTATGAAATGAGTACAAAAGGAAATGGCACTTCCAAGATTTTAGCCAACTCTTTAATTTTTTGTTATGAGTTTATTAGTAGCCACACAAGATTAGATTTACAACAACAAAATTAATCATACTTATGTCGACCGATAACACAACAAAATTTAAAACTTGTAAAGTGAGTCTAAATCACAAGTTTTATTGATGAAATAAGATCAAGAAATTACAAAGAATGAGAAAATTAAGAAAATTCTTACAACAACAATGATAGGTTGGATGGGGGAACCGAACCCAATAAATGGTCACGAGCTTTATTGAATAATTACTTGATTTTGGAACAATCACCACTTGAATTAGTCAATTCACTAACCAATTTACATAACCCCCAATCTAATTTGAAAATTCCCTAACTCTCAAGAACCCTAATTTGCGTGAGATTTGTGTGAGATGTGAAGAGAAGCCTATAAAGAATTCATTCTATTTTATAGAAGCATGAATAGAAAGCTTGCACTCTCCTTTCTTGGTTCTTCGCATGGGTGACATCCTTTTTCAGAACCTTTCACTTTCTCCACTTTCTTCCATGAAGTTCCCTGAGCATGCCTATGGGAAGCATACGCTGAGAAGAGTGTAAAAAGGAGAGGTTTTGGAAAGGGAAAAGGAGACAAGGATCTTTTGATCCTGGTTTTGAGGAAGAAACGCAGAAAAGAGAGAAAAAGGAAGGAGTAGGGCAGTGAGCGTGGGATAGGGTAGGGGTAAGAGGGATAAGTTTTGTTTTATTATTAGTAGACACTGTATAGATTATACCCCGTGTTTTGTCGAATCTCCGCGAAATTATACCTTTCCGGTACCCGTAAAATGTAAAAATTTTACTTTTGGAAACGTTTTAATGAGCGTAATAATATGGTATTATTATTACGTAGGATTTAGATTATAACTGTTTGTCGTTACTAATTTGGTGTTCTGGTATGACGCTGCGGTGATTCTCTAAAGAAACGAGAATACCTCTCGTTTTTAAATTTTTGATATTGGCATTCTGTCAGAAAATAATTGATTTGAATTTTCTGACGTGATAAATATTATTATAATAATCCGAAATTTTTTGGGTTGTTATAATATGTGTCAAAGAGAGGTGCTAGCTACTTCTTAACCTTTACTAATGATTTCAGCCGTTATGGATATGTTTATTTACTTAAGCATAAACATGAGGTGTTTGAAACATTTAAGGTTTTCAAAGCAGTAAGTAGACTGCAATTGGAAAGAAGATTAAAGCTCTTCGATCCGATAGAGGATGCGAGTATCTAAGCCAAGAGTTTAAAGATTACTTACCTGAGAATGGAATTGTCCAAAATCTCACTTCTCCATATACTCTACAACAAAATGGTGTATCCGAAGAAAGAAATCGTACATTGTTAGACATGTGCGATCAATGTTTAATCTTACTACTGCTTCTTTATCCTTTTTGGATTATGCTTTAGAATCTGATGTTCGTATTCTAAATATGGTTCTCACCAAGAAGGTTGATAAGACACCATATGAAATATGGCATGGTAAAGCTCCTGTCTTATTTAAAGGTCCGAGGTTGCGAGGTATGATGTTATATCGTGACTCCAGATAAACTCCAATAGATATGTAAAGTGTATCTTTGTAGGATACCCTACGGAAACTATAGGTTACTACTTTTTCTATCCAACTGAAAGTAAAGTAATTGTTGCTAGGTATGGAGATTTTCTTGAAAAGGATCTCGTATCTCAAGAATTCAGTGGGAGAGTTTATGATATCGAAGATGATCATGAAGATACATTACCTTCTGAAAACACTAACGTACTTCCGGTGTGAGAACTGATAGCTGGGTCCTCCACCAGAAGTTGAAGTGATTCCCATTCGTAGATCTGTAAGGACTACACGTGCACCTGAACGTCTATGTCTTAACGTAGAGGTTGAGGAAACTATATTAGGAGATCATGGAGAGCCTGCTAATTATAGAGTTGCCATGACAAGTCCTGAAAAGGACAAATGGCAAGTTGCAATGAATAGGGAAATGCAATCCATGAAAGATAATGAAGTCTAGGAAGAGGTTGACTTACCTCCAAATGCTAAGGTAGTTGGAAGTAAGTGACTCTATAAAATAAAGACTGACATGGATGGCAATGCACACATCTATAAAGATCGTCTAGTTGCGCAAGGTTTTACTCAAACTTTTGGCATAGATTACGAAGAGACTTTTTCTCCTGTTACATTAGAGCTATTAGAATTCTCATAGCTATAGCAGCATACTATGACTATGGGATATGGCAGATGGATGTCAAAACTGCCTTCTTGAATGGTCGCTTAGATGAAGACATCTATATGAAGCAACCTGAGGGGTTCGTGAATCTATAATTTCCAAACCGTGTATACAAACTTCAAAGGTCCATTTATGGATTGAAGCAAGCATCGAGGCAATGGAATAAGAGATTTGATGAAAAAATCAAAAGGTATGGATTTATACAAAATTTTGATGAGCCATGTGTATATTAAAAAGTTAGTGGGAGTGACGTAGTTTTCCTTATCTTTTCTGTCGATGACATATTAATTATGGGAAAAGACATTCCAAGTTTGCAAAGTGTTAAGGCATATCTTGGACAGTGTTTTTCCATGAAGGATTTAGGAGAAGCTGCATACATTCTAGGAATCAAGATCTACAAAGATAGATCAAAGTGGTTAATTGGTTTAAATCAAAGCGCTTAGATTGTTAAAATATTAAAGAGATTCAGTATGCAAAATTCCAAGAAATGATATTTTCCGATGGAAGTAAAGCATGGCGTATGTAGCGATATGTGTGCTTCAACACCTGCTGAGGTGGCACGCATGCAAAAAGTTCCTTATGCTTTCCGTATAGAGGATCTATCATGTATCTGTGAGATGCACAAGGCCGATGTGGTTCGCTCAAAATATGACCAGTCGATATCTATATAATCCAGGTGAACTTCATTGGACTCCTGTTAAACATATTCTAATGTATGTTAGGAATACGAAAGATATGTTTTTAATGTATGGTGGAAATCCAATACGTGATCTTGGTGTTAAGGTTTTTCGTGATGCGTCCGTCAATGTGATAAAGATGATAGATGTCTCGAACGGGTTATGTCTTTGTCATTACTGGAGGAGCAGATAGACTAGAAGAGAGTAGCGAGAGCAGATTGCGATGTCTGCGACAAAGGCCGAATACATAGCTGCTTTGAAAGCTGCAATGGAGGCTGTTTGGATTAGGAAATTCATTTTAGGGCTTGGTGTTATGCCTTCAATTGAATCGCCTATTGATATGTATTGTTACAATTTTGCTGAAATCATATTTTCCAATGAACCTGGAGTCATGAAGGGCACCAGACATTTTCTACGGAAGTATCACTATGTTCGGGAACAAGTCCGCGAAGGTGAAATTAATCTATTGAAAGTTCACACAGACGAAAACTTAGTTGATCCTTTCACTAAGGCTTTACCTAGAGAAAAGCTTATTGGACTTGCCAATGGCATTGGACTTCGTTTGGCTAATAGTTTCATGCATAACTATGATTAGTATTTGGATAAAGGATATTGTAAACATTTATTATTTTGATGAAATAAAATTTTGATTATGTTTATTTTCATTTATAATATTGTTGTCCTATATTTGCATGTTTAATCCATGAGTAACTAAGTTATTCTAAATTGTCCGTTGTTAGTTAATGATATGGGAGTATCATTAAATTAAGACAAATCTTAGAGATGTGGTAGAATATACTTGAAAGTATATTGATGAGAAAGCATACCAATTTCATATGATATTCAATTAATTGAATATAGGACTTATCACAACTACATAATTTACTTTATGAATATTGTTGTTAAGTAAATTGTGAATAGTTATCCTCAGACTTGATATACCAGATAAGTGTCATAAATGTAGTGCATTTCTGTGGAACAACTTAACGCTATACGTAACTGGTAGTCATAAGGGTTGTTTTCAGAAGTGTTACAAAGTTTGTGGGTTAGTCTCGTAGTCAAGATATAATTTTTTCCTTAAAATTTATTTGGAGTTTAATACTGCTGGGCCCCTCATAGGGTTGACAAGATGTTTGTGCGGCCGCACCCAAAATCTCCCCTGAATATGTTCAGAAGATTTGGAAATCTTGGTCAATCACTTAAAACGAGAAACAGAACGGTTGAATAAAGAATGACTTAATTCCATATCTTTATTTAATGTGGTATTAGAAACAAAAGGATAATAATAATGAGAAATCATTAAAAGGTTTTCCAGGAGCCTTACTCGAGTTGTGCTAGAGGCATCGAAGTGTTGCTAGACGCTAACCGATGTGATCATGCTATTAAGATATATCCAAGTGGAGCTGTTGGTTTTATGGATATAAATTAGTAGTCGTGAGTTAGGATCGAACTCGAGACCACGAGATTGCACACTTTGCGTATGAGAATTAAAGTTAATAATTAAATATAAAATGTTATATTTACTTATTATTTACACGAAATATATAACGGATGTTAAGTTAATTAAGTGTAATGGACTAACGATCGTTAAATGTTAAATGGAAGGACTAAATAATAATTAGAGATTGGGAAGGTTCCGGAAACCCCTTTGGGATATGCGTAATCGATCGGCCAAGGGTTCCAAAACCCAACCCATGCTTAAACTGGGTAACCAAGTTATCTTGTGTATAAATACAAGGCCTAGGGTCTTTGTATTCGATCTCTTGTACTCCTAATCAAAAACCTAAAACTTGTTTGTGTGTTTTTGAGTCCCAAACCGATCGTACAACCCATAAGGGTGTCGATCTCATTGTTTTTCCAAAACAAAATTATTAGTATCTTGGATTGAATTACAAAATCGGTAAGGGGTAATTCATATAATCCTATAAACCCTAATTAGGGTTCATCACTTGTTAGTTTAAAGGAATTGATTCTTGTTGGGCTAGAATCAAAAAGGTGCGCATACGTTTATGTTTATGTTAATTAGTTATTCATTATTCATTCCTATACGCTTCCGCATGTTTCTTTGATGTTTTATGTGTTTTATATATGATTGTCATGTTATATAATTACAACAGATGTTTGAGTACCTTACAGACACACAACCATAAACAAATGCAAATATTTTCTAACCATAGTTGATGGTCACTCAAAGGTAACATGGACTTACTTAATGCCATCACAACAACATGTTGTTTCAAACATCAAAACTTCTGACTTCTACATTCTAAATAATTTCAAAACAACAATCAAAACAATAAGGAGTGACAATGGGACTGAATTCCTAAACTCATCCTCATCAGATTTATTTTCACAATATGGAATCAGTCACCAAACAACTTGTCCATACACACCTCAACAAAATGCAAGAGTAGAAAGAAAACATAAACAACTCCTTGAAATTGCAAGAGCTCTAAAAAATCCAATCCAACTTTCCTATACATTTTTTGGGATAATGTGTTTTAGCAGCAACCTATATCATTAATAGAATTCCTTCAAGAGTCATTCAAAACAAGACACCCTTCGAATTACTTTACAAAACAACACCCACTTTTGATCATCTCAAAATAATTAGATGCAGAGCTTTTATTCATCAAAACACAATTGACAAGTTTGATCAAAGAGCAATTCCAGCAGTTTTAGTTGGCTACCCATATCACCAAAAAGGATACATACTCTATGATCCCAAGACCCACAAAACCACAACCAGCAGACATGTAAATTTTGATGAAACATCTTTCCCTTTTCATACTCCTATTCAACCCACTGCAACATTACAATCTCCTCAAACAACCCACTCCACTCCCATTTACATACCACCTACATCTTCTTCTCAACCAATCAAAAAACCACCAACTCCTTTTACTACCATTTCTGGCCCCACAAGATCAAGTACATATCATACAAACCCCCTCACATCTACATCTAACTCATCTTCTAATTCTCAAGAACAAACACTCACTGAACCAAACACTCTCACTGAAGTCACAATCAATGAACAAACACTCTCACTAAAGTCATAGTTACTGACCCAAACAACTTCAATGAAGTAACTGATCCACCCCAACCAACCACACCACCTCCCATACCCACCAGAATTTCCACAAGAATAAAGAACATACTGTTTGTAACCACCCGTAATTTTTCGATTATTAAATTAACTATAAACATCTATTTATTATCATTTTAATTTTTATTTTCAATTTATATAACGTTTAGACTCTCCTATAAACCCACGACTCATTTTAAATATTAAAATAAAGTATGATGATAAGTTTTAATATTTTAATGAGCATTATATTTTTATGTTACCTTATTTTGATCTTCGTAACTTACAGGCATCACATTAGTGATTATCGAAATCAAACTATACCTCATAAGTCAAGATAATATCAACTACTCACTCTTATCCTACGTCTAGTCACTTCCTTATCTCTTTCTTTATTAACATGACACAACATATATCTACTTTCTTTTCTCATTCGTATCAAACACACAACACCAACACAAAGGTAAAAGTCCAATTGGTTTTCTCCTTTACGCCAACAGTAAAGAAAGATACAATTTATATTTTTTTTATAAACACAAAGGAAAGGAAAGAAATAAGACAAGATTATTATAATATCCACTTAACAAAAGTCTATAGATTTATTTCTAAAATAACGAGATCTATTCCAAAGGTGGCTTTGATTTTTCTTCACCAAACTCCACTCACATAAAAGTTTTCCTACTTTTCCTCTCATTTGATAGACACAAAGAGAAAAACTCATTTCTTCTCTCCTATATGTCACGCATACAACACACTTTTATTTAATGAATCATAGTCCTTATGTCTCCTATACTTTTTCTAGACTTGATAACTAAGCAAAAGTTAAAATATCTAAAGCACATCAAACGCAAGTTGGGTTTTTCTTCTTTAACAAGACCGACACCACCTATCATATATATTCTGTATATGTATATGTGTTACCTGTATCAAAAACCACAAACAAATAAACTCCATCTCTCTAAAACACAACTTATCTCCCTCCTCTCTGTCTTATAAACAACAACAACAGCAACATCATCACAGCCCATCGACACCACCCACCTGCGCCACCACCGGAGCCATCACCAGCACCACCGGAGACATATATCTTCGTCGCCACTTTCTTGACTTTTGCTTGACATTATGCTATTATCAATACTTCATAACTTATTTTCTTAACATTACTTATTGTCTATTCTTTTACGTTATAATATATATATGTGATATATATATTATACTTTGGCGTGAGTTGTATTTTGAGTCTATGATCTTCAAACCACCACACGAATGATGAAACTAAACATTTTATAAAACTTGATACGAAACTTTCACGAAAACTAAAACATATTATCTTTTGAAAACTCATACGAATAAATTACTTTTCGCATATTATATTCTGAGACATATTACATATCTATTAGGTTGTGCCGATTCCTTATTGTCATGCTTTATTTGACACCGTTGCATTACTTATGTCACTACATGCTAAGGTGAGTTTATAGCCCCACTTTCTATTATTTAATTGTTTTACAAACCCTTGGGGGAGATACATGTTTTATTTTAAACCGAACACATTGCTTTCAAACTATATACTTATCTGATTGTTATTAGCACTAAGTTACCGCATTTGCCAAACTTAAGTCCCTTAATCATGAATCATTAATCACTATGTGAGAGCGGGCGCGAATATTGTGAATAGATCTATTGGGATTGATAATCCCGTTTGTGTTGGCCGCTTAAAGGCAAACAAACGCACTATATTTGAGTAACATTGGTAAAATGGCAATTTTACCTCGATAGAGGCACGCGACATTTTTTCCAATTAATTTTGGAACACGTTAACGCCTTGATTGCATGATGCTTAGTCTAATAATAAACCTGCTTTTGGTTTTCAAACCATTGGTGTGAATTTATAACTCACACTACCAACATAATGTGTTCAACCATCAAACAAACTCTATGAATTTCACTCAACCTTTGTGTTGACAGCTTTTAAGCATGTATTTCAGTCCATATTATACTGAGGTCACGCGAGGAGCACCTGGATACTCAAGAAGGCTATAAATTTTATTATCATTCTTAAAACTCATTTAATGTATTCTGTAAACAATTGAACCATCTCGGGACCCTCATTTTTGTAAACTCTGATATTTATATAAATTGAATGATAAATCTTTTAAAACGACTCCATTAGAGTTCGTTTTCTATTGTTATGACTGTTGTGCCATGAAGTAATACCCAGTTTGAATTCCGCTGCATATCACTTAAATTGGGGTGTTACACTGTTGTTCCCCGTTCACTATCGTTTAAAATAGTTTAAATATATAAAACAAGTTAATAGTGAACTATGACTGAAATTAACATAAGTAAAACACACAAAGTAATTTTCAACATCATATTCTTATTAGAAATAAATCAACAAAGAATACGTTACCCAAGTACTTGCGAAATAGTACTTGGGATTGAAATGACAAAGTTGGGTGACTCTCTCTAAGCTCAAAGCTAAGTCTCGAGCACAACTCTTAGAGCTCACCGAAGCTATCTCAGAACTAAGTTAGTATTTGGAGGAGTGAAAAGATGGCTTGCGTGTATGTGTGTTTTACAATTCACAAGCTTAACCTTTTCACTCCATCTCTTATGCTCGTTTATACATGTATGAAGTTTTAACTCTTTCCTAAGTGACAAACGACATCATACGTAAGACAAAATATCATGTATTTTGTCTCTTTTACAAAGACTATTCTAGGTAAGAGACAAGACTACTTTTCCTAAGTTCATGATGACAGCTCGAGCCTCTTTGCCATTCAGGGAAAGTTAACTTTGGTTGATAAGGACGTTGTCTTATCTGATTCAAACTTATCCCGCCTTTGTCCCGCTTCTTTCTTCAGCTCTTTTCATCCTTCAGCCTTCTACTTCAGTTTGTCTTCGTAAGCAAATTGGAGAGGAGTCTTAGTGATTTAGTGAGTTATTGTCATCACTCACTGAATCCATCATCTTCTTCTTGACTCAGCCTCTTCACCTTTAAGTTCCGCCTTACAGTGGAGAGATTCTTCTATGCCTCGATCAGTATCCCAAGATGACTCACCTGAGAGGCTATGCACTTAGTGACTGTTAGAGTTTAACCGGACTAAACACTTGGGCAATTTTCTATTCAAATCCTAGATTAAGGGGTTTGGGTATTTACTGAACCCAACAGCCTCCCCCTATTTGGATATACAAATAGCCTAGGTGTGATCAGGTAAGTAAGCAAATGGCTTCTTCTTACACTGAATGTACTAATGAATACAATAAGGAACACCGAGTAATTTAACAAAACATACATCTTTTATTGATCAGATTACATAGTTCCTATCACTAGTACACAAGATAAAACAAAATGATGTCACTGAGATGGAACCCCTGTTTCAAGCTTAGGCTTCTTTTGAGGAGTGTCTTTGTTAGGGATCTCTTATCTTGGCATTCGTGTCTTGGCGTAACCTCGATGTTTGCTGGGTTTGGATTTGAAAGGCCACCGGTATGTAGCTCAAGATTGCAGCCACATCACCGATCATCCCATCTTTGAAATGATGGGTTTCCATAGACATCAATGTGGAGTAGCCCTCTTCGTGCTTCTCAATCACTAAACAGTTCACAAACTTAACACCTTATGGCGCCTCGCTGCATTCGAGACCGCACTTTTATCTCAGTCGAACTCAACCTCTTTCTTTGCCAAATGGATGATTGTGGTTGAGATCCTTGAGGTGCTGTTAAGGTCAATTCCTAGTTGAGCCGGTGCATCCCTCAGCCTTTCATATCTTTTGTTGAGCATTTTCATCAGCTCCTTAACCACCTTGTTCTGCTTCTTTTCAATAATTGGACCAAGCTCATCGAAGTTCAGCTGATCCCAAAGTCGTGAATTTGAGGGATCATGAACCTCGGTGTCTTTTATCAACCCCTTTGTAAACGCTCATGGCCGCGTGGTTTGGTATTGGGGATGATTCTAACATCCTGTGATCTTTTCAGAAGCCTTCGCTTGTCATTGTCTAGTTGTAATGTTCAATTCTGCTTTGCCCGATGGCTTCAGCTTTTTCTTTCTTCTTTTCTTCCAACTGCTTTTCTCATTTCAGCCATCCGAAAACGACCGAGCTTCCTTGAACTTTTGTCTTGCCCGACATTTTGGAGTTTCTTAGGATCAATTCCCATGTTCTCGCCTTCTTCAAATGACTACCTTTGCTGCTTCTTTATTATTCTTATCTTCTTCAACTTGTTTCAATCTCTGTTCTTCTTTAGCAAGATATTTACTTAGCTGTTGAGGTGTGAGAAGGTATTCAGGTCGCCACTTTAGAATCTTCTCAGGCTCGTGGAGTTGTCATTTTGCCTTTTCCTTTGTCCCGCCCGAGGAAGATGAAGTTGCTACCAGGGGTGGTGGTGTTGTTGTTATTGGTGTGATAACCGCCGCTGTTGTTGTTGTTGATGTTGTTGGTGGGATTGATGAGATAGGTGTTGCCGGTGACTAGTGGTGATGATGAGATTTGAGCCACCGATGTTGATGGTGTTGGCTCCCCCTCGCGTGTGAGAAGGAGGTTCTTCAGCAATATTCTCCCCTCAACCTGCCGGAGCCTGAGGGCACGAGTTGAGTTGGTGCGGAGGGGACGGAGCCGCTTGACCCTTGAAGGCCCGATAAATTGAGATCATAGCCTTAATGTCCGATGTGTCGGTTTGAATACCATGACCTTTGCTTCTAAATTAGCATGAGAAACTTCCGTGAGCCATTCGGCCCAAGATTCCGTGCCGTAGATGAGGATGCTCGAGTCAAAGTAGCCACCTGCAGTATTCAAAGAGTCCAATGTAGCTTGAAGAGACCGGATTGAGGATGGAAGACCCTCAACATTTGCAGACTTGAGCATATCGAAAGGCCTAAATGAGGCTTCGAGGATTGTTTCAAGTACGCTTTAGTTGCCTCTAGCACTTTAGAGTTGAGGCCGGTCTTCTTTGACAAATTCCTTGATTTCATCTATCTTTGTACCTACACCTTGAAGATGTCCAGGAATTTAGCCATGTTGTCATCCGCCTATGAAGGTTGTCATACATCGATCCCCGTGTCATGAACATTTTCATCAAAGCCATGTACCTCACCTTTAGATCAGATAACTTGCGCACTCAGTGTGTTGTTCCCACAGAGTGTCAGTGGCCCCAGAGTATAACCTTCGAGACGCTTTGGTGATCCATCTAACAAGCATCCTTTCGCTGAAAGTGGGAGAACATTATCAAATCTTTCAAATTCATCAGTGGAGGAAGAGAGTCATCATTGTCGCTTGACCGGTGATTCAAGATGCTCATGTGGATCAAGTCGAGGTTCTTGTTCAGCCTTGAACCTCGGCATCCATTTCTTCCCGCTGATAAAACTTCATCATCGGGCCAAAGAAGCTCATCTTCGTAAAAGAGTATGCCAAGAATATCGCCAGCTAACTGGGGTTGGTGATGGGTTCCATATCGCCGGGTGGTATGTTTCCTCGAGTCTTTGTCCCTCGTTGACCCCTCGTGACAATCGGTGGGCATTTCCCGCCTTCGCTGGAGTCGATTGGTTGTGGGTTCCAGATCGGCGGGTTGTTCCTTTCCCTCCGAAGTCTTTGTCCCCCGCTGACCCTCAAACACCGGTGGGCGCCTGCCTTTAGCAGAGTCGCTGATGCTATATCCCTATCAGCGGGTTTTTGGTTCCCTCTGAAGTCTTTGGGATCGATCGGTGCCCTCACAAAGGTCGTGATTTGCTAATGTCATTCTAAGGCGTTGTGGAAGGCGCTCCCTACCAGGTTGTATGTTTCCCTCGATCTCGAGGAGTAGTGGTTGTGACCAAGGGCACCGACCGTGATGTATCGTGTCCTTCGTTGTCACGGGTGGATGTTTCCCGGTCATCGTCACACAAAGGGTGTCTTTTAGTCTCGGGCATTTTGTGCCTTTTAGGTTGTGTTCTCAAGGCACAAAATTCCCGACTAAAAAGACACCCACTCGATGACTTCCCCTTTCTTTTAGGAGCGTGGTTTCGAGACACCGATCCCTCCCCGGTTGTTTACACGCAACCATATGGGCCGTCAATTCAATAGGAGTGACAAAGGATGGGTATTTTTGAAAATTTGATTGGCTCAGTCGCCTTATAGCACCAAATTTTTCTTCCGAGGATAATTTGAACCCGAACACTTGCAGCGCAAGAGACAAACCTAGGATATGAAACGTATTTCGTCCTAGTTTTGCTCAGAGTTTGGTTACTTAGATCACCGTAAATGATCTCCCTATGTCGACATAAAGGACCCCATTCATTAAGCGTATGCCATCATCAATCAATAGAAGTTAACTTGTTCAGCGGATGAGTGGTTCCCGCCGAGGACCTGAATCACAAAAGTGAATAGGATCCTCCAAGCCACCTGGAATGAGCTTTTGTGGACTGGGGTCTTGTCCAAAAACGCTTGGATCTAAAATGATTTGTTTTAACCCATCCTTCACCGCTGAAGGTTTAGATGAGCGACATAAACTCCTTTGTTATAATCCAACCCCGCTGGAAGTGCAAAACGCTTTATGATCCAGGTGAATTGTTGTTGCCTCCCGGAAGACCTGAATCGATGAGATATTCCCGAGAGGTCCGAGGTTGTTCTCATCATGGAGGTGTCGTCATAGCTTGGTTGCCCAAAATTCCCAGGGAGATTTTGGTAAACAATGGAGGGACACGAACAAAGGCCGCCAAGTGGGCAATTAAACAAAAATTTCATAATGTCTTTGTAGGGCGAGACAGCTTTCGTTATTCAAAGTTGCCTATAACATTATTAGTTTTAAATTCAACATTTGTAAGATCCCCTACCCACTGAGAAGCAAACTGGAGAGATTGTGTTCTAGCCATTTGATCTGTGCTAAACCAGTCAAGTCTAATCACACAAGCAACAGACTTAAAACAGATTAAGCACAAATACAATGAAGATCAGAGAATATAGTGAATTCCCGGGTCGTTATGTCCCAAGGAGACTAAATGGTGTGCAAAACACAAACTCAGATGATAGAGTGATCACTAAGGATAGTGATCAATAAAGGTTTTGGATTAAGAAATTACACTACTGATTGATTGGAATGGAATGGAATACAGATTTGGAAAGCACAACAATCAGATCAAAGAAACGTAAACGTAAGTTTTAAAACTACGATAACGCATTACAAAATTAAAAGTGAAAACTAAGAAATAAAAGGTCTAAAAATATAAAAATGACATTTTTGGAATCCTAAAAATAAAAGAAAATTATTAGAAAAAGAAAATTATTTTTAACACTATTTAATTAATTACTATTAATTAAAAACTATTTTAACTATTTAATAAATACTCTAAAATAAAAGAAAATAGGAAATAAGGCTAGAAAAATAAACTTATAATCCAGAAAAATCTAAAATACTATAAAACTAATTTTAAAACTAAAAATATATTTTTCACACTTTTTATTTAATTATTACTAATTAATAACTATTTAAAATACACTTAATTACTAGAAAATATAAAATAAACTTGGAAAAATAAAATTTTAACTTGGAAAAATCTAAAATAAGATAAAACTAATTTTAAAACAGAAAAGATATTTTTTATGCTTTTTAATTATTTATTACTAATTAATTACTATTTTTAACTAATTAAAATTATAATAAATACTAAAAAGATAGAGAAAAATCTGAAACTTTTTCTAAAAATCCTATATGATGACAGAAACCTAAGAAAAAGAGAAAAACAAGATTTGCTTATTAATAAGATGAAAAGAAAAATCAAAAAGCTAAAAATATTAATTAAACGCTATCACTATTTTTATATTGATGTTTTTCTGAATTTTATTTTTGAAAACTACTTATATACTAATAATATAAAACTTTAATAAAGACAAAAATTTTACAAGTCACCAATAAGCAGATTTGATGGCTTATGAGTCCAACAGTGGCTTAAGAGCTTATTTTGGTGTAATAAGCTCAAATAAGCTTGCACACTGAAACAAAGGATGGAATAGGATACAATAAGCTTAAAACTACTCAAATGAAGCTAAAAGGTAAGAAGAAGCAAACTGATAAGCTAAAGTTAAGCAGATAAGCACTTGGCTTTTTCACAGAAGTGGGACAAGCTTGAGGCTTGTTGCAGCCCTAGCAAACAAGTTCCAAAATGAAAACTAAGACTTGACAATCCAAGAGGACCAGGTTAGCTTCCCAAAGAACCAGAGAACACAAGAATTGGACAACTAATAAGCTCAGTGTGAGCTTATCAATTTTGGCTTATCAACTGTGCACGTGATGATTTGTAAACAGTGTCCACAATAAGCTAACTAAAAAGCACTTAAAAAGCTGAGAAATAGAGAACTAGCATTTTTATATTTTTCTTTACCAACTAAACTATAATACCTCCAGAGCTTATAATCTAAATCTTATTAATAAAACCCACAAGTGAAATTCCAAATTTTATTCAAAAAGCCCTTATGAAATTTCGACTTTTTAGAACAACTAAAAAGTTGACCAAAGTGAACTTTGATCTGATCTAAAGTACTTAATATGTTATTTTAAGGTGTAATGAGACTAACTTGAGCAAGATTAACCACTTGCTAACACAAAATCAAGATCTGCTATCCTAAAACTCAACAAGAAGCATCTAAGACATGATTACTTGAAATTTTGACTTTTTGCTAATAAGGACTTGATTTTATGACTGATATGAGTTGTTTAAACAGAGTTAGACATATTTCCAACAAGTCCAATGACTAGAACACCTTTGAACACAACAAACCAAACACCCTTTAGGTGGTCTTTTGAAATTTTTACAAAGCAACTCTTAAATTTAAAACATGAGCTTAATTTCAAACCTTGTATTATGATAAAATAGGACTAAATAAGCTTAAACCAATAGTAATAACAACATAAAACTAAGACTTGATGAAACTGCAACTTTAATCGTTGAATCTAAATTTTTGTAAACTACAAATTTAAAAGAACAAGCTACTGATTTTAAGGTTTAAACACACTTGATTATAGCTAGATATCACAAAGAAACAGAAACTTGAACTAATTAACAACTATAACAGTGAAATGCCAAATTGGTTAAAAATGCTTACAAAAGCTTCCAAGCTTAAAACTGAGAACCAAGACCACTAAACACCCCTATAAGCTTACCAATAAGCTACTAACCCAAGGCCATCCATAATAAACCTTGCTCCAGCTGTGAACACCTTCTCCAAATGATTTTTTTATTTTTCACCTATTTAATTGGTATTTTTGTGATTTTTAAACTTTTGAAGCTAAACTGAATTTTATTGTTTCTAATAGCTTTTATAAGCTATTTGGGAGCTTATGTGAGCTAACTCAGTCCATATAAACAACAAACAACAACATTTTATCATTCATGAGTTTTTTTTTTTTTGAAAATGAGGAAAATTGCATAAGCTGAAATACAATATGATACTTGAATTAAAGTTTCACAAAAGCTTTCTCATAACAATAGAACTTGAAATACAGAGTTTGAAGATAAAAACATACACTTAAACTTGAAAATGCTTAAAAACGACAATAAAAACTTAAATTACTCTAGATTATTTTTATACAATGCATCTCTCTCTCTCTTTATAGACTTTTCATCATCCCCTTGTGTCTCTGAGACTTTCCCACCACTTCTGAGCCATTGGATCACTGAAACTCATCAAAACCGTACATTTGGATTTTTGGCGCCAATTATTTCTTTGAGCAGGTTTGAACCATTAATGGGTTTTGTTTGAGATAATTAAGATTATTTGGTTGTTAGTGGAAGAAGAGGGGGAAAAAGCAAGGAGGAAACCATGACTGGTTTTTGAGATATCAGGCTTGGGAGAGGGTGCTACTGACCTGGTATTTGGCGCTTTTTTGCTTGGTTTGACTATTGACCGTGGTTTAATAACGGGAGGTCAAAAGGGTTCTGGGGTCGAATGTATTGTGGACTGGCTCAAGGTCAGCCAAAGGGGTCAAGCTGGTTTTGGGCTAGCAGGGCTTGTGATTGGGCTTTGATATTATAAGGATCCGTTTGGTTAAGCTTAGTATACAAGGACTAAAAATGTAATTCGACCAAACTTCAAGGACTGAAAGTGAACTTTTTCCAATGCTCTCACAAGGACCAAACTTGACAACTTTGATAATACAAGAACCCTTTTTGCATAAAATCCATTTTTAAAGGTCCAAGGACTAATTTTGCAAATTTCCAAAGTTTAGGGACCTTTCTTGCCAATTGACCAAAGAATCATTCAAGGATCATTTTTAAACAACTTAGAATACTTCAGGAACCTTGAATGATAAATTTCCACATTTTTGAATTCCAGGGACTAGATTTGACAACTTTTAAAACTTGGGGACTAAAACTGCCAATTTTGCAAACTTGAATCATTTTTCATCTGATTTTGATATTTTTGCATTTAAAACTCATAAAACACTGATTTGTGATATTTTGATCATTTTGATGTGTTTCTGAGTGTTTTCAGATGATTTTGCAGCTAGATTACACAAAATGATGAGTATTTAGACACTCATCAATCCCCCACACTGAGATATTGCTAGTCCTTAGCAATGATTTGAGAAAACTTGATGGATTTGAAAAACTCTTTACCAAAAGCCATCACTTCTGGAGTAGCCAATTGTTTTGATTCAAGTAAGAACCTTGGTACAACGATAACCAAATGATTTATTGGCAAATCATAAACCATATAACGGATTTGATGTGTCTTTACCGGAAGCCGTACCCTTCTGGACTAGCCAACTCTTAGATAAATTATCAGAATTATCTTTGGTGAGTGAGATTACCAATTATGGTTTCTCCACTGCCTTTACCACAAGCCATAACCTTGCGGGCTAGCCAACTCTTCACTTTTTAGGACATGGTGAGTTGAGAACCATACAATTTTGGGCAAATTGCAAGCCATATAAACGGATTTTAGGACATGGTGAGTTGAGAACCATACAATTTTGGGCAAATTGCAAGCCATATAAACGGATTTGAGAAATCTTTACCAAGAGCCGTTTGCTCCTGGATTAGCCAATCCTTTTGTCTTACGGACATGGCGGACTGATAACCAAGATGAGTAAGTGAAAACACTTACCCAAAAAAATTTTGGCCAAAACGGGAATTGGGTGGATAATATATAATAAAATTCGTGAGAATCCCCCCCACACTTAGAAATGAATATTGCCCTCAATATTCAAAGCACCGGCGTTATGCGAAAACAAAGAACGTAAAAGGGAAATATTACTTTTTTTTTAGAAAGAATGAGAATATACAACAAGTGGGGAAACTCTCCACACTAGGGTGGTAGAAAGGGGGTAAGAAGACGTAATTATGGGTGAAAACCCATATGATGCGTGCTAATGTTTTTGATTACCGAGTCACTAGCTTGACTCGATCCCCGCATTCATTGGTTCATGGGGAATGTTTGTAAATCCGGACAACCACTGTGGAATGTCCTCTCCAATGTAATGCTTCACTCGATGACCATTCACTTTAAAATTAGGACCATCGGGTTGAGATAACTCAACGGTACCATAAGGATAAACCTTAGCAATAGTGAATGGACCAGACCAGCGGGACTTAAGCTTTCCCGAGAAAATCTTCAATCTTGAATTGAAAAGAAGGACTCGATCACCAACGTTGAAAACGCGGTTTTTGATTTTAGAGTCATGAATCTTCTTTGTCTTTTGTTTATAGATCAAAGAGTTCTCGTATGCTTGATCACGAAGTTCATTTAGTTCATTCATTTGAACTTTTCTGTGATCACCTACCGTCTCAGATATCGAAGTTTGCATGCTTCAAGGCCCAATATGCCTTGTGCTCTAACTCGACGAAGATGACATGCCTTTCCGCACACTAGCTTGTATGGAGTACACCGATGGGTGTTTTGTAAGCTGCACGAAAAGCCCGTGAGTGCGCCATCTAGCTTATCCGACCAGAGGCACGGTTTTCGCCAACCGCCCTCCGAATTCTTTAATACCACGGTTGGAAACTTCCACCTGCCCACTTGTTTGGAGGTGGTATGCAGTAGAGAGACGATGGGTAACACCATACTTTTGCATGACTCTTTCAAATTGGTCATTACAAAAATGTGTACCACGATCACTGATTATCGCCTCGGAGTTCCAAACCTGGAAAACAGAGATTTCAAAAACTTCACAACAACTCGGGCATCATTGGTGGGTAAAGCTTTTGCTTCAACCCATTTTGACAGATAGTCAACAGCCACGAGTATGTACTTGTTACCACGAGAAGATGGAAATGGCCCCATAAAATCAATACCCCATATGTCAAATATCTCACAAACTTGAATGGCATTTTGTGGCATTTCATTTCTTTGAGAGATATTACCATGACGCTGACAAGCGTCACAGTGCTTTGACAAATTCGTGGCATCCTTATAGATTGTGGGCCAATAAAACCCGAATCAAACACCTTTTCGCGTGTAGTTTGGACTATGATGGCCCCCGGTAGGTCCAGCATGGCAAGCTTTGAGAATGTCAATAGCTTCCTGTCCATAAACACACCGTCGGATGACTTGATCCGCACAGATTTTGAATAAGAAAGGGTCGCCCCGTAAATAATGTTTAACATCTTTGAAGAATTTGTTCTTCGTTGGGTCGATCCCTTTCACAATGAATTTACCCGCATGGTAATTTGCGAAGTCAGCAAACCATGGGGTGGTAGAATTTCCACGAAAAGAAACCGCATTGAGTGTCTCGAGAGGAAATGTTTCATTTATTTCCTTTTTCTCGAAGACATCTTGGTGAGGGTTTTCTAATCTGGACAGATGATCAGCAGCTAGATTCTCAACTCCTTTTTTATCACGTATAATGATATCAAATTCCTGGAGGAGGAGAATCCAACGAAGCAATCTCGGCTTTGCATCTTGTTTTGCAAAGAGATATTTAAGAGCCGAGTGATCCGTATACACCACGCATTTGGTCAAGATTAAGTATGGCCGAAACTTCTCAAATGCATACACCACGACTAATAGCTCTTTTTCTGTGGTGGTGTAATGAGTTTGAGCTTCACCATAGTCTTACTTATGCGTAGTGAATAGGTCGAAAATGCTTGTTTCTTCGGTTCCCTAGGACCGCACCGATAGCAAAATCACTTGCATCGCACATGAGCTCAAAAGGCAAGTCCCAGTCGGGAGCAACGAGAATAGGTGCTTCAGTAAGCTTTTTCTTCAATGTTTCAAAAGCTATGATGCACTCGGTTGAGAAGATAAAAGGAGCATCCTTTTCAAGAAGATGGGTCATAGGCCGGGCGCTTTTGGAAAAATCTTGTATGAATCTACGATAGAAACCGGCATGACCTAAAAAACTCCTAATACCCTTGACGGTAGTAGGGTGAGGTAATTTAGCAATAACATCTACTTTTGCTCTATCTACCTCAATCCCGTTCTTTGAAATCTTATGGCCAAGGACTATGCCTTCTTTGACCATAAAGTGGCTTTTCTCCCAGTTTAGACAAAGATTGGTGTCTTCACACCTTTGAAGCATTTTCTCTAAATGGGAGAGACATGATTGAAAAGAATCCCCAATGACCGAGAAGTCATCCATAAACACCTCCATTGTTTCCCCGATCATGTCGTGGAAAATGGCCATCATACATCGTTGGAACGTGCCAGGAGCATTACATAAGCCAAAAGGCATACGCTTGTAGGCAAAAGTTCCGTATGGGCAAGTGAATGTGGTCTTCTCTTGATCATTTGGATCAATGGGGATCTGAAAGTAACCCGAGAAACCATCAAGGAAACAATAGTATTCATTCCCTGCTAATCTCTCAAGCATCTGGTCCATGAAGGGTAGAGGAAAATGGTCTTTACGGGTGGCGTCATTTAACTTACGATAGTCAATACACACACGCCATCCCGTAACCAAGCGAGTTGGAATTAACTCGTTATCTTCATTTGTGATAACAGTAATGCCACCCTTTTTCGGAACACAATGAATTGGGCTGACCCAAGGACTGTCTGAGATAGGGTAAATCAATCCTGCATCAAGAAGTTTGATAACCTCTTGTTTAATAACATCATGGATTTTTGGATTCACTCGTCTCTGATGTTGAACTGCGGGTTTGAAGTCATCCTCCATCAAGATTTTATGAGTACAAAACTCAGGGTTGATACCTTTGATGTCGGAGAGTTTCCAAGCAATTGCTTGCTTGTGTGACTTCAAGATTTTTATGAGCAATTTTTCATCTTTACTCAAATCTCGAGCAATAATGACGGGTAATTTATCATCACCTTCTAGAAATGCATACTCAAGATGAGGAGGTAAGTCCTTAAGCTCAACCTCAGGAAATTCATCAGTTTGCTCAACTGACTTGATTTCCTTGTTATGAAGTTTGATGGGAGGGGGAGGAGGAGAAGTATCCAGATTTGACAACTTCTTTAGAAGAATATCTCCCTCCAGATTAATCTCATTTTGATTAATCTCAACTGGAATTGAATCACTAGGGTGAGGGGTTGATGATGGATCATCATTGAGCAACTTCTCAATAAGAAGTATGTCCCCCTCAATATCAATTGGAGCGTGATCAATTTCCCAAGGCACGTAATCACTAGCCAAATATGCTTCAATCTCATCTAAGATGAAGTCGCTTCCCTCAAACGGAGCGAGAGAAGGAGTAGAATTGGCTATGATAGGTTGAGAAGATGTGGTGGAATCCCCACTCACAGAATTATGAGAATAACCAAGAACTTCTTGAGAGTACTCGCCGAGCAACATCAATGATATCTATTCGGTTAACCGATTCAGAATCATAGTTTGCGAGTACCTCAAGTTTGATCAAGGTTGAAGGTTACGCTTCATTACCAACACGCAATGTGATTTCGCTCAAATACATCAATGAGAGCACGCCCGCTCTCGTGAATCCTCGACCAACACTGAGAGGAACCCGATGATCGGCATCAAAATCAACAACCACGAAGTCAGCTGGAAAATGGAACTTTCCTACTTTCACAAATACGCCCTCAGCAATGCCAAGAGGACGGGATATGGAACGATCTGCAAGCTCGAGAGTCATGCATGTAGGAGTGAGTTTCGGAAGAGAAAGTTTCTTCCATACTGAATATGGCATAAGATTAATGCTTGCACCAAGATCTGCTAGGGCAAAGCATTCAACCATTCCCGGGAATACACAAGGTAAGAGAAATTTCCCAGGATCTCCAAGCTTTTCAGAAGCTTTTTCGTAATAACCGCCGAGCAGTTCTCGCTTAGAGGAGTCTTTGCCATTTCAAACAGCTTTTCCTTATTGCTTAACATGTGTTTGAGAGTTGATGCAAACTGGGCATCAAGATGATAGCATCCGCAAAGCGTATGTCAAAATGTAACTCTTGGAAAATTTGGAAAAATTTATCCATTTGATGACTAGCTTTCTCGCGGAGCTTTTGCTCATTCAAGCGCGATGGGTAAGGAATAGAAGATTTGGATTTCATTCTCAACAGAGCTACAGGAGGTTCAAAACAACTCATTGATTTGATTGGGTTTCGGACCACTTGAGGTTGGATTACCGAAGGTTGGACGTGTGCGGTACTTCGTGGGCTAGAATAATGCACCTTGTCCGTTGTTTCCTTGGTAACTTGACTCATTGCCACAGTGGAGGAGGCATTGGAGTCAGTAGGTCCATTGTGTTTGGAGGTTCACCGTCCACTACCTTGGGAGAGAAGAAGAAGAAGAGGTAGTAGGAACAGCAGGTCCAGTGTATGAAATACCACTTCGGGTTGTGATCGCCTTGGCATCGCCCCTCGGGTTAGCGATCGTGTTGCTAGGTAAAGTACCTGAGCCCGAGGGTCGATCATTTAAAGACTTTTTGAGATCAGCAATTTGACTCGACCAACAACCTGCTTCATTTCATCTTGGGACTTCATGAACTGCTTCAAGAACTCATCGATGATGGTCCCGGAGGAACAATGACGGGAGGAGCTGGAAGGACAATTTGAGGCCGTATGTTTTGATTATAGCCAAAATTCCCTTGATTAGGATTCATATTCCCATGAAATTGATTCCCTCGATTGAAATGGTTTTGATGAAGGTTTCCTAGTTGTTGGAAACCTTGATTGGGTCCAGGATAGAAATTACCTTGGTTTTGATAACCTTGGTTCATTCTAGGTTGGTTCTGGTTTCGGTTTTGCATGTTATAATTTTGGTTAAACCCGGGTGGTGCCTGATTAGTGTTAGCACGGTAGTGTGGTTCATTTTGAGGACGGTATTGATTACCTCCTTGCTGTGAACTACCGGCTAAAGCATTTGCTTCAAAAGGACTACCATCGGTGGCAGTACAATTGTAGTAAGCATGAGGACCACCACAAGTGACAAAACTTTCAACTTTCTTCACTTCAAATGTGTTGGTGTCTCGAGTGAAGGAGACTTTCTTTTGGTTAGCAAGAACCAAAGCTTGAACAATGTCTGTGAGTTTATCAATCTTAGCATCGGTGCTAGATGTACTCACGGGGAATGAAGAAGAAGAAGGTCCAAATGAGACCGATATGTCTTTGCTCTGAAAGGACGGACCTGAGATTTGTTCTCAATGATCTGCAAGGCCTCTTTGGTGGTCTTGCTCAAGAAATTACCTCCCGCGGAGGCATTCAAAGAGTCTTGATTTGTCTGATTGAGACCATTGTAGAAAGTATCCATTTGCATTAGCTCGGTAAAACCGTGATGCGGACACTTGCGAAGCAACTCTTTGTAACGATCCCATGCCTCCCCGAACGATTCATCAAATCTCTGAGAAAATTTCATTATCTCATTCTTAAGACTTGTGGTTCGGGATGGAGGATAGAACTCGTTAACTAACTTGGTGACAAGATCTGCCCATGTCTCTATAGAACGAGGGGGTTGTTTCTCAAGCCAATTCCGGGCTTGTCCCTCTAGAGAAAATGGGAACGGAAGAAGCTTGATAGCTTCATGTGGGACATTCTTGTACTTGATGGTAGATGCTATCTTGTTAAACCATCGAATGTGTGCATGAGGATCATCCCGCCCAAAACCATAGAATTGGCTTTGGGTTACTAGATTGAGCAACCCGGTTTTGAGCTCGAAAGTGTCAGCCACGATGGTTGGAACAACAATGGCATCTCCGTAACCCTCGATGGGTGCTTGGAGAAGCTCATTCATAGGTTTGTCTTCTGCCATTTCGACAGGAGGTGGTGGTGGTGGAAGACGCTCCTCACCACGGCTGAAGGAGCTGAACGCCCTCTACGCCTTCGAGGAATCTTTCCAAGTTCAAAGTGGACTTGTAGAATCGAAGAACGAGTGCGCACGCACTATGTATAAAAATCAATTTTCAAAACAAATGAGGCAAAACACAAGTGAACTTAACCAATAATCACAGATGAAATGGCTTCTTTGAAAAAGGTACACCAAATCACAAGTGACACAAAGGCAAGTTTTAAATCTGATGTTCGGGAACTTATTAATGGTCGCACCCCCAGTTAGGTAGTGCACTGCCTTGATTTGCGGTGGTTGATTTTTATGTATATTAAGTACCACTGAAAAGACGTAGGTTAGATTTGTGCAGATGGGTTCAAAAACTTTTGGACAATATTTTTGTTATCGTCCCGTTTAACCAAATCGTATCTCTTCAAGAATCACCTTAAAAGAGAATACAAAATAGAAAACGTTCCGATTGTTTTGTTGTTTTATGTTTTATTTATTTTTTTTTTTTTTTTTTTTTTTTTTTTTTTTTTTTGGAGTTTTTAACACTTTAGGAAAAGTGCTAATGAACTTTTTTGATTTTTTTATAACTTTACAAAAACTTTTTACAAATGATGGGTATGTGCAACAATGGATCTGAAAAAGGCTAAACACACGCTAAAGCCTCCCCGGCAGCGGCGCCAAAATTTTGACCGTCAAGTCTAATCACACAAGCTGGCCACTTGTGAATGGCCAACCGTAACAGACTTAAAACAGATTAAGCACAAATACAATGAAGATCAGAGAATATAGTGAATTCCCGGGTCGTTATGTCCCAAGGAGACTAAATGGTGTGCAAAACACAAACTCAGATGATAGAGTGATCACTAAGGATAGTGATCAATAAAGGTTTTGGATTAAGAAATTACACTACTGATTGATTGGAATGGAATGGAATACAGATTTGGAAAGCACAACAATCAGATCAAAGAAACGTAAACGTAAGTTTTAAAAACTACGTATACGTACAAAATTAAAAAGTGAAAACTAAGAAATAAAAGGTCTAAAAATATAAAAATGACATTTTTGGAATCCTAAAAATAAAAGAAAATTATTAGAAAAAGAAAATTATTTTTAACACTATTTAATTAATTACTATTAATTAAAAACTATTTTAACTATTTAATAAATACTCTAAAATAAAAGAAAATAGGAAATAAGGCTAGAAAAATAAACTTATGATCCAGAAAAATCTAAAATACTATAAAACTAATTTTAAAACTAAAAATATATTTTTCACACTTTTTATTTAATTATTACTAATTAATAACTATTTAAAATACACTTAATTACTAGAAAATATAAAATAAACTTGGAAAAATAAAATTTTAACTTGGAAAAATCTAAAATAAGATAAAACTAATTTTAAAACAGAAAAGATATTTTTTATGCTTTTTAATTATTTATTACTAATTAATTACTATTTTTAACTAATTAAAATTATAATAAATACTAAAAAGATAGAGAAAAATCTGAAACTTTTTCTAAAAATCCTATATGATGACAGAAACCTAAGAAAAAGAGAAAAACAAGATTTGCTTATTAATAAGATGAAAAGAAAAATCAAAAAGCTAAAAATATTAATTAAACGCTATCACTATTTTTATATTGATGTTTTTCTGAATTTTCTTTTTGAAAACTACTTATATACTAATAATATGAAACTTTAATAAAGACAAAAATTTTACAAGTCACCAATAAGCAGATTTGATGGCTTATGAGTCCAACAGTGGCTTAAGAGCTTATTTTGGTGTAATAAGCTCAAATAAGCTTGCACACTGAAACAAAGGATGGAATAGGATACAATAAGCTTAAAACTACTCAAATGAAGCTAAAAGGTAAGAAGAAGCAAACTGATAAGCTAAAGTTAAGCAGATAAGCACTTGGCTTTTTCACAGAAGTGGGACAAGCTTGAGGCTTGTTGCAGCCCTAGCAAACAAGTTCCAAAATGAAAACTAAGACTTGACAATCCAAGAGGACCAGGTTAGCTTCCCAAAGAACCAGAGAACACAAGAATTGGACAACTAATAAGCTCAGTGTGAGCTTATCAATTTTGGCTTATCAACTGCGTAATGTGACAGATTTGTAAACAGGTGTCCACAATAAGCTAACTAAAAAGCACTTAAAAAGCTGAGAAATAGAGAACTAGCATTTTTATATTTTTCTTTACCAACCAAACTATAATACCTCCAGAGCTTATAATCTAAATCTTATTAATAAACCCACAGTGAAATTCCAAATTTTATTCAAAAATGACCTTATGAAATTTTGACTTTTTTAGAACAACTAAAAAGTTGACCAAAGTGAACTTTGATCTGATCTAAAGTACTTAATATGTTATTTTAAGGTGTAATGAGACTAACTTGAGCAAGATTAACCACTTGCTAACACAAAATCAAGATCTGCTATCCTAAAAACTCAACAGTAAGCATCTAAGACATGATTACTTGAAATTTTGACTTTTTGCTAATAAGGACTTGATTTTATGACTGATATGAGTTGTTTAAACAGAGTTAGACATATTTCCAACAAGTCCAATGACTAGAACACCTTTGAACACAACAAACCAAACACCCCTTTAGTGGTCTGTTGGAAATTTTACAAAGCAACTCTTAAATTTAAAACATGAGCTTAATTTCAAACCTTGTATTATGATAAAATAGGACTAAATAAGCTTAAACCAATAGTAATAACAACATAAAACTAAGACTTGATGAAACTGCAACTTTAACTGTTGAATCTAAATTTTTGTAAACTACAAATTTAAAAGAACAAGCTACTGATTTTAAGGTTTAAACACACTTGATTATAGCTAGATATCACAAAGAAACAGAAACTTGAACTAATTAACAACCATAACAGTGAAATGCCAAATTGGTTAAAAATGCTTACAAAAGCTTCCAAGCTTAAAACTGAGAACCAAGACCACTAAACACCCCTATAAGCTTACCAATAAGCTACTAACCCAAGGCCATCCATAATACACCTTGCTCCAGCTGTGAATACCTTCTCCAAATGATTTTTTTATTTTTCACCTATTTAATTGGTATTTTTGTGATTTTTAAACTTTTGAAGCTAAACTGAATTTTATTGTTTCTAATAGCTTTTATAAGCTATTTGGGAGCTTATGTGAGCTAACTCACCCATATAAACAACAAACAACAACATTTTTATCATTCATGAGTTTTTTTTTTTTGAAAATGAGGAAAATTGCATAAGCTGAAATACAATATGATACTTGAATTAAAGTTTCACAAAAGCTTTCTCATAACAATAGAACTTGAAATACAGAGTTTGAAGATAAAAACATACACTTAAACTTGAAAATGCTTAAAAACGACAATAAAAACTTAAATTACTCTAGATTATTATTTTTACAATGCATCTCTCTCTCTCTTTATAGACTTTTCATCATCCCCTTGTGTCTCTGAGACTTTCCCACCACTTCTGAGCCATTGGATCATCAAACTCATCAAAACCGCATTTGGATTTTGGCCCATTATTTCTTTGAGCAGGTTTGAACCATTAATGGGTTTTGTTTGAGATAATTAAGATTATTTGGTTGTTAGTGGAAGAAGAGGGGAAAAGCAAGGAGGGGAAAAAAGGGAGGAAACCATGACCGTTTTGAGATATCGCTTGGGAGAGGGTGCTACAGGACACCGGTATTTGGGCGCTTTTTGCCTGGTTTGACTTGCGTTGACCGTGGTTTAATAACTGGGAGGCCAAAAGGGTTTGCTGGGTCAAATGTATTGTGGATCGCTCAAGGGTCACCAAAGGGGTCAAGCCGGTTTGGGCTAGCAAATGGCTTGTGATTGGCTTTGATATTATAAGGATCCGCTTGGTAGCTTAGTATACAAGGACTAAAAATGTAATTCGACCAAACTTCAAGGACTGAAAGTGAACTTTTTCCAATGCTCTCACAAGGACCAAACTTGACAACTTTGATAATACAAGAACCCTTTTTGCATAAAATCCATTTTTTAAAGGTCCAAGGACTAATTTTGCAAATTTCCAAAGTTTAGGGACCTTTCTTGCCAATTGACCAAAGAATCATTCAAGGATCATTTTTAAACAACTTAGAATACTTCAGGGACCTTGAATGATAAATTTCCACATTTTTGAATTCCAGGGACTAGATTTGACAACTTTTAAAACTTGGGGGACTAAAACTGCCAATTTTGCAAACTTGAATCATTTTTCATCTGATTTTGATATTTTTGCATTTAAAACTCATAAAACACTGATTTGTGATATTTTGATCATTTTGATGTGTTTCTGAGTGTTTTCAGATGATTTTGCAGTTTAGATTACACAAAAATGATGAGTATTTAGACACTCATCACCATTTCCATTAAATATTTTAGGGTTTTGAAAATTTTTGACTAGAATGATCAAAGTTCTTTTTTATCTCTCAAGTTTGTGATGAAAAACTTTTGTAAATGTTTACAAGAAGGGTTTTCCAAAAGAGGTTTGAAGAGTTTTTTTTTAGCACACACAAATATTTCTGAGATTTAGAAATGATTTTGACAGAGTTTTGTTGCAGAAAATAATTTGTGTGTGTTTGTTTGTTTTGGAAGAGGGTATTTATAGAGTGGTGAGAAGGGTGATTTGTGCACAAATGGGAATATTAATAGTCGGTTTTTGAAAAACGTTTGAATTTCCACATTTAATGCTACCACTCCATTACCCGCAGTAAATTCCCGCTTTTCAAGGGAACAGCTTGCAAAGCACGTAAAAGTGCACTTTTGCGTAGATAAAATATCAATTTGATATTTTTTGTGAGGAGGCATTAAATGCCAAGTGGGATGACAGTAAGACAAAGAGACATATATTCCTTTATTAAATTAGTGTGGTTACCAACCTAGAACATTTAAGTAACTGATACTTGGATCATTTAGTTACTCATTCAATGCTCTTTGTCAAATGTCAGGACCCCGAATGAGTACTCATTCAGAGAGGTTTGTTTTGATGTTTAGGAGGATGAACCATTTCAGAGAACTTACCGAGATTGGTTTTCAGATACCTGACTTTCAATGTCAAGCATTCCCAATTCAGCTTTTAGTCTCCTGAAGGTAGGTTCATCCAAGGGTTTTGTGAAGATATTAGCCAGTTGATATTCAGTAGGGATGAAATGAAGTTCAATGTCTCCCTTCATTATGTGATCCCCGATGAAGTGATATCTGATATCAATGTGTTTGGTTCTTTGGTGGAGGACATGGTTGTTGGAGATTGCAATAGCATCCGGTGTTATCACGTAAGATGGGCACCATTTTGTAATGGATGTTATAGTCACCGAGTTGACTTTTCATCCATAATACATTGGCACAACATCCTCGCTGCAGCCTACATATTCAGCTTCACCGAGGACATAGCCACCGATTGTTGCTTTTAGCACTCCAAAGAAACCAGTTTTCCTCCAAGAAATTGACAGACCCTCGAGGTACTTTTTCTGTCCATGTTGCAGCCCAGCATAATCGAATCGAGTAACCCTTGAGATCAAACTCTAAGCATTTTGGATAATAGAGTCCAAGATTTGGGGTTCCCTTCGTGTACCGAGTATTCTTTTGGCTGCAGTGAGATGTGATTCTTTAGGATTGGACTCGATATCTTGTTATTAGACGACCGAGAATTGGATGTCTAGTTTAGAAGCAGTTAGATACATCAGTGAGCCTACAATCCCTCTGAAATGAGTTTGATTGACTGATTTGCCAATGAGATCAGTCCAAGGTTATTAGGTGGGACCATTGGTCTTCACCGAGGCACGCCGATATCTCATATTTCTTCCAGAGATTTCTTGTGTATTTCTCTTGACTGATGGATATTCCTTTATCGCTTTGCCTCGATTCGTAAGTCCAAGAAAGTATGTGAGTTCCCCATCATGCTCATTTCAAACTTCTTTGTCATCGCTTTTCAAACTGCTTTGCAAAGTTTGTAGTTTATTGAGCCAAAGATGATGTCATCAACATACACTTGGACTAGTATCACATCCTGTTGAGTTCTATAGACAAACAATGTGTTGTCTATCTTTCCTCCGCAAACTTGTTTTGTATTAGGAAGGCTGAGAGAGTTTCATACCATGCCCCTGGAGCTTGTTTAAGTCCATAAAGGGCTTTGTCAAGCTTGCAGACATAGTCGGGAAATTCACTACTCTCAAAGCCTGGGGGTTGCTGAACATACACATCTTCCTTGAGATCACCATTTAAAAATGCACTTTTAACATCCATTTGGTAGACCCTGAAGTTCATGTATGTTGCATATGCGAGGAAGATCCTGATGGCTTCCATTCTTGCAACAGGAGCAAATATCTCATCATAGTCAATACCTTCTTGTTGACTGTAACCTTTAGCTACAAGTCTCGCTTTGTTTTTAATGATAGTGCCGCTTCATCAGCTTTGTTTCTCAAAACCCACTTCATTCCTATGACTACTACATCCCGAGGACATTTGATCAAGGTCATGACCTTGTTTTTATCAAACTGTTGCAGTTCTTCTTGCATAGCCTGAACCCAGCTTGGGTGTTTTAGAGCCTCAGTGACACTTTTGGGTTCTATATCTGATAGGTAATCAACATATAGGCATTCATTGGTCAGCTGCAGTTAAATTAGCAGCCATGCTTCTTATGAGCATGCCCTCAGTGGGTTCACTAATGATATTTACAAGTTCAATGTCCTAAGATCTTGTCCACTTACTTTGAGGTCCGGATCCGAGCTTGAAGATGTCACCGGGAGTTCAGATGTGAAGTTCAGTGCAAGAGCCACAAAATCATTTAGAACATCCAGAGATGTCTTGTTCAGGTGAGGTTCATGAGTTACAGTGTTCCTGATCATTTGGATCAGTTTTCCTATCCCAGCAGGGACCGACCGATTATCAATGAACTCACAGATAGTTGGTTGGGGTAGGTTGTGAGGTAAGACATAGTATGAGATGCCAACATCGCCTTGATATGAGTAATTGAATTCAGTGTTGTACTCATCAGGAGGATATCTTGATGAGTTATCAATTCCTATTTCCTCCACTGAGGTGTTGGTGAACCTGATACTTTCAAAGACTTTCATCAAAGGTGGACATGAAAGGTTTCCTCAACTTGTTGTCTCCTTGTGTTAAAAACCCGGAAGGCTTTGGAGATCAGTGAGTAGCCTAAGAAGTATCCATCATCACCGTTGCATCAAACTTGCCTAGATGATCCTTGTGGTTGTGAATGAACACAAGACATCCAAACACATGAAAATAGCTGATGTCGGGAAGTCTACCTTTGAAGATCTCATATGGGGCTTTATTATGTCTTTTGACAATGATTGACCTTTTGAGTGCAACAGCAGTGCTTTGACTGCTGAGAGGGCTCGAGACATTTAACATGGTTCTAGCAGCCTCAATGAGAGTTCTGTTTTTCCTTTCAAAGAACCCCATTTTGTTCAGGGGTATATGGAGACGAGAAATTCCTTTTTCATCACAGAAACTCTCAAGCTCTTGATTTCTGAACTCATACATCATTGTCGGGCTTCTGATTTGTTTAACAAGAATGTCATTCTGGTTTTCAATCTTCCCGATGAATGACATTATCGTATCACCGCCTGACTCTTTTTGTAAAGAAAGTATACCCAAGTGTATCTTGAGAACTCATCAACAATGACAAGTGTATACTTCTCATGCCGATTGATCCGGGACATGTGTCCAAAGAGATCCATGTGCAGGAGGCTAAGGCAGCTTTTGATGGAGAAATTTTGTTTGGTATTTTGAATGATGCTCTGTGGTGTTTACCTTTTCACAGGCAGAGCATGGTTTGTCTTTTGCAAAAACCAGTGATGGTAAGCCAAGGACCTTGTTTTGTTTTGCCAAGTTGTTGAGGTTTTTGAAGTTTAAGTGTGAGAGTCTCTTATGCCACAGCCAATTGATAGTTTCAATGGCTTTAGCAAAGAGACAAGTTCCATCTTGGGAGAGTGTTGACATGTCTAGCACATAAACATCATCTCTCCTAGGAGCTATTAACACCACTTCCTTGTTGGCATTAAAGATGGTACCTTGTTTGTCATTGAATTGCACAATGTACTTAACATCACAAACTTGACTCGACATCGATGAGATTGTATTTTAAACCATTGACATAAGCTATTCTAGAGAAAACTACTCCATTGCAGTTTACTGAACCGTAACCTTCAGTGGGACATGATGAGTTATCACCAAACACTACTTTGGGTCCTAGTTCCTCTATATACTTGTGCGTATACTCCTTTACACCACCATGCTTCTTGAACATCCACTCGCCTAGATGCCAAATAGGCTCCCTGACGTGTCTCTGCACAAGTAGTAAACTGAATTAGTTTCTCTTAGTGGCCCACTTACTAGTGGGCTTGGGTCTCAAGGTCTCTTTGAATTTGGTAATTGACTCATGGTCAGTGGTTGAGTGCATTGTGCTACCACAGGTTTTGCATTTAGAGACTGAGGAAGACTCAGTGATTTTGGGTTGTTTTGTACCTCTCCTTGCATGGATGACATTGTCATGTTGGGATGTCTCATGAGCTGGATTACCGCATATATCACAGCATGTGTTCATGAGACAATCATCCTGATGATGATCATTAAACCCACAGTGAGGGCACAAAGGAAAAGGTTTTGCTCTATTCTTGGGAGCAATTTTGGAGGATGAAGCATACTGATGACCAACTTTGGTATAGTTTGCTTGACTGACATACTGTAGGTCTTCTGTAGTCCTGTGATCATCCTTTTTACAGATCATGCAAAACAGGATTCTATAGCATTGTTAGTGGTATGGTCTGGTGTAATGACACAACTCACACTTTTGCTTGGGTTTGTTGGTGGATTTTGACTTTGATGAGCTAGATGAGGTTGACTTAGTATCCTTGATTGAATCAGGAGCTTTTTCGATGGAGTCCATCTTTCACGCAGCTTCCTCACAAGCTTAGTTAGTTGCTGAATTTGGTCAGCTTCAGTGGGAACAGAGGATGTTGAAGTCTCAGTAAGAGTAGACTCTTGTTGAGTTGGTTTTGTTGGTCTTTTCAGGATGGTTCTACCAAGTCCGGACCTTTCTTTTGGTGAGTGAGGATTGAATTGTAATGGAGTAAGCTCAGAGCTTGGTGCAGCACCTCAAGAGGTTTCAGGTGGAAGCGGTGCTTGAGATTCTGCTTCACTCAAGACGTGTTCATACTACTGGGTACATCAGTGGAGTCCAAGCATGCTCTTTAGAGCTTGGCTTTCGTGCTCTAGAATCCTTCCGTAATCAAAATTTGAAGCTTACTCGTGATTAACCCGCTCAATCCAATCAATGGAATTTGGAGTTGTCAAAGATATTGGTAATCATACCACCAGACACAAATGGTTTTGAACTTTGTCTTTGTTTCGAGAGTCGTGGAGATGATCTTCACCTATGACTCTCTTTTTGCTACTGGGGCACCCACAGCATCAAAGACCCTGGGATTCTTAGCAGTCCAACTATCAAGAATATCTTGTTCCTTTTTAAGTTCATCTTGAAGAGCCTGATTTCTTTTAACTAGTTCATTGTTTTGAATTTGCAAAGTGACAGCCTCAAGCTTGGCTTGTTTTAAAATAAGCAGTTCATCTATACACTTGTTTAATTCAAAACTTAGCTTGTTGTATTTTGAAAAAAGATTTAATCTTTGCTCTTCTACGAACTTAAGGTCAAAATTAAGATAATTCATATAAGATCGCCAATCGAGTCATCATCCATAGAAAGTAAGATGTTTACCTTCTTCATAGTGATGTTGACCCATTTCCCGCTTCGCATGATTCTTTCCAACAGCTAGCTTGTCCTCTTCTGAGAGGGCCATCGGTGCACTGACATGCACCATTTCATCATCCTGATGATACCGGCTCTTCATCCCATCGAAGGTCTCAAAGAACAAGGCCTTTGTTTTACCCTGCATGATTGAACACTTTTTGTTGTTTCAGGGATCGCCTCGAGCAATGCAAGCTTAGCTTTGACTTTCTTATATTTTGCTTCAAAATCAACAGCTTTGTTTTGATCAGATTTGTTTTGAAGGTTTTGATGAGACTGATAGACTTTTGGTTGAAATTTGCTAAAGCCTGAGGACTGATTTGACCCTGATGGTTTATAAGAGGGTTCAGAAATTGTTTTGAAAAATAGTCTTTTGCAAAACGACCTCTTTTGTGACACTTAAAGCATTCTGTGTCCTCATTTGCTTTGGCATTTGAAAAACCTTTGTTTCTTTTTATAAACCTTCGAGAGTTAGCAAGAATTCAAGTTGTTCAGTGTCATTTAGGTACTCCTCACTTGATCTCTCATCAGGCTCATCTTCAGAGTTTTCTTGAAAATCTTGAACAACATTGTTAGAGTAGAAAGCAGTTGATATTGGTGATGAGGTGGTGGTCAGGGACTTCTTGACTTCCCGAGACTTCTTTAAGTCAGGGTATCATCTGTTGATGAGGTTTTCCGCATAGACAAATTTCCCATAAATTTCAGTGAAACTCAAGATTTTGATATGATTAGCATTCCTAAGTCCCTGAGAGAAATTCAACCACTTCTCATGGAGACTGTTGACAAAACCAACATTGATTTCATGTTTGGACAACTTAACACCATCATTTGACAGCTCATTTAAAAGAGTTTTGTACCTGGTGTAAGTTTGAGAGGGAGTTTCGAGTCCTTAGCCCGAAGGTGTTATACTCAAGTTTCGTGTCCATTATCCTATTTTTCTTGGTATCGATGGTCCTTCATGACTATGAACTAAGTCATCCTGTGTTTGCTTAGTTGTACTACAGCTTATAACAGACTCCATAATATCGCCAGGAAGACAAGATATTATGATACTTTTGAGTCTTTGGTCCTGGTTGACCACTCTCCTTTCATCCTGGGTACAATCGAGCTTCGTGTTTGGGCAACCCTTCAATAGTCTTTGGGACAAATGGACCTTCATTTATACACTTGATATAATAAGGTTCCATCCCAATCAAATAGCAAAGCATTCGCTTTTTCCATTTGTTGAATTTGCCAACTTCAAGTCTAGGGGCAACATGTTAATAAGCTCCACTTTTTTTATCGACTAGTTGGGGTACATCAATTTCAGCCATTTAGGATCCTAATTTAAAACTTTTAGAGAGCCTTAAACCGAGTTTTATAATTAGCCTTGCTCTGATACCACTTGTTGTTCCCTCGCTCACTATCGCTTAAAACAATTTAAATATATAAAACAAGTTAATAGTGAACTATGACCTAAATTAACATAAGTAAAACACACAAAGTAATTTTCAACATTATATTCTTATTAGAAATAAATCAACAAAGAATACGTTACCCAAGTACTTGCGAAATAGTACTTGGGATTGAAATGACAAAGTTGGGTGACTCCTCTCTAAGCTCAGACTAAGTCTGAGCACAACTCTTAGAGCTCACCGAGCTATCTCAGAACTAAGTTGATTTGAGGAGTGAAAAGATGACTTGCGTGTGTGTGTTTTTACAATTCACAAGCTTAACCTTTTCACTCCATCTCTTATGCTATTTATACATGTATGAGTTTTAACTCTTTCCTAAGTGACAAACCGACATCATACGTAAGACAAAATACTGATGTATTTTGTCTCTGTTTACAAAGACTATTCTAGGTAAGAGACAAGACTACTTTCCTAAGTTCAGTGATGACATTGAGCCTGATCTTTTGCCATTCAGGGAAAGTTGACTTTGGTTGATAAGGACATTGTCTTATCTGATTCAAACTTATCCCGCCTTGTCCCGCTCTTTCTTCATCTTTTCTTCCTTCATCCTTCTACTTCAGCTTTGTCTTCAGTAAGTAGTGGAGAGGAGTCTTGGGGATTCAGTGAGTTATTGTCATCACTCACTGAATCCATCATCTTCTTATTGACTCAGTCTTCACCCTTTAAGTTCCGCCTTACTGAGTGAAGAGACTTCTTCTATGCCTCGCACTGAGTATCCCGAAGATGACTCACTGAGAGGCTATGCACTCAGTGACCTGTTAGAGTTTAACAGACTAAACACTTGGGCTATTTTCTATTCAAATCCTAGATTATGGGGTTTGGGTATTTACTGAACCCAACACATACCTACCAAACCAAATGACTATCATCATAACTTACCAAAATCCAAAGTAAACACTATCCAAAAACCACTTTTTCAACTTAATTAATTAAAACAACATCCATACTCCCAAACACAACATCAATCACACAACTGAACCACTTACCTATAAACAGGTTGATAAAGATCTTATAAGGGTAGATGCAATGAAAAAGGAAATTTAGACCCTATAATCAAACCACGCTTGGCAACTCACCCAACTTCCTCCTAATAAATCACCCATTGGTTGTAAATGGGTCTTTAGAATAAAATATCATGTAGATGGATCCATAGGAAGACTCAAAGCAAGACTCGTTGTAAAAGGCTCACTCAAAAGGGCATTGACCACAAAGAGACCTTTGCACTTGTAGCTAAAATGGTCACTATCATAGCTCTTTTAGCGACATTTGTACATCAGAATTGGTTTATTGAGTATTGGACATCAATAATAGTTTTCTACATGGTGATCTTGATGAGGAAGTGTGCATGTCAATTCCACAAGGCTATGTTCATTCTACTCATCCCAACACAGTTTGCAGGCTAAAGAAATCCCTCTATGGTCTAAAACAAGCAAATAGGCAGTGGTTCACAAAGTTGACAACTTTCCTTTTATCCTTGGGCTTCGTTAAAAGTTATGCTGATACTTCTCTCTTCACTCTCAACAAGCAATACAGTTTCATTGTCCTACTGGTATATGTGGATGACATCCTTTTGGTTGGCAACAATCAACCTTTAATCAACAATATCAAACACCAACTCAACAATACTTTCAACATCAAATACTTGAGCCCTCTGCACCTTAGTATTGAATTTCTAAGAAATTCTACTGACATAGCTATGTCTCAGAGGAAGCATGCTCTTGAATTACTCCAAACTGGCAAAGTAAGCAATGAAAAGCCCGCTATTACACCTCTTGATCCTCAAATTACGCTCAACAACACTGAAGGTGAACTCCTATCATATCCATCTCACTACAGAACTCTAGTTGGGAAACTAATTTACCTCACCATGACTAGACCAAACCTTACATTTGCAGACCAACTCCTAAACCAATTTTCTCATGCTCTTAGAACCACTTACATGAAAAAGCTTTAACAAAAGTTCTCAGATACATCAAACTCTCCCCTGGTCAAGGTCTTCACATGAAAGCTGATTTAGGAGCATGTGTTGGTGTAATGCCTTACTCGAGTTTTACTAAATTAGGTATGGGATTTTTACTAGGGTAAAAACCACTTTACACAAAAAAAAGTTGGAGAAAGCTTGTTCCTACTCGTTTAATATTGAATTGGCTTATAAAACAGTAAAACATCCCAAAGGAATAGTAGAAAATATTTTGGTGAAAGTAGATAATTTTTTTCCCCATCAATTTTATCATTTTAGATATGTTTGAAGGGCTAAGAACACAATTAGTATTTTGAGAAGACTATATATATATATATATATATTTTTTTTTCTTTTTTTTAAAGAAAAAATGCCCATGAACAGGCCCCTCGTTTAACTAGTCGGCAAACACCAAACCATAAAATAAATCAATCAAACCTCCTCATTTTCTCCCCAAAACACAATCAAAGACAATGATTTACCTATTTTACAGCGTGTTACTAATCGAAATGTCGACAATCTTACTGCTTTTATTCAAGACACCACTCCGTAAGCTATTAATAATCAGTTTAGATCGAGCCAAAAGAGGGCGTGCACCCTTGGTTGTTAAATCTGTCGGTGCAACTGTTTTTGTTATTATGATGTATAACGTTTATAGTGTTACCGAGATTCAAGGCAGGGCTGAGGAGGCTGCTGTTAATCCTACTGATCAGATTCTTTTGGCTTATCATATGCTTGAAGCTTCTCTTATGGGTATCTTTTTATTATTATTATTATTATTTTTTTGGGTTTATTAGTGATTAATTAATGCTTTTAGGGGGTGTTTGTTTCGGCTTATATAGTCGGTTTCTCACTTTTTGTGGCTTATTTTGAAACTTTTCGCCTTATATAAGTTTATTATGACATAATAAGCTTATATAAAGTTTCAAAATAAGCCACAAAAAGTGACCTTATGAAACATAAGCCCATAACCAAATAAGCCATAAGCCGGCTATATAAGCCCAAACAAACACACCCTTAGTGATTAATACATATATGTTACAGGTTTGATATATTATTTTGTAGTGATTAGTATACTTGTTGGAATGATCAGTTTGAATAAGCCGTATGAAACATAACCCGAAAACCACATAAGCCATAAGCCTGCTATATAAGCGTAAACAAACACCCCCTTATTGTGTTTTTTATACGGCATATAATCAGGTTTGAGGGTGTTTTGGATTGTTTATCTAATCTGCTTACTAAATTATTTGTGTGAGATATTTCATATATGTGAGTGAAATTTTCACATGATTTGTTTTCAATTTTAAAGGGAAAAAAATTGCCGCAACGAGATCAGTTTTCAAACTAATAATTTTACTTTGGTTGATGACATAATGTTTTTCATCGAATCATCACTTTAAACTAAGTAATATGTTATAAGAAAACACAAGAATCTGATAATTGGTTTGCAAATGCAGTCCCAAACACCCTTTACCAGTAGCTGTTTTCATGTCATCATAGTGGATTAGTGGGAGTAATTATATTTTTGCTCACATTAATCTTAATCGCGTGCTAGCAATTACCTAGTTTGGTATATATGTATCTAAATGTATATTAGCTTTTGTATGAGTTTGTTATCATAAAAAAAACCCGGTTAGAGAAACAACACTTAGCAGGGTGAACCATGAGCAATTAATGTGATTTCATCGTGAACCCGTATAATTTGAAGTTGCAGCATTGTGCTATTGTGTCTTTTTAGTACACATCTGTCATAAAGTGATTCATAGCTCAGAAAGGTCTATACATTTTAAGTGCACTGCATTGCCATATTTTGCGTCTATCTGAACTCCGTTTGTAACACTACTAAAGCCACTGGAAAAGGTACCCAATCTCTGATCTGCTTGGTAAATTATTCGTGTGCGATATTTCATATATGTGAATGAAATTTTCACATAATGTTTTCAATTTTGAAACGAAAATATTGCAACAGCGAGATCAGTCTTTTATAATAAATTAATAAGAAATCTAAAACACAAACCGGTTATTTCAAACTAATTATGTTACTTTTGTTGATGACGTAATGTGTTTCATCGAATCATTTTAAACTGGGTAATAGTTTGCAAATGCAGTCCCAAACACCCTTTACCAGTATCTGTTTTTATGTCATCATAGTGGATTGGTGCTAGTAATTGTATCTTTGTTAACATTAATCTTAATTACATGTTAACAATTACCATAGTTTGGTATATATATGTATCTAAATTTGTATTAGCTTCTGTTTGAGTTTGTTCTATAATGATGGTTTGGATGATTTGATCTTGGTACTTGTTATCATTAAAAATAAAAATAAAAATAAAAGTAAAAATAAAAATAAAAATAAAAATAAAAATAAAAATAAAAATAAAAGTTAGGAGAAACAACACTTAGCTTCTGTTTTAGTTGCAGCATTGTGCTATTGTACAACAACAACAAACCCAAAATCCCGCCGGGGCGGGGTATGGGGGAGGTAAAATGTAGACAGATCCTACCCCTGCCCCAGGATAAATCCGGGGGTAGAGAGACTGCTATTGTGCTATTGTGTGTCTTTTTAATACACATCTGTTATAAAGTGATTCATAGCTCAGAAATATCTATACATTTTATGCACTGCGTTGCCATGTTTTGTATCCATCTGAACTCAGTTTGTAACGCTACTGGAAAAAGTACCCACCAATCTCTGATCTTGCTTTTTAGTTTTTACAGAGTATTATTGTTACACGCATAATTAGATAATATTCCTAAAAGCCTAGTGTTGGTTGTTTGAGGATATGGGCATTTAAAATGTTGGACCTTTCCTTATGACTAAATTTGGTTTAATTCTTTCATCAGGATTCTCGCTTTTCCTTGCACTGATGATAGATAGGCTACATCATTACATCAGAGAACTTCGCATACTTAGAAAGACCATGGAAGCTGCAAAGAAACAAAACAGGACAGCTGAAGAAACCAAGAACAAAGGTGCAGATGAGGTTAAAATCTTGAATGAAGAAATGTCTAAATTGAAAACACAAATCGAAAATCTGGAATCTGAACATGCAACAAAGGAGAAAGAGATAAAATCTGCAGAAGCCAATTCAGTTGCACTCAAGAACCAATCAGAAGGCTTCCTTCTTGAATACGACCGATTGCTAGCAGAAAACCAAAATCTTAGAGATCAACTACGTTCCATCGATGAAAGCGTGTCTCATTCCAATGGAAAGAAGAATATGTAAGTTAACAATCCATGTTGCGAAAGGAAATATTAGCTTCTTACTTTTAGATCAAATGGAGATTTTAGTACTTGGTATCTTCAGATCATGGATGTTTGGCAAATTTTCTGCTATATGTATGTGGCTTAAAACGAATTTAATTGCATCTTATTTCACTTTTTCTCTTAACCATAGAACCTTTACCATTATTACTAAACTAGAATGTTGAGTTCACTATATACACCAAGTTAATTGTAGGATGCAATTGCGGTCATTATGGTTTCAAGCTGATTTGAAAGGCTGTGTCAGCTTAAGGGTTAGGGTTCAGGTGCAATGTTGAATAAATGATTAACCTATTCAGCCATCTATGGTGGCGATGTTGAATAAACATGCTTATGTAATGTGCCTAACCTAATTTATTTTGAATTAAATCAAACCATACTACATCACCAAATAGGACCGTCTCAGTGTCTTCTTGAATCTTGCTTAAATATAATAGCTCCAGTGAGGGGCCATAAAAATCAATATTAAGTGCCTAATTCGGTTCAAATTACTGTGCATCTTCTTTTGGGTTCTCCATCTGAACTCTTAAGTCTACAATGCATTATTAAAGCTTCACAAAAGTTAGGAACTTAATGATCAACAAACTATTAGTAGTATTGACCTTTAGCATACTCATTAGATGATTAACAATCTATTAATAGTATCAGTAATCTATTAATCACACATTTAACTTATATAAGACTCCGCCATGCTCATATAGATGATTAACAATATAGTATATTGACCTTTAGCATGTTTTCACAGTCATATAACCGAGCATAAGCAATCCTCTGTGTTTCCACATATAACGTACTATTACTCACTCTTTTCTGCATAGAACCATTACTAATCAGCAAAATTACATTCTTGACATTTGGCCTTCCTGAAGCAAAATCAGAGGGCTATCTAGTGTAATCAGGATAACTACTGAATGCTGCAAAAGTCTGAAGTATGTATAAGAAAGGTTATTGATAGTTAACTGTTAAGGGTTAATTAAAGGACATAAAAGCTGCAGTACTATACCTGATATTGACATTACGATCAGCAGCATCGTCGATGGACTTATATACACTTAAATTAATTCCGTAACTGATATTAGTTTCCTTAAAAGGGAATGCAGCTATAACAAAATCTCCTTTCAACACGTGAACATTAAGTCATGTTGACTTGTAGTTACAAGATCACATATGTGGGAATGTTCCTATAAAGAAAAAAGCTTAATGTTTCTGCCATCATTCTACAAAGAAGTGTGATATAACCTTTTTAAGGTTTGTAATGGTTATGAACAACCATCAAAATGTAAGAATTTAATAGCCGGTTCAATGTTAAATAGCAAAAAATGTAAAATTCTTTGCTAATCACCTTATTATATGTTATCATGACGGCGAAAAAATTCAGCATGAAGTGCATGTCCTCCCTGCATCATACAACGTTTAGAATCCTTTATATGCTAGATATTGATCCGGGGCTATAATTATTTACCCATAGGATTGTTTGTGAGATAGGTATTCATCAAAGGTGGCAAATTGGGCAGCTTGAGTAACGGGTCAAAAGTGGTTGGGTGACCCACATGCAGTTTTTTCTCCAGTACAATTTTTAAAGCAAGTTGGCATGCTGCCTAAAGAGTCGATGTATTCATAAGGAACAAAGTTTATATACCTATTAGATCTAATGATTGCAATATATTACCCTTATTTCCATTAATTACAGATGGTGTTTTGCGTCTAAAACATACAATTCTTGATAAATTTCTGATTTCGTAAAATAGGTCCTCAAACCCGGTGAAAAAAAGTATACTTAAGATATTTAATATGAGTTTTTTATCCATATCTTCAAAATTACATATCTAAGAAAAACTATAACAATGAATCTGCAAATGTCACTAAATGTCAATTGTTGAATTAAACTTTAGGGGACTTCTTTGGATTGTATTTTAAGAATGATTACATGACATCCAATACACAGGGACACAAAATAGCTGAACAAACCACTTCTGTACGAATGAGTGTTTGGATGTGCTTATGGCGTTTCAGTCTTTGACGATTTTTATAAATTTATGAATTTACATGTAAAATGACCCCTATATTATAAGCATAATCAATTTTAATGCAACTAAACCTAAACAAATTATCCAAAACCAATAATGTGCCTACTAATTTTCCATGCCCAAGATTGTCATTTAGTGAATCCTGATTGGTCCAATTTGTGCGCGGAAAAGATCAAAGTGAGGCTTGCAGTAGAGAACACCTTCGAATCTGAAATGCGGGCATAGGCTTCCTGGTGCCTATAGAAATTGAAATGGATAACATAAGTAACTTAATATATCTGTACATAGTATATATCAGTAAATAATTTTACTTCAAGTTCAAAGTTGATAGTTCCTAACGAAAGGTGATATAGAGAAAGTACATACAACTGGGCAGCGCCTTTCAAGGAATTTTCTAAATCCCGGTCATAAAACCTGGGCATAATCCTACAAGTGAAGAATCTGTTACCAATCTGTCATAGCAAGGGGTATAGTAAGAACAAATGCAATCAAGTTCTATGTGCCAAGAATATAGCAGACTTATGATAGCAAAAGATGACTGGCAAGTTTGACCCATCTATATACAAACTCATACCAAAGAACTACCAACCCGTTCATTTTGCTACCTCTACGGCGCCTTACGTTAAGTAAGAACAAATTCAAATATTAACACAAACCTCTTAGAGGGTTCAACCCACTTGGTGATTTTAGCTTCAGCTTCCCGGATTTTGCAAAACCTACAAAAGAAAAACATCAAAAACAATCCAAGACCTTCTAATTTGCAGTCCAAGGTAATCATGAATACCTAATGGGAACAAAGATGAACAAATTTTAACTTTCTTAAGCTTCTATCAACTGAGTTATCTCATCCGAAGCTCAATGCGCAATAAATATTAAATCACCTAACAAAATATCATATAATTAACTGAGTTTAGCTAATCTACTCTTAAGCTACGAAATTAGCCATATACATAATTTACCCGGGGGTATCAGTAATTCCACCATTGGTGCACCACATCTTGTTCCCATTTATACATCTTGAGCCCTAGGCAATAGGCCAGCCTGCCCATGCTGTGATCCGGGCTGGCAATCTGGTTATGATGATGTTGTTAAGATGCTCTAATTTTAGTACTGCTCTAATTCAAGAATGAACATTAAGGGGATACCATAAGGTTTTTTTTTTTTTTTTGTTAATAACTTTGAAAGTTACTGATATTTATACATTAATACATAGTAAGTTACTGATTATGATACATGTATAAGTATATTATGCAAAATGAAATATATAGAAAAGTAGATAACATTTTCTCAGACTTGACCAATTACATTAACCAAAATTTTACACATTCACATTACTTGCAAGTACACTAACATTTTAGTTAGCCACAGAACAAAGTAGTTTCATACAAAAGTAGCTAGCTATACCAACAAGCAGCTTCATAAGGGGATTACTAGTTTACACACACCTATCAGGTGAATGTATTTAAACCATTCCGATTCGTTCCCCTCATCATACACACCCTTATACTCCAACACAGTCCTCCCAGAACCAGAGCAATTATAAAGAGAAAAAAAAACTTGACCAATACATGAGATCTGCATAATCCAGTCCCACTATTAAACCAGTTATGCCAAACACTGGTGTAGACAGCACATATATCAGATGAGTGAAAAATACAATGTAGCAGACCATTATGAGGCTTAAAATCTTGAACGACAGATGTATAATACTCCCTACTAGCATAAGCTCTGTATAAATCAGCATCCAAAGCCTCTAAAGGTCTTTTGGCTTTTAATGGACACTTCCCAATATATAACATATATTGCTTCATTAGCTTCCTCAAACGTGATGCCCAGTAAAGCATCGATCTCATTTTGCATCGCCTTATCAAATCTAACCTTTCTTTCGTGATCGTTAGAAATTTTACTTATGTTCATGATCATCTCATTACCAATGGCAATGATGGAATTATTAAAGAGGGAATGGTTTATCTTTAGAAACGATGAGTATGCAAAATGATTTCAAAGAAGAATTTAGTTTTTATTTAGTTATAGCAATCTAATCAGAATATGTAATATATTAAACACAATCGTTTGTCTAAAATAGCTTCGAGTACATCTTCTGGAGCATTGAGAATGCATTTTTCCGGACTCCAACCGAATCCACTTGTGCTTGAGCCGAGAACAATGTCATAACAAGTGCTTAAGTTTATCAACGTTTTCAGAAAAGTTGCAGGAATAAACGCGAACAAACGGATTTTTATTTAATTTTTCTTTTTCATAGATCCGACACCATACAAAAATCATAGGGAATACTCAAAATATATTTATCAGATTCAACAATAATTAATACATTACAATACACTAAATAGAAAAGACACAGACGAAACCCTAACTATTAAGCGAGCCTAAACAAGTGGGCTAGACCTATAGGCCTTTATTATCTAACACAATATATTACGATAACAGCAAGTTTATCTTCAATTCGTCTTCCTAGCCGGCTAGTCTTGCTTCTAGAAGAACCTACGGCGTGTTGCGTTGAAAAAATGAGTAAACCACCTGGGTCTTCCGGTTGCCAGCATGAGACGCAGCAAAATATATGCTATGGGGATAAAGCAAATGAACCCAATCCCAGTTTGAATTGCAAACATCTCCATTGTCGATCTGATCTCCTTCTCAGCGCTATCATCTTGACTGAAATGAAACATGGTGATCGATGAAAAGAAGGATTGATTATTTGATTTGATTTTGAAAGTTTAGGTTCTGCTCGATCGGTAATAAGTTTATGTGTTGTATATAAAGCCAAGTATATAATCACCTATGATCCAAAGATAAAACCAAGAGAAGGAAAAAGAGTGCAGATAAAGCAAGGATATTCAATGAAACAGTGCAAGCAATCCAAAGGCATATCAACTTTAGAAACAACCAGCCAAGCAGATCCATAATGATCCAAATCCCAAACAGTCCATAATCAGGAATAAGCAAAACCAAGGAACCCAAATGAACCAGCAAACCCAAGAAAACCAGTATAACTCCATACCAGGTAATCCATAGCTCCAAACAGACCCAAAGTGAACCAAAACTCAAACAATCCAGAAAGATGAATAAGCAATGCCAATCAACCAACAATTTATCAAAGCTGGTGCAGTAATGCAAAGAACTCTCCACAACATGAAAATCAAAAAGCCAAAATCTTGAAGGGAAATCAAGGAGGAGTCAAGAAGAAGAAGATACCAAAAAGTGCAGACCATCCTCAACCAAGTCCAAATCCCATTATATACACCACAACTGATTTCACAATAGTAAGAGTCAAATGGATACCATCATAAGACAGATCAGTAGGAACATCAGCATAAGCAAACTATGCAAAGATGCAGACAAGTCTCCATATTCATGACACACAACGAAGACTTTCTGTAGGATACCATAGAATGCCCATAGCACCACTTAATGGGAAACCATAGCAGCATATGAATAAAACAGTACAACCCGTAGGACTCAAGTTTATACCCACAAATAATAGTCCACTCTCTCAGGAACTCATTAATGTTAAAACAAGCTAAGCCACAAGGATGACAGATATCCATATGCATATTAGCCATCCATTGAATCTCAAAATCACTCCAATATTACATACTCACCAAATTCAAATTGACCCAAAAATACCCATAATCCAAACAGCCCATACAAAGGGACAAGCTGGGCCAATAAACCATATCAATAATAGACCATAGCAACTGATCAATCCAAACACAACCCAACACAGTCCTCCCAGAACCATATCAATTATAAAGAGAAAAAAAAAAATGCTTGACCAATTCATGAGATCTGCATAATCCAGTCCCACTATTAAACCAGTTATGCCAAACACTGGTGTAGACAGCACATATATCAGATGAGTGAAAAATACAATGCAGCAGACCATTATGAGGCTTAAAATTTTGAACCACAGATGTATAATACTCCCTACTCCCATAAGCTCTGTATAAATCAGCATCCAAAGCCTCTAAAAGTCTTTTGGCTTTTAATGGACACTTGCGAATATATAACATCTATTGCTTCATTAGCTTCCTCAAACGTGATGCCCAGTAAAGCATCGATCTCATTTTGCATCGTCCTCATCAAATCAAACCTTTCTTTCGTGATCGTTAGAAATTTTACTTATGTTCATGATCTTCTCATTACCAATGGCAATGATGGAATTATTAAAGAGGGAATGGTTTATCTTTAGAAACTATGAGTATGCAAAATGATTTCAAAGTAGAATTTAGTTTTTATTTAGTTATAGCAATCTAATCAGAATATGTAATATATTAAACACAATCGTTTGTCTAAAATAGCTTCGAGTACATCTTCTGGAGCATTGAGAATGCATTTTTCCGGACTCCAACCGAATCCACTTGTGCTTGAGCCGAGAACAATGTCATAACAAGTGCTTAAGTTTATCAACGTTTTCAGAAAAGTTGCAGGAATAAACGCCAACAAACGGATTTTTATTTAATTTTTCTTTTTCATAGCTCCGATACCATACAGAAATCATAGGGAATACTCAAAATATAATTATCAGATTCAACAATAATTAACACATTACAATACACTAAATAGAAAAGACACAGACGAAACCCTAACTATTAAACGAGCCTAAACAAGAGGGCTAGACCTATAGGCCTTTATTATCTAACACAATATAATACGATAACAGCAAGTTTATCTTCAATTCGTCTTCCTAGCCGGCTAGTCTTGCTTCTAGAAGAACCTACAGCGTGTTGTGTTGAAAAAACGAGTAAACCACCTGGGTCTTCCGGTTGCCAGCATGAGACGCAGCAAAATATATGCTATGGGGATAAAGCAAATGAATCCAATCCCAGTTTGAATTGCAACCATCTCCATTGTCGATCTAATCTCCTTCTCAGCGCTATCTTCTTGACCGAAATGAAACATGGTGATCGATGAAAAGAAGGATTGATTATTTGATTTGATTTTGAAAGTTTAGGTTCTGCTCGATCTGTAATAAGTTTATGTGTTGTATATAAAGCCAAGTATATAATCACCTATGATCCAAAGATAAAACCAAGAGAAGGAAAAAGAGTGCAGATAAAGCAAGGATATTCAATGAAACAGTGCAAGCAATCCAAAGGCATATCAACTTTAGAAACAACCAGCCAAGCAGATCCATAATGATCCAAATCCCAAACAGTCCATAATCAGGAATAAGCAAAACCAAGGAACCCAAATGAACCAGCAAACCCAAGAAAACCAGTATAACTCCAAACCTCCATACCAGGTAATCCATAGCTCCAAACAGACCCAAAGTGAACCAAAACTCAAACAATCCAGAAAGATGAATAAGCAATGCCAATCAACCAACAATTTATCAAAGCTGGTGCAGTAATGCAAAGAACTCTCCACAACATGAAAATCAAAAAGCCAAAATCTTGAAGGGAAATCAAGGAGGAGTCAAGAAGAAGAAGATACCAAAAAGTGCAGACCATCTCAACCAAGTCCAAATCCCATTATACACCACAACTGATTTCCCAATAGTAAGAGTCAAATGGATATCATCATAAGACAGAACTTGTGCTTGAGCCGAGAACAATGTCATAAAAAGTGCTTAAGTTTATCAACGTTTTCAGAAAAGTTGCAGGAATAAACGCGAACAAACGGATTTTTATTTAATTTTTCTTTTTCATAGCTCCGATACCATATAGAAATCATAGGGAATACTGAAAATATATTTATCAGATTCAACAATAACTAACACATTACAATACACTAAATAGAAAAGACACAAACGAAACCCTAACTATTAAACGAGCCTAAACAAGCCGGCTAGATCTATAGGCCTTTATTATCTAACACAATATAATACGATAACAGCAAGTTTCTCTTCAATTCGTCTTCCTAGTCGGCTAGTCTTGCTTCTAGAAGAACCTACGGCGTGTTGCGTTGAAAAAACGAGTAAACCACCTGGGTCTTCCGGTTGCCCGCATGAGACGCAGCAAAATATATGCTATGGGGAATACACAAATGAATCCAAGCCCAGTTTGAATTGCAAACATATCCATTGTCGATCTGATCTCATTCTCAGCGCTACCATCTTGACTGAAATGAAACATGGTGAATTGGTGATCGATGAAAAGAAGAGGAAGGAGGTGAAAGAGAAGATGGAGGAACTGATGAGTACTAAAGATAGCATTTCCAAACATAAAGCAATTAAATGATGATGATAGATAAAACATGGCAATGGCATCTTGGAAACAACTCAAAAGTATGAAAAACATGCAGGTAGCCATTTTTTTTAAGATTCCTCTACTTTTAGCAACAAAAACTGACTACCACAGAGAGAGAGAGGGAAAACCCAAAACTTAAATGTTTTTTATTTAAAAAAAAAATAACTTTAATTAGTATTTTTTGGAATATTTATTATTGTGTCAGGTAATTTTATTTCTACTACTAACCAATGGTCAAACACTTGGTCTTTTAATTCTGATTATATATATGACTTTGTTCTTATATGACTAGTGGATGTAATTAGGGACTAGTGGTTGAATTGGAGTTTTCTATATATGCATTTAGATATTATATGTAAATAGTTCAGAAGATACTTTAGATTTTGTGTTATTGTGTATCATTTTGCCATGTCTAGGAGTTAAAACAGACTCGACAAAATAAGAACAAGAAAAAAGAAAACCTAAGTATAAAGGGGAAAAAAACTCCACCTCAATCCGATTTTGACCTACTAGATCCAACTTTGACCATTTTTGATTAATTTTGCATATTGACTCTAAGGGTGTGTTTGGTAAAAATAGCAGTGAGCAGTGAGTTATAAGTAGTAGCTGTGAGCAGTAGCTACAGCTCACCGCTTATAACTTCTTAAAAAAGCATTGGAAAAATGAACATTCTTAAAAAATAGCAAAGCGCATCGCTCCTTTGCCAAACGAACAATAAAAATCAAAATACTCATTACTCATCGCTCATCGCCCAAAAAAACTCTAAAAAGCTCCGCACCAAACATAGCCTAAACCGATTCGGAAAATACCCACCCAACGCTGATTGTTACAACAATGAGGGGAACGGGTTTAGTGACTCAAGCAGCACGCTATAAGTCTCTTTACTTGTGACAACATCATACGTATGTTATAACAAAATCTCAGTTTTTGAAATAGTTTCCCATACAAAACCTTTCTGATGGTCTATTGATGGCTTGATAAGTGTTATTTATCCTCTTGTGAACGTTATGGGGTATGCTGTAAGTTTCGTAAGGTGTTGTAGGGAAGTGGGCATCGGTCTTATAAGTATGTTTTGAACTAAGATTTGGACGCATCTATTCCTTTATGTGTTATTTCAGGCCCCAACTATCGATTCTTCTAGCAAACTGACATTTTTTTTTTCTTCTTGATACGAAGCATGTTAATATTCAATATGTTCATTGTTACGCTAAGACGATTCTCATGTTCCTCATACTATTGATAATAAACTGGCATTATATTAAGGTTCTTCAGTTAATTGTGTGTGCTCTAAAACTTTTATCCTCACATCCTTTGGGTTTATTGGTACTTCGTGATAATCTGGCGTGAGATAAATTTGGAAAAACACTTGCATCTGAAAGGTTAATCCAACTGTTTAAAATAGGTTCGGGTCGATATAGGTCATATGGGTGAGGTTGGGTTGACAACTGACGCTTTTTGGAGTTTAATGTGACTATATATTGTTACTAACTTGCTGGTGAGTGGTGACAATCTAAAACTTTGAATATAACGATTGAGGTTTTATCTGTCCGTCCCATTTGATCTGGTACCTTTATAGCTAAGTTTTTATCTGATCTGTTGGAGAGAAAACATAATCCAAACCAGCCTCATTCAAAGCTCTGTAGTCTACTAACATTACCAATTACTATCATGATCATTCACTAACTGAACTAGAATGAACAATACCTATAAGGTCCGAGCTTCATTGGTTTGGTTCCATCCTTTAAGTTGATGTTGTTGGAAATAACTTTGTTTGGAGAAGAGATCTATCTACTAGCAAAAAAATTCAAGCTAAAGAATGTTTTTTATAGAGTTTGAACTTGAATCACTTGATTCATATATTATGTTTCTTACCAGTCTAAGAAACTCTACCTTATGTAACTTTATAAAGAGTTACTCATATCTATAAATAAAACATTCCTTAAAGTTTGGTGAAACATAAAATAATAACTGTTTTAGAAACTTATTTTCCACTACTAGTATTAACTCAATAGCAGTACAAACTTTTTAAACTTTCATATCTTATCAGTTTCCATGAGCAGTATTAATCCTTTTGTGGCAATACTAAAAATCAACCAGTAATACAAACTTGTAGGTAACAGTATAAGCTTTCAAGAGCAGACTAACTAGCAGTATTAATTTTTTTCAACCAGTCTAAACCACAATGCTAGCAATATTAATCTTCAAATGCCAACAATAGTAATATAGACAAGGAAGCACTAACCATTCTTTGACAACGCAACATCTTCCAAATCAAATCCAAAGAATGATTTGTAAATCATAATATCATGCCTGGTTGTACAAATCCTACTTGCCATGACTCAAACAAACAGGCCTTATACAAAGTCACATCTTGACCTGACCCACAAAACAATATTCGACCCAAACAGCAGTAGCACATAATACGCTTTTTAGTTTGAACTCGTGTTGTCAGTAGGAAGTGTTGAACAAGCAGTAAGGATACCCATTTTTTTTAAGTATCCAGACGACGCTTTTTAGTGTCACTAACATTTTTCTAATTTATGACTTCCTCGAATTAGGGTTTTGAAACACCGTAATTTTACATTCATTCACGCCAATACCTGATGCTTCTTATTTTCCTTGTCTCCAAAAATCAAACTCCTGTTTTTATCGAATTAGGGTTGCTGAAAAACCCTAATAACACCAGATTCGACATGATAACCAAAACAGAAAATACAGACCTTCTTCAAATTTGCTCCAAGCGACATTAAAAACCTTGTAGAATCCATAGATCATGAGCTCCATAAGCTCTGATACCACATGAAGAATCGTTTATAGCTCGAGATTTGTTAGATCTCATCTAGGGATAACAATAACAATGATAACAATATATGCAGCGGAATTAAATAAAACATGAATGTTATTGTAACAAGGTTTCTTCGTCATAATCTTTCATACACAATACAAACACAACTAACAACCCCAATTCTACTTGATCAAGTGTAGAACAGTTACTCAACAATAACAAGGATCAAACGATCATTGAGGCTGAACAAACACTAACTCTAGGAGTTTCTTAGACAACACACGCCTAGGACACACACACACTCTTTTCTGGTGTTTACATCTTGATACACAGAAAACCTAGACCATGTATCTCTTTATATAATAGAGACATATAGGGTCTATAAAGAATCCTAACATTATTCATTATCGCTTAAGTCTTTTTAGTTTCATATTTGGTTCATTCTTCATTACTTTTTTGATTTATCAACTCAATATAAATCCCAACACAAGTTCTACAACCTATTCCTGCTTCTGTTTCATCTCCAATCTGGTATGAAGATTTTGTATCAACAAATCAACATGTGACCAAACAACATCTGAACCTAATATGTACACAAGTGAAACTGCTCATAATACAGAAGAACCAGTTATTGAACAGTTTGTGCCAGTATTTAAACCATTTGGAACATCCAATAGTTATCCAAATGCAAGCATTAGAAGTCTACAAGGGCAATAGTTCAACCTAGTTGGATAAAAGACTATGTTACACCTCATCTCCTAAGAGCAAATCAACTATCAAATACACCTCTCCAATCCTAGTTTCAAGCCTTTTTGTGTGCTTTGGTGGCTCAATCTACACCCACATAATTCAAAGAAGCAATTAAACAGCCTGAGTGGTGTGATGCAATGAATGTTGAGTTAAGAGCATTGAAAGATAATGACACTTGGGAGGTTACAATCTTAGCAAAGGATAGAAAGTCAATCAACTGTCATTGAATATTCAAGACCAAACTTAAAGCAGATGGTACTCTTGACAAAAGGAAGGCTAGACTTATGATCAATGGCAATAGGCAAAGAAAGGGAGTTGATTATGAGGAAACTTTTGCTCACGTAGCAAAAATGGTGATTGTGAGAGCTCTTCTTGTAGTTGCATCCATGAAAGGATGGTATATTTGCCAAATGGATGTCTCTAATGCATTTCTTCATGGTGACTTGTTTGAAGAGGTATATATGCAGATGCCACAAGGTTATGTTGGCAAAGGTGAGAATGTGAAAGATGATGTTCCCAAAAAAAACCTTGTCTGCAAGCTAAAAAAATCCTTGTATGGTCTTAAACAAGCACCAAGACAATGGTTTGCTGAATTTTCTTCTGCATTGTTGTTTTTTTGATACACCCAGCTAAAGGCAGATTACTCTCTATTTGTTAAGTCTAATAGTGAGTCTTTCACAGCAGTTCTAATGTATGTTGATGACTTGCTGATTACTAGTTCTAGTTAAAATGAGATTAAGGTCTTGAAATCTCAGTTAAGGTCATAGTTTCACATGAAAGATTTGGAAGAGTTGAACTAATTTTTAGGCTTACAAGTGTGCAGAAGTGACCGGGGCATACTCATTTCTCAGAAAAAGTATACTCTTGATTTATTGCAAGAAACTAGTCTATCTAATGCAAAATCCTACAAAATTCCTATGGATATTCATGTCAAGTTACAAGTTGACATTGGCACTCCTTTGCCTGATCTAGAGGTCTATAGAAGGCTTATTGGAAAACCGATCTACTTGACAATTACAAGGCCAAACATATGCTTCACAGTTCAACTCTTGAGCCAGTTTATGCAAAATCCAACCTCTGTACATATGCAGGCAGTAAAGCATTTACTAAGAAACTTGTTAACATCACCAGGACAAGGTATTTTGTTGGCTAATAGCTCTGCCTTTCATTTGACATCATATTGTGACAGTAATTGGGCTAGTTGTCCTATGACAAGAAGGTCCACCACTGGCTATTGTATTCTACTTGGTCAATCACCTATTTCCTGGAAATCCAAGAAGCAAGGAGTGATCTCAAGGTCCTCTGCTAAAGCTGAGTACAGAGCTATGACATTGACATGTTGTGAAGTTACATGGTTGGTTACTTTGCTCAAAGATTTAGGAATCAAGGATCTTGCACCAGTTGATTTGAAGTGTGATAATCAAGTTGCCTTGTATATAGCTGCTTGTAACACCCCCAAAAATGCATTGCATGGAAAGATAATGTCACCGGGGTGCTACCAAATTGGAATCACAACACAAAGTATAGAAAACGGATTTACCTTATCCGTTTTAAAGAGAATTTGTATGAATAGATTTAATGAGTTCAAAACATGATTCAAGTGCAGAATTACAAGGCCCATTTATTTAAGTAGTCCCAAATGTAGACTGTAGGCTATGACCATGCCAGGATAAATGCCTTAAAAAGTAAGCTATCTCCTTGAGAACCTGAGAATACATGCTAAAAGTGTCAACACGAGGTTGGTAAATTCATAGGTTTGTACAAATAGTAATGTAGATTAAAAGTAATGTGTGTTCAATAGAAAGTTTTGTGACCATTGTGTCGCTTACAATGTCATGAAAATAAAGTTTACCTTTAAGTAAATTAGTAATGTGGACCACAAGGTTTTCGAGTGCTAAAATTGTTCACATACAAGTCATGTTTAGTATTAGTGATCACTACTTTACTTACAGCGTCAAGAAAAGTTTTAGCGGCTACTGCTTCACTCACAGTACCGTGATAAGTAAATGAGATGATTGCGTAACTTGAAATATCTAGTAAATAATTTATCATTAAAATAGATCATAAGTATTAAGCATAAAGTTTGGTCTATGGACACAAATGTGCTCGATACACCGTATGTAAGGAGTCTTCTAAATAAAAGTGTGTGTTGTGTCAATTACTCTAGCGCTAAGTTCACAGTACCGAAGCTACAACAATTCTGCATGTGTCTAAGCATGTCATTTTGTTTATGTTGCCCTTTGTAAGTGTGTATTCCCTTTAACGCTTAAATTCCGACATGGTATACGTCCGTGAATCCATAGTTTGGCATAGTTGGAGCGACCAACCCGGATGGAGGCGTTACCCTCAATAGATCTATTTATAACATCCGTGCTCCCTAGCAGGGATTAATGATACATGAAAGGCAGGCAAATAGTAGGAAATAAGTTTCTTAGGCTGAGCTTGTAATAGTTGGTTACACAAGAGTTTCAGTTTTTGTCCATAAAAGTGTTTTACATAAAAGCAATAGCAGGAAAGTGTTTGCATAAAAGTGTGTGCATAAAAGTGTTTGCATAAAATCGTTTGCATGTTTCTCACCCCAAGTTTATAAACCAAAGTAAAGTAAAGAGTGGGGCTATAAACTCACATATATATTTCAAGCACTTGTGTCCATGTGTATGAATCAATTATGTGTTGAGTAAGTAAGTAATGCATAGGAGTAATCGAATAGGTATTTAGGTAAAGTAATAAATGTTTTGAGTAAACAACCATGTGTTTAAGTAAAGCGAGTAACGAGTTTAAGTAAAAAGAGCATGTATTCTCACCCAAAGTATTGTAAAACAAGTAAAAGTAGGGGCCAGGAACTTACCTCGAGTATTCAAAGTACACGTGAAAGTGTAAGTAATGAAATCAACCAGGAATCATAACGCGACTTAGAAATTTAAGTCATTTTAGGAAATTTACAACACGTACTACATGTGTATAAATTTTATGAAGTTTAGCACCTTTATATACTTGTATTAAGGTTTTAACTTGTTACGCAAGTCGGTCTTTTAAGAAATATGTTTCAAAACGCGTTTTAGTTACTTAGATAAGAATTTCTAGTCGCGTAAGTCATGTTTAACCCATCTTGTAAAGTGTGTTTCTAAATCATTTTAAGTCCATTCTTTTTCCTCGTTAAACTTTCTAAACCTAGATATATGTGTCCATTTTCATTATTTCAAGGTTCTGGTTCGAGAAAATAAGTGTTAAGTGATGGTTTTTATTAAAGAAACATTTGGGACAACATGGTTTTATTTTCAGAAAACTTTCCTCTAAGTGAGATCATTGCTTGCTTATTTTATAAAGAATAAAATTGTTTAAAAGGGCTTTTATTCATTGTTTTCAAGTCTAGTCTCCAAAAATGGCAGCCTCTAATCTAGGTTCTTTACCAATTATTTTATGAGGTCGAAAACGTAACTAGGTATCAAAGCTGTTACAAATTTAGGAATCTACACTTACGGTCTCAGGGCCGTTTCTCCTTCGTTATTTATCATTAGGTTTCGAATTCACTGTCCCAAAAAAGGTATAAGAGTCCTTTACAAATGTATCAGCTAGTGAAAAAGCCCTAAATGCTTTTAGGTTAGGTATTTTTACACAAATATACATATTACAATTTTTTTTGTCGGTTTTGAGTAACTTTCTTGTATGATTTAAAAAAAATATCAAATCAACTACGATAACCACGAAAATTTTTAAGGTCTCTAAAAGTGTTTAGACATGATTTCAAGGTCGACTCTTGCTACTGTGATTTTTGGTCAGAAACTGTATTATGTAACTTACTTTTTATCAGCCTTTTCAACAATACAAGTATATACAAGTGCTTATATGAACATGAAATGTAATGTACATGTAATTAAATGTAATTAAATGAGTTCATGAAGCTTACAAAGTGTTGAGAATGCTATGGATGAACAAGAACACATAACAACCCAAGAATCACTAAGAAACCTAGTTTTAGCAAACCCTTATCCAATGATCTTGCAAACCCTAAACCAAACTTGAAGTAAACTCTTAGGACCAGCTTATTATATAGAGAAAAATGATTTTTTTGAATGTGTTATTGTGTGTGAGACTAAGTGTAGAAGTTATCTTATCTATAGGGTAGAGATTGGGAAAAAAACTAGTTTAGCATTTGATGGTTTTTGGAATACCATGGAGACAAAGTCTTAACAAAAGTAAGGAGAGACACATGGGAAGGCATGGGGGGATATGAACATGTAAGAGGGGGGATTTGGTGTATATTTGTTGACTTTGCTGATAGTAGGTTGATTCAAGGCATGGTCGTTCAAGATCTTATGACAAGTATTTGGTGATGAGATAAATGGTAAGATTTTTGCTATATTTTTGTATCTAGTAAAGGGAGGGGCTGGTTTTTTATGAAGAGAGGAGGGAAAAAAATTTATTTTGATGGTGTATAAGTATTTATGGTATTGGTAAAGGTGGTGTGGGTATTTGGTAAGTATTGCATGCGTGTAAGTCTTAAAACGTGTAATAAGAGTGTTGTACGTAAAACTTGAAAAATAAAAAGTATAAACTTATAAAATGTGATTAAAATAGTCATATGACATATATTTTATGCAGACTTAAGTTTGTATAATGGAGGTTTACGTTAAACTACGTTTTCCCGTTTACGCGATTTAAGTTAAAATACTTAAAAAGTAAATAAAAATGCATAAAATGCAAGTTATTTGAAACAATAAATTTGAATAAAAATGATTATTTAAATGATTTTGAGTAGACTAAAAATTATTCTAGTGTGATATAAAATGTTTAAATGTGATTTTCGTTATGCGGGGGATAACCTAATGGTTATACGTAAAGTTTAAAATTTAAGTGATTGAAGTAAAACCTTGAAGTTTATAGGTAAAAGTCAATATAAAATTTACGGTTGTACTTGTATGCATTTCGTACGATTTTCACTTTTTGCGAGATAAATTCTCGTTTTCAAGACAAATGAGTTTAGAAAATTTCAAAAATGAAATTTAAGTAATAATAAATAAAATTTATTATTTAAATAAGTTTGAAAAATTACGGGTTATTACACTGCTAAGCCAGTATTTCATTCCAGGACTAAACACATAGTGGTGGACAGCCATTATGTTAGAGACCAAGTCAAGAGTGGTAAGGTTAATCCTTCCTATGTGTCTACAAAAGCTCAATTGGCAGATGTATTTACCGAAGTGCTGTTAACCAGCATTCAAAGCTTTTGTCCAAGTTGAGAGTTTCCAGTTCCTCCAACTTTCCACTTGAGGGGGAGTGTAGAAGTGAAAAGGGCTAACTACAAGGACTGCAATATGACACAGTTGATAGTTAAAGGACCAATGTTTTAAATATTTTTGTATTTCTGTTTTGTTAGTGTATAAATCCTCTGTAACACATCACATTTTGATCAATGAGAATCATTTCCCACTTTGTGTGTGTGTGTGTGTAAATGTGTATTCTCCCAAACTCATCATCATTCACATTTACCGCCGGAAAGGGTAAAAGTCTCTGGTGAGACTCAAACTTAAGACTCATATTTAGCTTGAATAATGAAATATAATTTCCAATCAAAATCATTATCTAGGAACAATAAACAAATAAAAAATTGAATGTATAAACTTTCTTACCTTTACTCAAACAAATAAAAACCATTTAAGAAACTTTTTTTTTTCTTTTTTTGATCAATGTATAACTATAACTAAAATTTATAGAAAAAACCTTGAACGTGCACGGGTATTATAACTAGTAATATGAGTATAATTAAAACAAGAAAACCGAAAATATAAAAGTCGGTATAGACCGACCCATGAAAGAAAAGAAGCCATCATCACTGATTGGGCTGCACCCGCCCATTAAGTTGAACAGGCCAAAAAACACACAACCAATTTAACTAGATGGACATGAAAGTCCATATCCAATTTTTATATCCCCAACCCAATTATTTAATAGGAGGAGTCCTGTTCAATTTTAGATGTTGATCTCGTAAAAGTTTCGTCAGCTAAGATGAGACACACACCAATACCATATGAACAAATCCTTAAAACTTAACACAAATTAATAAAGAAGCAACAAAAACTTGTCGTAATTCTAGTTTGTATTTGAATCTAGTTGTTGGAATTCTAAATACTGAATCTATATAGTATAAGGCATTTGGATGTGAGACATTGAATTAAACACACTTGGTATGCATGCATTTGAAAACTAACCTTTAATCTATCTAGTATGAATAAAGTTTAACTCAAATCTTCTTATTTAAAAGTATATATTATTACTAAGTTGGAAAATTAAGTGATATTATGTTTCATACATATCAAATGACTTTATTATTACACTCAGTAAAAAAAAATTATATTACTACAATCTAAGAAAATGAAAAATTGAAACTTAACTGCAAAAAAAAATATACATAAAAAGATAAAAAGAAGAAATGTACATAAAAAGATAAAAATTAATTGATTGACAACAACAACAAACCAGAATTAAAATTGGGATAAAAATTTGCTATATCTAGAAAAAGTAACTTGAAAATAAAAACCATCTAGTTGTTCACCAATTTCAAACTCTTTTCTGTTTTCCTTCTTCCGATCAGACTGAAAAATCTCAATCTTCCCATTAGACAGTCCTTCCTGAAAACCACTAGATTGTACCATGTTCATCGATACAAGTCCCCTAGGTATTGCGGCACTTGTATTCGGAGGTATTCTTGCAGTCCTGGCTGCTTTTGTGTTCGAAATGTTTCGAGTAAGTCGTCTCCCAAGTGATCATGCAGAGATAGAGTTCACTCCTGTCTTGTATACAACCACGATAAGGCGCGAACAACTAGCCTTCCTGGAACAAGACAATGCTGAGGCAACACTGGATGTGATCGGTCGTGGAGGCTCTGCTACGGTCTACAGGGCACATTTACAAGATAGCCTGCAGCAAGTTGCTATCAAGAAGATCGTGTTGGGGGACCCTGATACAACCGAATATCAGCATCTTGTTGACCAAGTTGAAGCCGAAATTGAGATTGGGAAGTGAGTCAGACACCAGAATGTAGTTCCGTTGCTTGCCCATGTTTCTACTCCTAGGTGCGTCTACCTTGTTTTTGAGTTTATGAGTAATCTTAGCCTCAAGAAAATTCTTACGGACGTCCGGGAGAGGGATTCTGATTTAGACTAGCCTTTGAAGTACAAGATAGCCCTGGGAGTTGCAAGTGGGCTAGAGTACTTGCATCAGGGCATGAACCCAAATGTCATTCATCGAGATGTGAAGCCTGAGAACATCTTGCTTGATCAAGACATGGAAGCAAGGATCGTGACTTTGGGCTTGCAATATCGAATCTAGATACTGAGGATTTCATACGCATGCCCAATAGTAATGGAACTGTAGGATATATGGACCCAGAGTATTTTAGCACGCGGGAATTAAGAAGATGCAGTGATGTGTTCAACTTTGGTATCTTCCTCGCTGAGATGGTCACGCTCACGTCTCCTAGTAGCCTCACGGATACTACTCTAGTACAAGTGATAAATAATAATATGAATTTGGATGATCCAATAAGCGCAATCGCTCCCATGTTAAAAGGAAGTGAATATGAAAAGCAAGTGATTGGCGTTGTTAAGATTGCTATTAAGTGTACCCAACCAACATATAGTGATAGGCCAACTAGTTATGAAGCTAGATAAATGTTAGAAAGTTTGAATTATATCTAGTTAATTATATTGTGTTGTAAATCAACTTTTAAAAGTTTCAAATAAATTTTTATGTATGCTCAAATTTTATTTGTATTTGATGCTCTTTGATTTAGGGGCTCTTTGAATTTATGTTCATTTGAATTGTATAGTAACTAATATGGTATCTGTGAAGTTTGTTGCAACTTATATCATCCAAGTGTTTATTTCAATGTGGTGTGTTTGAATCGTTTATCTCTTAAATTTGTGATTTGTCTTGATGAATGATTTACTCCATTCGTGATCTAAATGTTTACCTCCTGGATCGTTAGATTTGTTACACATGCGTCTAACATAAATAACACAAAATATATCGAACTTGGATCATGCTCATTCATTCGGATCACTACACTGTTTTCCGTAACGAAATTTATACTACAAGTACTTTATATTAGTTTTATCAAAACTCAAATATTAGTTTTATCAAAACTCTATATTTTTGGATATCCTATTTTCGGATATCGGATATCCGGTTATATATAGAACTGTTATCTGAGATTTCAGATATCTGAAATTCCTGAATCATTTTATACACATTGTGCTTGTCATAGTGTAAATTTAGTAATTTTATCGACCAAATGTAGGATTAGATTTTCTATTGCTAATGGTGTGGGAGCTCAGATAGTTTCGCGGCTCCCTTCTAATTTCTTGTAAACCTATGATTTTGTTTCTTATAATTGCAAAATATAACAAAATATAACACTTCTACCCAACTAAAAATACACTTTGACCAAACAACTAGTCTTTATCTTCCTCCTTCAACAGCGTCTAATCTCGTGTTTCTCTTTTTTTTCTCTTCTCTTTTTCTTCTCTTCATAAATTGGTATATAAGAATAATAAAGAAAGAATTAGGTTTGGTTTTTCTTATAGATTCTCACGTGGAAATATATTTAATGTCACCACTTCCTCATGTCGTAACTTTGTCTTCATCCTCCCTTTCATCTTCTACCTTCCTTTTACGTGTCCCTATCAATCAACGATTTCTGCTAACACTTGAAGAAAGAACTCTCTCCACTTATGTGTTTTATAAAAACACTATAAATTATATTCTATCACATAAGATAAACAATCTAATAAAATTTATTTTTAATAAAAGTTTAAAATGAGACTACCTTGACCCATTTTTCCATAAATTGGTATATTAGAATAATAAAAAATACTAATAAAGAAAGACTTGGGTTTGGTTTTCGTATAGATTCTCACGTGCAAAATACTTTGACCCAACTACTGGCATGGTCTTCCTCCTTCAGCAAAGCGGTTTTTTCTTCTCTTCTTCTTTCAATTAACATAACAAAAAAGTTAAACCATAAAAAAAGTTACTAAAAATACTTTGACCAATCTTCCTCCTTCGTCGTCTAATCAATCTCCGGCCGGTGTCTGCTTTCTTCTTTCAATTAACACAGTCAACGATCTCTCTCCACTTTTCACCATATAAACCTAACTCATTGTACCATGTTCATCGATACAAGTCCCGTAGGTGTTTCCGGATTTGTATTCGGAGGTATTCTCGCAGTCCTGGTAGCTTATGTGTTCGAATTGTATCGAGACAGTCGTCTCCCAAGTGAGCATGCACAGATAGAGCTCACTCCTGTCTTGTATACAACCACGAAACTATTAAAACCAAACACCCCCTTATAAAGCGAAATGCAATATTATCAATAAAAACAACCTAAACTGAGATTAATCAAACTAATAACCATGAAACTAGTCTAAATAACAAATATAAATCAGAATTAGACCTAAATTGTCCTTGACTTTTAAATTTGGTCAAATGTTGACTTTCGTTGACTGTTTTGCAAAATGTGAAATTAGATCAATTCAAAGCAATAACAAACTCACACAAGCTTATGTGAGCTTAAAAGAAAACTTATGAAACAGATTTTTGAAATTAAAATGACAAGTGATTAAAAAAATTAATTGCAATAAAAGACTTGAGATTACACCTTAAAAGTGAAATTACAACTTTAATTGAGTACTAAAAAAACATTAAAATTACTACAGGAAAATAATTATATTCTATCACATAAGAATGAGATAAACAATCTAATAAAATATGTTTTGAATAAAAGTTTAAAATGAGACTAGCTAGACCCATTTTTTCATAATAAACAATCTAATAATAAAGAAAGACTTTTCGTATACACGTGCAAAATACTTTGTCCAATCTTCTTCCTCCTTCGTCGTCTAATCAATCTCCGGCCGGTGTCTGTTTTCTTCTTTCAATTAACACAGTCAACGATCTCTCACCATATAAACCTAACTCATTGTACCATGTTCATCGATACAAGTCCCGTAGGTGTTTCCTGTATCCTAAGCCTCTGAGAATTTCTTCGCTTCTATTCACCAGTCACCATTGTGGTTAACAGGTCGTTGGAGGCGGGTATTATGGATCAGCAGCGACCGTCTCTGCTTTACTCGCTAGCTATTTTGGTAGTGTCGTCTCTGATGAAATGCCCTCGCCAAAAAACTGAACTAGTTATATTAAATCAGTCGCATCCGACTCATTTTAGCATATTGGTGCTAAATGGGTAATTTTCAGATTTGTTTTGAAATTTTTTCGAAATAAATCTTCGTGTTTCATAGCCTGTTTGGCAACTTGTTTTCACCACAAATATGCTACAACACCACAAACTCGCTAACACATTATATTATAACATACAAATTCGCCAAATGGTTCAAAAACCGTAATTCCTTACACATAATCCACAAAACTATCCATAACCTATCCGCAAATGGTTAAAAAATTAGGTATACGATTTGTCACTTTCAGAACTAAAATATTAGTTTTATCAAAACTCTATATTTTCGGATATCCGAATATATATAGAACCGTTATCCAAAATTTCGGATATCTAAAATTCTTGAATTGAATTATTTTATACACATTGTGCTTGTCGTATAGTGTAAATTTAGTAATTTTATCGACATTTATTTTGAGTATAGTTGAAAAGTGTTTTAAAATGATATTAAAAGGAAAAAAAACTTTGTAATATGAAAATGTTTTGGTTTCTTACGGATTATGTTGATCAGAATTGATTAAAAGAACATATATTTAGTTCAAAAACATGTATGACATAATAATTAAATGTTTTCACTACAACAAACACACAAGGACATGTAAAACTTGTAGTTAGGAGTTTATCTCCTGTTGTAACACTATATTTATGAAATAAACAAAACTTGTAAGAAGGTTGGCCTAGCTAAGAACCGGGTTAGGGGCATTTTTGTTCGGCTCGCCCTATACATCAAATTACTTAGGACCGACTGTGTATGAGTAAAACTATGTTACCGATTTCTAGCATATGGCATGACACTATTTACTTCTATGTTCGAGGAGGGCACATGGGCCTTTGTTAATCACTCGGATAATAGATTCACACATAGTACCACTACTTGGGATTAGGTGATATTCCGACTAATGTAAATAATGGTATAGTACATCCCGAGTCGAATTTATGGGTGTTGAAGGTTTCTGTATAAGCTATTAAGCTAAGCTAATTATATGTTGTGTAATTATCAACAATAACAAAAAAAGAGTTATCAAGATGAAAGATTGTTATTTTTAACACTTTTAAAATGATTCTTGTGTGAACTTTATGTAACAATTCTTTTAGAACAATAAGCAATATTATCTTTTTCTTAGAGCAAAAGATGAATGACATTTGCTCTCCCGACGGTCCTTAAGGAAGATTATTTTAGAGTGAAGTAGCAAACCATTAAATTGGAAATATCTTTGTTCATACGAGACCATATAAAAAAGAAAAATATATCAAAAATAGAATTTATTTATATATATACTAAATGGCAGGGAGGAAAACAGTACCAAGCAAGCTCATTTAATGCAATCTTTCTCAACTTGGCAGAAACAGTCCCTAAGGTTTAAGTTGCGCTGCAAAATTAGTCCTTTAGCATTAAATGCAAATTTTCCCAACTTGGCAGAAATAGTTCCTGAGGTTTAAGTGGCGCTGCAAAATTAGTCCTTTAGCATTAATTGCAAACTTTCCCAACTTGACAGAAATAGTCCCTGATATTTAAGTGGCGCTGCAAAATAAGTCCTACAACATTAATTGCTATCTATAGCAATCTGGCAAAAATAGTCCTTAAGGTTTAAGCGACGTTGCAAAGTAAGTCCTGTAGACTTAATTGCTAACTATAGCAACTTGGCAAAATTAGACCCTAAGGTTTAAGTGTCGCTACAAAGTAAGTCCTTTGAAGCCAATCCCGCTGCATCGCGCGGGTTCCCAAACTCGTTTTAACTATAAAAGAAAGTTACATCCCATGCAAACTGACTATTGTCTTTCCTCCTATTTTAACTATGCGGTCCCACTTTCCTAAATATATTATTAGTGTCTAATAAAAAAATTAGTCCCATCTTCTTTCTAACAAGTACGGCGCCGGATTTTCTTGATTAACATCACACCTATTTCCCTTTTCCTTCAGTCACATATAAAAATCCATGGTTTTCCGGTGAACCCTATTTCAGCCAAGTTGTTTCAAAACCGGAAAAAGGAAGGGTCCCTTGATTTATTAATAGAACACAACGTACAGTCTGGCTGCTAAGTTGCACGAGGACGGAAACAAGGATGGGCATGAGTACCGAAAAACAGCAACATTATAAAATTCAAAAAACGAGTACGGCAAGAAACCTATATGTGTTTTATAAAAACACTATAAATTATATTCTAACACATAAGATAAAAAATCTAATAAAATTACGTTATAATAAAAGTTTAAAATGAAACTACCTTGACCCATTTTTTCATAAATTGGTATATAAAAATAATACAGTAATAAATAATAAAGAAAGAATTGGGTTTGGTTTTTCATAGGTTCTCACGTGACAATTCTGAAGATATGCAAGAGCAAAAGTTTCTCTCTCTACTTTTCACCAATCACATTTTATAATCGCTTCGTCTTCCCAGTTTAACCACCATCACGCCGGAATTTTTTTTTACAGTAACATATAAACGAACTCACGGCTTCGCACTAGACGGGTATTTTGGATCAGCAGCGACCGTCTCTGATTTACTCGCTAGCTATTTTGGTAGTGCCGTCCCTGTTATTTTCCAGAAATGAGCATGGGAATGCAGAAGGTATGGTTGTTGGAACACCTTTTTTATGCTAAAAAATTTACTAGTTTTAGTAATTTGGGTCATGTACAGAGACCGCGTTAATTGCTTTCAAGGCTAGCTTGATAAACGATGAGTCTAACAATCGTCTTCAAAGCTGGTACGTTGGATCCGTGTCGATATAATTGGCAACACATAACCTGCAACAGTGAGAACAGCGTGGTGACGGTGTTAGTATATTTACCCTTTTATTGCTTAATAATATAGCTAGATTGAGTTACAATGATTTAGTTGACTAAATTAACGTATTTGGGTGTTTGTTTGTTAGATGCATGCAAATATATTTTTTAATTTGCAGATTTGTTAAATAAAGAAATGCAGATCCGGACGACATTAAAGGACAAGGCTCCAATTAGGGGTGTTCAAAACTATCCATATTCAGATATCCGAAAGTTTGTTCTCAATTTATTTAAAATTAGAATATACAATTTGCCACTTTCGGAACTCAATTATTAGTTTTATCAAAACTCTATATTTTTGGATATCCTATTTTCGGATATCCGGATATATATAGAACCGTTATCTGGGATTTCTGATATCTGAAATTCTTGAATCATTTTATCGACCATGTCCAGAGACGCATATACACTTTTCATTACATTTGCAAATTGACCCAGTTGGACCAGTTTTGGATACCACCCAAGGAATGCCAAGACATTGGTGTCTTAGAGTGACACTGATCATGGCCTTAACATGGAAAAGGTTGGACCAACAGATGGGTTTTAACGTTACATAAAATTGTACAAAAGGTCTATAACTTATTAACTTTGAAAACAATTGGTACGATAGACAACAAAATATAACACTTTTACCCAACTAAAAATCGGTTTATTCAGAGGGGAAAAAAGTAAATTCCATCCAAAATTACAACAACTAGAATAAAACACTTTGGCCAAACAACTGGTCTTTATCTTCCTCCTTCAGCAGCGTTTAATCTCCGGTTTCTCGATTTTTCTTCTATTATTCTTTCAATTAAATCTAAGGTGGTTCCCAAATAATTTCTAATGTAGGTCCTTAAAAACATACCATGTCACTTCTAAATAATTTTTCCAGCCAAGGGGCACCACCTGCCACATACATAGGTTCGCCTCTACTGCACGTCTGAACATGCTCTCAAATCCGGCCTTGCAACCACCCACAATTCATAATAGACGCCGCAAAACCAAAATCAGCCCCTCGTGCATTCGTGCTAGTCGATCACTTTGAATGAATTTCTCCGTATATATATACTCATTTGAATACTTTCAGTCAAGAGGTGTCGTCCCTGTTGTTTTACAGAAATGTGCATGGGAATGTAGAAGGTATGGTTATTGGAACACCATTTTTAAGCTAAAAAATTTACTAGTTTTAGTAATTTGGGTCATGTACAAGGACCGCGTTAATTGCTTTCAAGGCTAGCTTGATAAACGATGAGTCTAACAATCGCCTTCAAAGCTGGAATACAGCTACGTTGGATCCGTGTCGATATAATTGGCAACACATAACCTGCAACAGTGAGAACAACGTGGTGATGGTGTAAGTTTATTTACCCTTTAATTGCTTAATGATATAGCTAGATTGAGTTACAATGATTTAGTTGACTAAATTAACGTATTTGGGTGTTTGTTTGTTACATGCATGCAAATATATTTTTTTATTTGCAGATTTGTTGAATAAAGTAATGCAGATCCGGACGACATTAAAGGACGAGGCTCCAATTAGGGGTGTTCAAAACTATCCATATTCAGATATCCGAAAGTTTGTTCTGAATTTATTAAAATTAGAATATACAATTTGCCACTTTCGGAACTCAAATATTAGTTTTATCAAAACTCTATATTTTTGGATATCCTATTTTCGGATATCCGGATATATATAGAACCGTTATCTGAGATTTCGGTTAACTGAAATTCTTGAATCATTTTATCGACCATGTTGAGAGACGCATATACACTTTTCATTACATTTGCAAATTAACCCAGTTGGACCAGTTTTGGATACCACCCAAGGAATGCCAAGACATTGGTGTCTTAGAATGACACTGATCATGGCCTTAACATGGAAAAGGTTGGACCAACAGATGGGTTTTAACGTTACATAAATCTATAATTGCAAAAGGTCTATAACTTATTAACTTTGAATACAATTGGTACTCTAGACAACAAAATATAACACTTTTAACCAACTAAAAATCGCTTTATTCAGAGGAGAAAAAAGTAACTTTCATCCAAAATTACTACAACTAGAATAAAACACTTTGGCCAAACAACTGGTCTTTATCTTCCTCTTTCAGCAGCGTTTAATTTTCGGTTTCTCGTTTTTCTTCTTCTCTTATTCTTTCAATTAAATCCAAGGTGGTTCCAAAATAATTTCTAATGTAGGTCCTAAAAAAACATACCATATCACTTCTAAATAATTTTTCCAACCAAGGGGTACCACCTGCCACATACATAGGTTCGCCTCTACTGCACGTTTGCACATGCTCTCAACATGAAGTTAAATCCCAAGAAATGTACCTTTGGCGCTACAGAAGGCATGTTCCTGGGATATTTGATAGAGCCGGATGGCATTAAACCATGCCTGGAAAAAACGCAGGCTGTCATCAAACTTCCTTCACAGCGCACGTTGAAGGAAGTTCAATATCTGAATGGAAAACTAGCCGGTTTGAATAGATTCTTGTCCAAATCAACAGATAAATCAATCCCCCTTTTCAAAACACTCAAGAAGTGTACAAAAAAGGGAGATTTCCGTTGGACTGCGGAGGCAGAAACCAAAAATGTCAAAGAAACCAAAAATGTCATATAATCAGGAGTTAGTACCATATGATATCATTTTCCAGGTTCTATTGTATCTACCCGTTGCAACCTTACTAAGATGCAAGGCTGTATGTAAACAGTGGTGTGCAATAATTCTATCGACCCTTTGTTTATCAAGCGACGCAAAACAACCAAAATCATTCCGGCCCTGCAACCACCCACAATTCATAATAGACGCCGCAAAACCAAAATCGACCTGCGGTCGTGCTAGTCGATCAATTTGAACGAATTTCTCCATATATATATATACTCATTTGAATACCTTCAGTCAAGAGGTGTCGTCCATGTTGTTTTCCAGAAATGTGGATGGGAATGCAGAAGGTATGGTTGTTGGAACACCTTTTTTATGCTAAAAAATTTACTAGTTTTAGTAATTTGGGTCATGTACAGGGACTGCGTTAATTGCTTTCAAGGCTAGCTTGATAAACGATGAGTCTAACAATCATCTTCAAAGCTGGAATACAGCTATGTTGGATCCGTGGCGATATAATTGGCAACACATAACCTGCAACAGTGATTGCAGCGTGGTGATGGTGTTAGTATATTTACCCTTTTATTGCTTAATAATATAGCTAGATTGAGTTACAATGATTTAGTTGACTAAATTAACGTATTTGGGTGTTTTTTTGTTACATGCATGCAAATATATTTTTTAATTTGCAGATTTGTTGAATAAAGAAATGCAGATCCGGACGACATTAAAGGACAAGGCTCCAATTAGGGGTGTTCAAAACTATCCATATTAAGATATCCGAAAGTTTTTTATGAATTTATTAAAATTAGAATATACAATTTGCCACTTTCGGAACTCAAATATTAGTTTTATCAAAACTCTATATTTTTGGATATCCTATTTTCGGATATCCGGATATATATAGAACCGTTATTTGAGATTTCGGATATCTGAAATTCTTGAATCATTTTATCGACCATGTTGAGAGACGCATATACACTTTTCATTACATTTGCAAATTAACCAAGTTGGACCAGTTTTGGATACCACCCAAGGAATGCCAAGACATTGGTGTCTTAGAATGACACTGATCATGGCCTTAACATGGAAAAGGTTGGACCAACAGATGGGTTTTAACGTTACATAAATCTATAATTGCAAAAGGTCTATAACTTATTAACTTTGAATACAATTGGTACGCTAGAAAACAAAATATAACACTTTTACCCAACTAAAAATCGCTTTATTTAGAGGGGAAAAAAGTAACTTCCATCCAAAATTACTACAACTAGAATAAAACACTTTGGCCAAACAACTGGTCTTTATCTTCCTCTTTCAGCAGCGTTTAATTTCCGGTTTCTCGTTTTTCTTCTTCTCTTATTCTTTCAATTAAATCCAAGGTGGTTCCCAAATAATTTCTAATGTAGGTCCTAAAAAAACATACCATATCACTTCTAAATAATTTTTCCAACCAAGGGGCACCACCTGCCACATACATAGGTTCGCCTCTACTGCACGTCTCCACATGCTCTCAACATGAAGTTAAATCCCCATAAATGTACCTTTGGCGCTACAGAAGGCATGTTCCTGGGATATTTGATAGAGCCGGATGGCATTAAACCATGCCCAGAAAAAACGCAGGCTGTCATCAAACTTCCTTCACAACGCACGTTGAAGGAAGTTCAATCTCTGAATGGAAAACTAGCCAGTTTGAATAGATTCTTGTCCAAATCAGCAGATAAATCAATCCCCCTTTTCAAAACACTCAAGAAGTGTACAAAAAAGGGAGATTTCCGTTGGACTGCGGAGGCAGAAACCAAAAATGTCAAAGAAACCAAAAATGTCATATAATCAGGAGTTAGTACCATATGATATCATTTTGCAGGTTCTATTGTATCTACCTGTTGCAACCTTACTAAGATGCAAGGCTGTATGTAAACAGTGGTGTGCAATAATTACTGACCCTTTGTTTATCAAGCAGCACGCAAAAACAACCAAAATCATTCCGGCCCTGCAACCACCCACAATTCATAATAGACGCCGCAAAACCAAAATCAGCCCCTCGTGCAGTCGTGCTAGTCGATCAATTTGAACGAATTTCTCCATATATATATATACTCATTTGAATACCTTCAGTCAAGAGGTGTCGTCCATGTTGTTTTCCAAAAATGTGGATGGGAATGCAGAAGGTATGGTTGTTGGAACACCTTTTTTATGCTAAAAAATTTACTAGTTTTAGTAATTTGGGTCATGTACAGGGACTGCGTTAATTGCTTTCAAGGCTAGCTTGATAAACGATGAGTCTAACAATCATCTTCAAAGCTGGAATACAGCTATGTTGGATCCGTGTCGATATAATTGGCAACACATAACCTGCAACAGTGAGAACAGCGTGGTGATGGTGTTAGTATATTTACCCTTTTATTGCTTAATAATATAGCTGGATTGAGTTACAATGATTTAGTTGACTAAATTAACGTATTTGGGTGTTTGTTTGTTACATGCATGCAAATATATTTTTTAATTTGCAGATACTATTTGTTGAATAAAGAAATGCATATCCGGACGACATTAAAGGACAAGGCTCCAATTAGGGGTGTTCAAAACTGTTCAAAACTATCCATATTCAGATATCCGAAAATTTGTTCTGAATTAATTAAAAATTAGGATATACAATTTTCCACTTTCGGAACTCAAATATTAGTTTTATCAAAACTCTATATTTTTGGATATCCTATTTCGGATATCCGGATATATATATAGAACCGTTATCTGAGATTTCGGATATCTAAAATTCTTGAATCATTTTATCGACCATGTCGAGAGACGCATATACACTTTTCATTACATTTGCAAATTAACCAAGTTGGACCAGTTTTGGATACCACCCAAGGAATGCCAAGACATTGGTGTCTTAGAATGACACTGATCATGGCCTTAACATGGAAAAGGTTGGACAAACATATGGGTTTTAACGTTACATAAAACTATAATTGCAAGTCTATAACTTATTAACTTTGAAAACAATTGGTACGCTAGACAACAAAATATAACACTTTTACCCTAGTAAAAATCGCTTTATTCAAAGGGGAAAAAGTTAACTTCAATCCAAAATTACTACAACTAGAATAAAACACTTTGACCAAACAACTGGTCTTTATCTTCCTCCTTCAGCAGCTTTTAATCTCCGGTTTCTCGTTTTTTTCTTCTCTTATTCTTTCAATTAAATCCAAGGTGGTTCCCAAATAATTTCTAATGTAGGTCCTAAAAAAACATACCATATCACTTCTAAAAAATTTTTCTAGCTAAGGGGCACCACCTGCCACATACATAGGTTCGCCTCTACTGCACGTCTGCACATGCTCTCAAATCCGGCCCTGCAACCACCCACAATTCATAATAGACGCCGCAAAACCAAAATCAGCCCCTCATGCAGTCGTGCTAGTCGATAACTTTGAACGAATTTCTCTGTATATATATATACTCATTTGAATACCTTCAGTCAAGAGGTGTCGCCCCTGTTGTTTTCCAGAAATGTGCATGGGAATGCAGAAGGTATGGTTGTTTGAACACCTTTTTTAAGCTAAAAAATTTACTAGTTTTAGTAATTTGGGTCATGTACAGGGACCACGTTAATTGCTTTCAAGGCTAGCTTGATAAACGATGAGTCTAACAATCGTCTTCAAAGCTGGAATACAGCTACGTTGGATCCGTGTCGATATAATTGGCAACACATAACCTGCAACAGTGAGAACAGCATGGTGATGGTGTAAGTATATTTACCCTTTTATTGCTTAATAATATAGCTAGATTGAGTTACAATGATTTAGTTGAATAAATTAACGTATTTGGGTGTTTGTTTGTTACATGCATGCAAATATATTTTTTAATTTGCAGATTTGTTGAATAAAGAAATGCAGATCCGGACGACATTAAAGGACAAGGCTCCAATTAGGGGTGTTCAAAACTATCCATATTCAGATATCCGAAAGTTTTTTCTGAATTTATTTAAAATTAGAATATACAATTTGCCACTTTCGGAACTCAAATATTAGTTTTATCAAAACTCTATATTTTTGGATATCCTATTTTCGGATATCCGGATATATATAGAGCCGTTATCTGAGATTTCGGATATCTGAAATTCTTGAATCATTTTATCGACCATGTCGAGAGACGCATATACACTTTTCATTACATTTGCAAATTAACCCAGTTGGACCAAATTGATTTTTTTCTTCAATTCAAGTTTTTCAAATGTATAACTTATTTTAATGTGATTCTAATCCAAAATGTGTAAAAAAAAAGTGAATCAATGTTGAAAATTCTATAATTTAACGATATAATTACAATTGTGAATCATACGTACAAATTTAATGAATCATTATCATAAATCGAGTTTTACAAAGATTTGAGAATTATATATGTGATTTATAAATCGATTCACTATTAATTGATATATATTAATGAATAAAATCAAAATTATGAATCAATAGTTAATAAAAATCATTAGTATTGATATTGTTTTAACGTTAATATAAAAAATGACTTCAGTAATAATTTATTTAACATGAAATACATCTTAGATTTATTTGTTGAGCAAACTATTGAGTTTTTGTAACATAGATTTATCTAAATCCAAAATGACGCATGTTTTTTTTAGTAAATATTTTGCAATGTTTTGACTTTTGTGAAATGCATGTGTAGTGTGAACTTTAATTGGATGCACATAACTGAGTATATAAAGTGTAGATGTAGGGATCAAAATAAAACTTCTCACAAACACAAGGCCCTAAAAATGAAATAAAATATGTTAGTTTTGGTCATCTTCTACACGAAAAGCAACGAAGATTAAAACCTCCATTAAAATATCAGTTGATGCTTACTTTCCTATTGTTTCTTTGCTCGATTCTTTTTCTTTCTTCTTTCTCAAATACAAGGTGGTTCCTGGTCATATTCTAAGGTGGTTCCTGGTCATACTCTAACATAGGTCCGCCTCTGATTTAATCTTTAAATATCTCGAAAAAATAAAGGCCCATTGCCACTGATCACCCTGCACATGCTCTCAAATCCGGCCCTGCAACCACCCACAATTTATAATAGACGCCGCAAAACCAAAATCAGCCCCTCGTCATCCTCTCAAATCCGGCCCTCCAGTCGTGCTAGTCGATCACTTTGAACGAATTTCATTATATATATATATGTATATATGTGTGTATATATATATATATATATATATATATATATATATATATAGTATTAAACTAAACAATATGACATTATAATTATTTGTTTGTTGGTTTTTGTTAACTTAAATACATTTATTGTCAACCAATATTATAAGACGATTGGTATGACTGTATATAATGGTTGAAAATTTGGTTACGCACACAAACTAATTCTTTGTACAAAACTAAAAGAAACATAGTTTTATAATTATAATTAGTTTATATGAACAACCCCTGCACATTATGCTTTTTTAGTTAAGCATAGAGTTGTTTAGATATGTATTAGATTATTTTATTTTTAAGAACTTAATATAATATATTTAGTTATTATAAATATAAATGAGGTGTTAGGTTGGTGATTTTTTTATTTTGTTACTTTGGGTCTTTTGTAAAGCGTTTCATATAATATGAGTCCATTTGACCCGTGCCTTTTTAAGCCCGTGCTTGTTCGGGCGCGAGCAGTTTGGACCCGTGGCCCGATCCCGCCTAACCCACCCATTTTGACACCTCTTAAAACATGCATGATTTAACAACAGCACACGACATGGTCAAGTAAATAATTTACATTAAAAATTGGCAAGTGAAATTGCAATTTAGGAGTAACTAAAAGAAACACGGGAATAAGTGTGCATAGGCTTTGAGTTATACTGAGGGTTAAGACTTAAGATTGTAATTTTCCGTTCAGTCACAATACTTTTCAAATGGTTAGATTTTCATTTAGAACTAAATCAGCCTTTAAATAATATAAGCCTAATAGTTCATTCAACAAAGCATCATAAAATTAACGCATATTTACAACCAAATATGTACTAAAATTTATGCCACCACTTAGCCTATTGCTAGACCGTTGTTTACTAATATCGATACAGGAGCTTTATGTCCATACCGCTATTTCCGTGACCATACGGTCCACCATTCCCATTGCGTGATGGTGGCATAGGTGGCGATGGAGGAAGACCTATTAACAACCAAATGAATATAATTATATCTACAAAGAACTTCAGTTTGACTTTCGAGGTCAAACGAATTGATCCTAGATGTATGGTAGATGTGACAGTTTCGACCCATTTACTTATTTGTGGGTCGAGCCGGTGGAGGTGACTTAAAAAGCCCGTTTCAATCCAAACCCAACCTTGAATAACTGTTAAAACCGCTCTTTTACATCCCGAACTTGTTACCATGTTAGTTTTAACCCATTTATAGATTAATGACTAATGAGTCAATTTGGATTGTATTTTATACATTCTGTCAAATGGATGAATTTTTCTTTTATCTAATAACAGAAATGGATTAAATGGGCAATGATCGCCAAAAAGAGAGGATATAATAGGCACTTGTTTCATACCATAATCTTTAGCAGTTACGTGGTGAAGACTTTACATGGCCAGGGTCGCATCCTCATTCTGATTTGTCCTGTGACCACCTCGCTTACTTACCATGCTTATACACTCTATATGATCATTCATTCCTTTCTTCTCATCAGTGAAACATGACCATATTCACTAACCAAGACAATCGGCTCTTTCTTCATCTCGATGTGTAAATTTATACTTTAAAGGTTTGGCCATTCACATAGTGCCAAACACTACCAGCTAGCAATATTGTTTTCATAAATCTGCTCATATGAACTCAATCAAGGACTTTTATAAAATCTATGCTCAGTGATTATTTATTACTTATTAGAGATACTTATCTGTTAGGCTTTCTCAGATTGATCCCGTGTGCAATGTTATGAGTTGTAAGAAATGCAACAGCAAGATGATCAATGTCGCCACCGACAAATAACTAACACCAGTTAATTCAACAATCAATAATACCAATAAATAGGTAAAGGGTCTGCAATACGTACCGACCTTGTAGTATTTGCTTATGGCAAAAACAATAGATACCCACTCAGTCACAGTGTCGAATCCAAACGTAAGTATTTCGTTCTAACAGAATAAAAAGCGCACTTTGGATTGTTTCAAAGCAGCAAAAGAAAACACTACAGTAACTTCATCGGGTATTTCTTTAGTCGCCGTCTGAGTAAAATAAGATTAAAAAATAAAAACTAAAAGGGCAAGTGGTCTAAAGAAACAGGAATCAATAAATGTCTCACCTGAAAACATTCCATGATGAAGAGCAAATGCAAGTGATTGTAAGAAGTAAAGCCCCGAGTATCGGTTTGACTCTTGTGAAAAGTAAATTTGTGTGAATCATAACCAAGAATCATCTTGAATAAAGTCGGACCTTGATAAAAAGTCATTATGGATGCTCCTGCTATAGCCACGATGGTACCTAATGCTTTTGCTTGGCTTGTAGATTTTCTTACATCAAACTTTTCCATCCTAAATGGTTATCATGCAGCCAAGTAAGAAATCACAAATAAACGGTAAGCAATAATTTTATTCTATTTTAAAGGTGTACACTATGGCCTATAATTCGTTGTTGAAGGTTCCGTTTCCAGCTGCTCACAAACTTGATAGTTTTTTTTACGTAACCATCTGTAAATCGTACGGTCTATATCTCAAATCGCTATACCATATGCAATTTCAAAAATACTGATGATTTCAAATACTATATGATGGTTTAACCAAAAATTAAGTACCTTTAAATTCAATCCACGCTTACAAAAGTCATGATCTTTAAAGGAGATGGCTGAGAAATTCATGATATTAGGGTTATAAGAAAAGTATATTATGAATGAATTTTTTACGTGAGATATGGCATGGTAACAGCTGGTAACAATATAGAAAACAGAAACCTACGAATGGATCCATAGTATCCGGTCGAGGTCCAACCGAGCCAACAATGTGAATCCTTATGGACAGGTGGATCTCCTTTATCATCTCACGTCTTTGAGGATGTGAGCCCTGCCTATCAATAGGAAAGGTAAATAGTAAGAATGGAACAAAATTTATAGAAATTATTATCAGCTAATAGAATGAAAATAAGTACAACTGAGAACACCTCCTTGAATGAACTTTCGGTCGTTAAATACCCTTGCCTCTTGGTCTGCTCCCTTCGATTCCAAGAAAGGGAGAGTAGGGCGTCTTTGGTTCTTCAAGAAGATATAAGTTGTTGCCTTTGATATCCTAACTGAAAGAAAATAGGAAAAACAGTCATATACAAACATAATATGAATAACAAATATCAAAACAGGTGCTGACAAAAAAAAAACAATAACTAACCTAAATATCCTCCATATTAGATACATTATCAAAGCTCCAAGAACAGCAAAACTTGCACAAAAACACATTAAAAATCGTTAAAACCCTAGTGATGGAGTTTTCTTCTTCGAGAGAGAGATTTGATGATTAGGGTTTTTCTTTGTGAAAAAAATATATATACATTATGTTTGTTTTAATAATGGTTATGGATTATAATTTTTGTAGATCATTGTCAATTATGATAAAATAAGGAAAAACTTAAGATAACAATGATTTCATACCAAACTTATCATAATCTTATTTTAAGTAAATATCAACACACAAACACAATCCTAAAACAATACAGATTCCTAAATATTTTATTAAATTCGAAATTTATAGAGCTAATTATATATTATAGAATGCAACATAATTATCAAAATAACTTGTAGCCTAATTGGTAAACACACAAGTTATTAATGCTACTCTTAAAACCAACCCAAGTTCAAATCTCACTAATGACATTTTTATAAAACGAATTTTGAAAAAAATAATATTAAAAATTAATATAAATTATACATTAAAACCGGGAAAAATAGTTGGATTAATAGTTTAATTATTAAATTGCTTAGGTGGACATATCTGCTTAGGTGGCATTGAGGTGGCATTGAGGTGGCATTGAGGTGGCATTAATGCCAATGCCTCCAGTTATATATATATATATTTATATATATATATATATATATATATATATATATATATATATATATATATATATATATATATATATATATATATAATCCGGATCGATTGAGAATGTTTTTATTTTGAGAAGATTGAGAAGGTTTTCAAAAATGATAGATTTTTAACTTTGATTCATGTTTTTCAGATAAAACTCATTTTAATGTCATTAAAATTCAAAATGTGTAAAAAAATTTTGAATCAATGTTAAAAATCTCTCGATTTTGAGATACATGTAGAATACTGAATCATTTGTACAAATTTAATGAATCATCATCATAACTCGATTTTAACAATGATTTGTGAATCAAATTTGTGATTTATAAATTCGATTCAACATAAAATGATGTTTACTTATGAATCAAATCAAAAACATAAATCAATTTGCTCAAACGATGATTTCTCAATCTTCTCAAAATAAAAACATTCTCAATGAAACCGGAGCCTATATAGGTATATATATATATATACTCCGTATATACTCCGTATATACAGAGTCTGTCCTGAGTTTTCTGCTACCCTGGGCGAGACGATCGAAAGATGCCCCTGTCAAATTTCATAAACACAAAACTCTTATCGTCCCAAAGTCTTTGCCCATCCACAAAAAACAGACAACTTAAGAAAAACATAATTATTAGTGATTTTTCTCTCTTATTTTTTATGGAATGATAATTTTACCTTTATTTAATTAATTAATTATTGATTTACTAAAAGTTTGCAATAACAATATCAAGTAAGGGTAATATAGTAACCTTAACCAAATTTTATAATTTATTTTTTATAGTGAACAATTAATTTTAGACAACTTAAAATAAAAATATGAATAATAATATTGGAACCGAATGAGTATTTTTTTTAGCGATTTGGCTTGCGAACAATACCCACATATCAAGATATTAAAACTTACAAATATTATTTGAAATGTTTTATTTTATACATAGAGTTATTGACGTTTAACATCGTATTTATGTACAATTTAATATAGGGATATAATTTATTTACGTGACTTACTGTTAGACATCCAAAAAAAAAAATAAAAAAAAATCACATAAATTATTATATCTGCTAGCACTAAATTAGCTAGTTATCAACCATGGAATAATGAAAAATTAAGCTCAATAAAGGAATGAAACTATAATACAGTAGAAATTAAGAAAACTAAGAGGTAAACTTAAAAAATGAAAACAATCGAATAAAAAGTTAAAAAATGATTTTCCATATTCCTGTGACAAACTTTTACGTTTTGACTCTTTTCTACTATACAACTATTTACTCACATAAATATAATCAAAAAAGTCATCTCTTTAGTTTAACACCCTGCGTCTCTCTCTTAGAGCATCCACAATGCAAAAAGTCTTCAATGACTTTTTGCATTTAATGCATTAAATGAATATCACATATAATGAAGAAGACTTTGAGGAAAGACTTGATGTTTATCAAGTCTTTCTTAAAAGCTTTTTAAAAAGCTTTCAAAGCAATGCAAAAAAACTCTCCCAAAAGACATTTTTAAATAGTAAAAAGCTATTGTCATTTAATGCATTGGAGATGCTCTTAGTCCCTGTCATTTTCCTTTTATTCCGATGATCGCTGTATTTCTCCGGCAAGTTGTTTTCTTTTAAAAAATTACTTCCTACTTCATTTAGCTTTACTTCTTCTTATAAATTATACCAAACATCATTTTATATTACAACTCTATTGATATTACATAAAAACGATTTACAACGCTAACAATTTGATGCCCGTTGCTAATCTGATGCCCTCTGCTAATCAACGACGACTGTCTCGGATTTACTCGCTAGCCATTTTGGTAGTGTCTCTCCTGTTGTTTTCCAGAAATGTGCATGGGAATGCAGAAGGTATGGTTGTTGGAACACCTTTTTTAAGCTAAAAAATTTACTAGTTTTAGTAATTTGGGTCATGTACAGGGACCGCGTTAATTGCTTTCAAGGTTAGCTTGATAAACGATGAGTCTAACAATCGTCTTCAAAGCTGGAATACATCGACGTTGGATCCGTGTAGATATAATTGGCAACACATAACCTGCAACAGTGAGAACAACGTGGTGATGGTGTAAGTATATTTACCCTTTTATTGCTTAATAATATTGCTAGATTGAGTTACAATGATTTAGTTGACTAAATTAACGTATTTGGGTGTTTGTTTGTTACATGCATGCAAATATATTTTTTAATTTGCAGATACTATTTGTTGAATAAAGAAATGCATATCCGGACGACATTAAAGGACAAGGCTCCAATTAGGGGTGTTCAAAACTATCCATATTCAGATATCCGAAAATTTGTTCTGAATTAATTAAAAATTAGGATATACAATTTTCCACTTTCGGAACTCAAATATTAGTTTTATCAAAACTCTATATTTTTGGATATCCTATTTCGGATATCCGGATATATATATAGAACCGTTATCTGAGATTTCGGATATCTAAAATTCTTGAATCATTTTATCGACCATGTCGAGAGACGCATATACACTTTTCATTACATTTGCAAATTAACCCAGTTGGACCAGTTTTGGTTCTCAATTGTATACTTAGTGGTGGTAATTTTGATCCATTTATTATGAATGGGTCAATTCGAGCTATATCATATGAGGTTTACTTTTTAATGCCTTTTTTAATTTTAGTTTCATTCTTGCAGTTCACTAGTACTAGTATGACATGAATATAAAAAATTTATTGTGATTACAAATCATTAATTAAATGGGTCAATGTGCATTCCATTAGATCTACGGTCTACGAATTGTGAGTTGGGCTTTTCGTAAATTTGAGTATGGTTTCCCAGTTTTGACTAGGTTTAATGTTTATGAAATTTCTTTGATTACTTGAAACTGATTTTGACATATGAGCCTGTGTTATTCGTAAATGTGAGATGGGTTCGTTTGGGTGTTGGAATGGGGCCTGAAATGGGTGGGTTTGGGTGATGAAATGGGGCTGAAATGGGTATATAATCTCATGTTATCAGCCTTCTTCCCAATAACTCTGCATTTGTCCACAACAAGTACTTTCAGCAACATAAAGGTATATGTCACGCACCCAAACCCTTTAGTATGGCGTCTTTATTTTGCACCTTTTTAAAGTAAACTGATGACAAATTACATGATTATTGTTATGCTGCAGGTTGTGAGTATCATTCCGCTGAAAGATGGAACTGCTCCAAAGTTTGTGCAGAGGACACAAGTGGTTACAGAAAGCTGCGAAGTTGTTTGATTGGAGTGGTCACTTTATGAAGAGCGTAATCCGGAATTTTTGTATCAATTACGATTGCTTTCTATTGGTATGTCTTGGATTGTAACACTGTATATCAGTGTTATTTCTTTTCTTTTTTTTTCCCGGTTTTTGTGGTAAACCTTTGTAGGTTATTTACTTATGTATAGGAAAAGGGAAGTGATTTGCACACTCACACAATTGATTGACACACTCAAATTATGAGTGTTTTGACATTTATACCCTTACAGGGTGAAAATAAGTAAAAATGATATGAGGGTATAAATGTCAAGACACTCATAATTTGAGTGTGTTGAAACAAACAAAGACCTTGATAGATCTTGAGCTCGTGGATCGTTATGTATGCCTATGTAATCACAAGCACAATAAAAGATAATCTCTACAACTTATGTTCAGCAGCGGAATATAAACACAAGTAATAACTAAGAACTTCTTGATCCTCTATGGATCTTTATATTAACTAAAACTGAGTTTTTCAATCGGTACATAACTCTTTCTAATGTGTTCCTTTTATAGATAAGGAACCCTAAACAATATCTCTAAACCGTTTCCCAAGAAACGTATAAACTTAAAACTAAATAAGATATACACAATCACTTCCTAATAAAGCTCATGTATATCCAAACTAAATATACAAAACACGGAATAAACACTTCCATGAGAAACCAACTAGTCACTATTATACTTCAGAGGAATAAGTCTTCGGCCAGAATCCACTTCACTTCAGTAGAAACACTTGGCATAATCCAGACTTTCACATAAATCCCAACAATCCTCCCCTAAACTGGAATTTGACTTGTTAAGTTCCTTGATAGATCTGACACGAGAGGATTGAACACGAACAACAACAGCAACAGCAAAGAATCCAAAGAACATCTCTATGATGAAGAAACTTTAAAACTCTATATCTTTGCAGCAACAAATGACAATAGGTACATCAAAACAATTAGTTGCATACTATTCTCATCACATCCGGGTGTGTGAACTCCTGTGAGAGGTGAATCATTGAAAATAAATGGATTTGATGTCTCTTTACCAATAGCCATCACTACTGGAGTAGCCATATGTTTAAGTTCGTAAACTATGGTACACTGATAACCATATGATTTATTGGCAAACCAAGCAACCATATAAAGGATTTGAAATGTCTTTACCTGTAGCCGTTTGCTCAGGACTAGTTAATTCTTAGAATTGGTGAATTAAGAACCAAATATGGAATATGCCACTGCCTTTACCACAAGCCATATACAAGTGGGCTAGCCAATTCTTGGATTCCAAAAAGGAATAAAACATGGTGAATTGAAAACCATACAACACTCTTCAATTAAGCATGGGTGGTTGCATACCCTATGATTTTCAGAAATCATCAGCTATCAGATTTGATGTGTCTTTACCAAAGCTGTACCCTTTGGACTAGCTAACTCTTGAACATACACAAAGTATATCAGGTGAGTCAAGAACCAAAAAATATACAACAAACCTGCAATAAAAGTTAGATAAAACCAAAATCATTTTTTTTTTTTTTTTTTATAGAAAAGAAAGAAAGAAAACAAATATTACAAAGTATTACAATCAAGATGAACCTTTATGTGATAGAAGTTGATTCTTAATCAAACCAACACATTGAATAGCATGAAGGTCATCATTGCCAACCGGATTAGGAGGCACGTCCAACTTGTGTCTCAGAAACCTTTCCATAAAAGTATCAGATAAAGGATAAAGCCTATCTGATAGCATACACAAAATCATCCCATGTAGTCGAACTACCGAACACAAGGCAAAGCATAAAACCTCCAACTCTCAATCTCCCATTTATGAGAATTCTTCCAAATAGAATACCCTTTACCATTTGGAGAATCAGAATCAAACATAACTTGAAGATCACCCAAAAGATATAAACAGAACCAGTTCTTTGAATGATACTTATAATAATAACATGAGTATCAGACATTTGTAAATCATGTCTATTCACTAAATGAAGAATATCCTTCAAGAAATTAAATTCAAGAAACGTATTATCCAGCCGACACAGATTCTTTCCATTTCCAATCAACCAAAATTACATGAGTTCCTTCAGGAAAATCATCAACAGTTCCAACTTCAATAAAAGTAGATTCATCAGCTTGGATATCAAAATCAGTATTCCTGGAAGCATGTTTCTTAGCCAATCTGTCAGAACTTCTTGTAACCAAACTCTTCATTTCCATACCATCAATGTGGTACCAATCATGTAATCAGTCTCCTGAATCGAGAATCATTAAGATCCACACTGGACAACATTTGAGAAAGAAATTAAAGAAGATTTAGCGAAACAACCAGTTCAGAAGAAGGAGTAGCATCGAATGTGTTTCGAAGGAACAATCGAAGATACCACCGACAAAACATATCAAAATTATCCACAATTTCAACTGTTTTCTGTCTCTTGGCTGTAGGAACATCAGGCATTGAATCACGATTTTCCAATGAAGAAGAAGAAATAGTACCTTGTGAAGAAAACTTCATAACCGGATTATACTTGTCGAATCAAAGCATCATCGACAAAGTCAATTTGCTTCATGGACATACCAGAATTATACATAGCAGCATTCTTCACAACTCTTCTCATATAATTCCTCTTAAAAGCTGTCATAGGTGCATGTCTTTTAGCTTTATTTCGTTGATCAATAAGAGCTCTTCTCTTAGCAGCAGATTCTAGCTTTCTTTGATTACCAAGTGCCTTCATTTTCTCCACAAAATCATCATCATTAAAAGAATCTCCTAAGATAAGGTTTGCAAGAAAGGATCGAAGCACCTTGAGAAATATAACCATCCCATTGATCATCAGTAATCGTAGGAAAGAATTCATCAAGCTCTAATTTCCTTTGAGTCAAATCAAAGCATCTGATCTTGAAAAATTTAGCCATACACGACTCTTTGGATATTCTCATAATCACAAATAATCCAGGTCTGAGCTTGATATTGTTCTTTAGTCACTTTTCCGACTTCAGCAATCAGACAATCACAGAGTCCTGTCTGTCTCAAGATATCTCAGCAGAACCAATTTCAGCAGAACCAATGTGAGCTTGAGAGCAATCAAACCCACATGGAGGAAATAGGTTGAGACAATTCCTCTATAGGTGTAGAAAACCTCGGATGAATCATTCAACTTGTACATTCTCCCGCAAATAAAAACCTCTTCATCATCTGCGGAAGGCGACACATTTGAATGTTCGGGATAGAAGAAGTTTGACCATGACTAGTAGTAACCTCCTTTACTAGGACATCGGCGATGCATCAACCATATATGGCTCCTTTGAAGTATCAGCATGTACAATATTCAAATATTGTCTTCGTCTTTTGCTAGTATATAGAATAGGCTCCTTGCTCTTTGAAGATTTATCAATAGAAGAATGAACATCAGATGTAAGTGCCACATCAGCCAATATCGCAAGAGATTCATTAAGATTCTCATGTGTCCTCCTCATCGGAAGAAATCAAACTTCTCTTTGTACCTTCGACTTAGCGCTTTTCCAAGTGCTCAACTTTATTCTCCAAGCCCACAATCTTATCACCAAGAACAGTTTTAGTTTTCGCAAGTTCTTTCTTAAGACCGGTCACCTTCACCTGTAAGCTTATTCACCAGAGCATATAATGAGGTAAGTGTGATAGGTTCTTCATCAGCATCATGTGATTGTTCAGTTGGAATTGGAACTTCAGTAGAATGTTCAGAAGCAACATTATCCTGATCAACATTAGAACAACCTTCACCAAATGGAGTCCTAACAGGACTTGGTGTGGACAATCTGTCAGTATCAACCTGAACTTCATCAATTTGATCCCAACGCTTCAATAGGAACTTGGATAAATGCTTGGACTAGAACATGGTCTTGGTGAAAGTAGATGCTTGTCAAAGAGAAGGACCTCACCACCATCTACAAGGAGTTCCATCGTAGGATTGGAGGAAGGTAAAACTACATTAAGCTCATTATCAATCTCATTTTCCTGAGGTAACATTGCAGCTAACAAAGGAAAATGTGTCCCTTCAAATTTAGTTCTCATTGTAGCAAATAACTTGGGAGTCAGAACACTTATGGGATAAAAGGCTTGAGTTTGTGTAGAAATATTTAATATCATCTGTAAGAACCTAGGTAGTACATCAAAACTTACCCTTTGTCATAGTTATATTTTCTACCATATTATCAAAGATATACTTAGAGAAATTAAAAGTTAAACCCTTAGATAAACAAACAATACCACATCCCATTTGTGTTGAAAATTGATCCGACCTCCCGACTTATTGCTCATGCACCAACAAAGTATGAACCAAGAATCTCCACATAGGACAGAGCTTATTTTTCAACCACATATCAGTCCTCGTACTTTGATATCCAATAGCTCTAAGTCCTTCAAGCACCATTGTAGAGTCAGAATGATAAACCCCATTCTCATCGTCCAGTGAAGTTGGCTTCTGATCAAATCCTCTGTCACCACATACCATTGTCCATCAACACTTGCAACTATCTCAGTATCACCTCTTGCGACGCCCAAAATTGAGTAATCAAAGTTTCATATATTGCATCTGGATAATGGGTCAATGCATATACAATCTTTGATCTTAGTAAGAAAGAAATCATCGGCCTATAAAGCTCATCTCCTCGAGCAATCCCAAGAAAAGCAACCTTGTTATGATCGTGTTTAAATTGAAGTGCCATGAGTGATTTTGAGGATTAGGGTTACGATTTTTCACAAAAGGAAGTGTTTTTAATGAGAGAGTAATTGAATCAATTAATATGGAGCGAAAATATTCCGGAGAGAATAAATAGAAAGTTCTCAATTTTAGTCAAAGTTGACCAAAGATGACGTGGATTTCTACTTTTCCTCAATTCACTTATAACTTCGGTAGAAAGCGGAAATCATCTTGAAGTAGAACCCTCAGAAGAAACAGAAGACTTACTCACGAAGCTTCAGTAAATATCTTTTTACTGTTTCACCCACACGCATTAATTCTCTTACCACTTGAACCCGTCTATAAAATAATCCCAATGCACATAGACTTCTTCATCAAAAATCCCCAAATAATATCAAACCCTAATCTCTTCAATCCTTCAAAATTAACCAAACTCATCATGAGTACCAAACTTGAGATCATAGATCTCACAACAACATCCTCATCATCTAGTGAAGATACCAATACATGGTTTAACTATTTTCCAAAACCATATCCACTACCAAAGAAGTCACCTTTTCTCTCCTCATCAGAAGATGAAAGTGTTGAAAAACCAAATGTATCTGCTGAAGATTCTGATGAATCCTATAATGAGGGAACATCTTATTCCCAACCCTCAGCACCTAGGCCTCAACGAAGGTCACGGGCCAAAAATCCACCACTTCCTATGGGAAGAAAGGTGGTGCTTGGTCTCTTGGCATCATGTTTTGGTGCATCATCACATATCGTATCAAGGAATGGAAAAAGGAAAATGATGTAAGTTGATGTATGATTGAAAGAGTAGATGAAGCACAAAGGAAAATCTTTCAGTCTCATCTCTCTGCCACAATCAGTGTCAGCTTCTTCGTTTGCATCAATCCATCCTCTCCATTTTGATCCTTAGCATCATTAGAGTTGGTTATGCTTTCACAAAGGCATAGCCAGCATTTAGTGCCAAAATATGTGAGCGATCATGCATATCCAACAGCTATTAGTGTGAAAGATGTGAGCAGTCATGCTCATCGTGCTCATCTTTAGATGTTGGAACAGATGATATGTAATAGATTAGGACTATTAGATCATGTAGATGCTTTTGATGTTGCCAGTACTCTGTAATGTGTAAGGCTGTAAGCTGTTTCTTGAATGAATGAATGATCTATTTGCTTATGTACTTCTTTTGATTGAATCATATGACTTGATACTTCAACTTCAGAGGAAACAAATAGCACACTTCAGACAATGAATTTGGAAGAAACCAGAGCTTTCTTGACCATAACACAACTGATCGAGACAACCATTCGCAAAACAAACACGAAACATGCACAAACAAAATAAAGAAACACACTAAACTTACATTAGCAGGTTAGAGTTAGTTACCAAAACAACCAAATATACAAAATTACATAGCAAAAATGCAAAGTTATACACAAATCCTCCCCTGAGGCATATGCCTCCCGAGGCCTTCTGCTCCCCTTAAACTTTGCAGCTAAGGGTTAAGCATGCCAATATGGACCACAAGGTGTTGAAACCTTGGTCCTTCAAAAGCCTTTGTTAACAAATCGGCCACATTATCATCAGTATGTATTTTGACCACATTTATCAAATTTTTATCATATGCATCTCTTATAAAGTGGTGCCTGATTTCAATATGTTTTGTTCGACTATGAAAAACTGGATTTTTAACAATGCATATGGTACTTTGATTATCAATAAAATTGTTGTGTTCATGAAGTTATACCCATAATCCAACAACGATTTTGAATCCAAAGAACACATCGTGACAATTAGCAGACACGCACATACTCCTTCAGTAGATGAGGTAGCCACAATAGTTTGTTTCTTGCATTGCCAAGAAATCAATCTCTTTCTAAGGAATTGGCAACCTCCAGTAGTGGACCTCCTATCCAGATTAGCACCAGCATAGTCACTATCACTATAGGCTTCCAACTTAAAAGGAGACTCTTTTGGGTACCAAAGACCAAGAAGAGGTTGGCCTTTGAGATACTTAAAGATCTTCTTAACAAGACATGAGATGGGAAGTCAATGGAGTAACTTGATGCCGCGAACAAACACTCACAGCAAAAGTAATATCAGGCCTGGAAGCTGTTAAATACATCAAAGACCCAATCATGACCACAGTACAAATGAACATTCACAAGTGGATCAGCTTCATTGTTGGTCTTTGTCTTTGGAGCTTCATAAGGTGTAGTAGCAGTCCGTACACCCTCCATACCAAACTTCTTCAAGATGTCCCTCACATATTTGTCCTGACTTATAAAAATACCATCGTTTCTAACGAACTTGAAGACCTAAAAGAAAGTCATCTCTCCCATTGCACTCATGAAACTCTCCTTCATGAGTTCCTCAAACTCCCTGCACCAAGCTTCCTTTGTGGATCCAAAGATAATATCATCCACATACACTTGCACAAGAATAATGGGTGGAATTCTTCTTCAGGGAAAAGAGTCTTATCAATTGCACCTCTTGTAACCGTGCTTCAGAAAATGTAGATAGCCTAGCATACCAGCTCTGGGTGCACGATGTAGTCCATAGAGAGCTTTGACTACCTTATAAACATAGGTCGGATGATCTGGATCTTCAAATCCTTTAGGTTGAGTGACATACACCTCCTCTTCAATTTCACCATACAAGAAGGCTCCTTTAACATCCATTTGATAGACCATAAATCCCATATAGGATGCATAAGCTAAGAAGATCCTTATAGCCTCAACTCTTGCTACTGGTGCAAATACTTCATCATAATCGATCCCTCTCTTGTCTATAACCCTGTGCAACCAATCGGCTTTGTTCTTGATGACAACACCCGAGCATCTCTCTTATTCTTGAGAATCCATTTTGTCCCAATAGCATACTTACCATCGGTAGTGGTACCAATATCCAAACCTCTGATTTTGAAAGCTGTTGCATCTCATCCTGCATTGCTTCAAGCCAACTTGAGTCTTCAAGAGCTTGAGTAACACTAGTTGGTTCCACTTGTGAGAGAAAACAAGCAAACAGACAATGTTCATAGTCTGTGTGATTGTCTCTCTGTTGATTTGAGACATAAGAGACAAAAGCCACCTATCCATATTTAGAACGCCTACGTACCTCTTTTGTTCTAACAGTGCATCAGGGATCACCAATAATATTTGACTGTGGATGTACATTGTTGATCCTTGTTGTAGTGGTGGTGTTGACATCAATGGAATCATCAAGATTAGTCACATAGGTTCAAAGTCAGATTAGGAAGGTGTGTTGAATATGCCTGCTTTAGGTTGATGATGACCAAGATCTGAAGGTGTTGGAAACCTTGTATAAGGTTCACCAAGATCTGTTGACACTTTAGTAGACATAGGAGTCGAGTCAACATGTCTTTCAGCCGAATTGGAGAGGTGAGAAGAACCAGATTCCCTTTCAAGATTGAAGTTTCAGTAATCTGCATTAGAACTCGCTTCAGCATTCCTCTCAGTATCTAAATTTCTTTGCATACTCTTGTTTCTTCAATCTTGCAAGGTCCTCAGCATAATAGAATTCATCTTCACCCACATCAGTATAAGCTTGAGAAGTGTCACCTACAAAATTGTTAGGAGAAAAGGAAGGTACTATAATGGGTTGTTCATCATCGGACCCCACTCAGAATGAACATCCAAATTGTCTGCGTTTGTAGTTGTAGATACTTACTGAGATCTGATTTTGATCGACCTTATGTCTAGCATATCCCAAGTAATCACCAAGTAATCAAGATCAAATGACCAAACATGACCCTGGCCTTGAACATTAGGCTTGTCTTCAAGATACCTCAAATTCAATGTCTCCTCAATTTTCTTTGCAGATATATTGTAAACTCTGTATGCCTTACTATGAGCAGAATACCCCACAATGTAACCATCATCAGCTTTCTCATCAAATTTGCCCAAAGGATCACTGGTATTCAAGATTGTCACCTGACAGTAAGCGGTTTAAGGTAATGAATAACAGGAACTTTCCCAAAAAGAAGTTCATAAGGTGTTTTAAGATGTGGTCTTGTAATGGACACTCTATTGAGTACATAACAAGCTGTACCAACAGCCTCAGTCCAAAACATGGTAGGAAGTTTAGCGTGACCTCTATTAGGGTTCTATTTTTTCTTTCTGCCACCCCATTTTGTTGAGGGGTTCTTGGAGTGCTATAGTCCCTTTTGATTCCCTTCAACCTGCAGAGTTCTATGAGAATTGCATTTTTGAACTCTGTACCATTATCACACCGAATTCCTTTCACCTTTTTGTTCAACTGATTCTCAATAAGGGTAATGAAGTCTTTCAAAATTTCAGATGTTTCATCTTTGGTCCTTAGAAAGAATACCCAACAAAATTTGCTAAAACCATCAGTAATCACCGAGATAAAAAAATATTTATGATCAATGCTTCTCACTTTAGTTGGACCAAACAGATCCATATGAAGCGGTGAAGAGGTTCAGAAATAATGGTTCTGCCAGTAACTGGAACACCTTTGTAAGAGGCTCTGTGCTGCTTTCCTTTGTTGCATGCAACACAGTTATGATCATTAGTGAATACTTTGGCAGGAAGTCCTTGAACAAGGCCCAGTTTAGAGAGCTGGTTGATGGTCTTGAAATTGACATGGGCCATCCTTCGGTGCCATTTGGTGGACTCATCCACAGATGCTTTAGCCACCAAACATGTTAAGTCACCTGCCGGTTGGACATTAGTTAAGTTAAATGTATACGATTATGACTCAGAGGAACCTTCAAGGAAGAAGTATCTTCTGGGAGTTTGAAGTCTTTAGATAGCACAAGACATTCATTCTCTGTGAAGAGTACTTTGTTCTTGGTGTCACAGATTTGTGAGACTGAAAACAAATTGAAGTGTTGAAGTTCCTTGACATAATAAACATTCTCAAAGTCCAGTTGAGGTGTTTTGATGGTCCCTTTTCCTGTAATTCGTCCATCACTTCCTCTAAAGGTTACATTGCCTCCACCTTCAATAGGTATAAAGTTATGCATCATGTCCCTGTTTCCTGACATATTTCTTGAACAACCACTGTCAACAATTCCAACATCTTTATGCTTAAGGGGATGATCCTTCAACAACAACAAAATATGAGAATATTAGGTACACTATGGAGGCTCAAGTCATTGCGACTTGAACACTCTTAACAGATCATATGAGTTATGCCAGGTAGAAAGATAAGATCCACTATTGTTCTTGGGTTTCCAATGAAACTTAGGTCTATGTTTATTCCAAGAACAACCTCTGAGGGTCTTGACAGGCCTTCAGTACCCTCTCCCATCACTCATAGGATTTATATATCTAGGCCAAAAACCATTTTTAAAATATTCACTGGTTGATTGAACATATGGTTTTCCAAATGATCTTCTCCAAGGAAAAGATGTATTATAATTAGAGGCTTGTGGAACATAAGGTGGTATTACATTCACATTGGTCCACATAGGCCTAGTATTCCTAGAGTCACCACACCTACTCATTCTTTGCTCATGATAATCACAATCCTTAATTAAATGGGATTTACTTCCACACACAAAACATTTCTTAGAAGAGAAGATTTATTCAAACCAAAAGAAGTATTCTTACAAGCAGAAGTATTCAAACCAAAACCATGAAAAGAATTGTTTTTAACATACTATTATGCAAAGAATTAAAAACTAAGTCTTCAGAAGCAACTGTCTTGGAAGTGGATTCCTTGGCAGCACACTCTTATTGGTAGTCTTTGGGATGGTGGGGGTGTAGACTCGGAAAGGTCAGGACTTGAGAAGGTCAGTGGGAGTCAGACTTGTCATTTGAATCACTCTCTGTAGACCCTTGCTTGGTGGACTTGTCACTGTTAACACAAGAGACAAAGTCATTAGAAGAAGTATTAGGTCTGCATGTCTCTTGACTTTTTGCCATACAGATGATATGATCCATCAAAGTCTTTAATTTTGGACACATCAATAGGCATATGTTCACCTCGAATAGGACCAGGGACAGAATGTAATTGACCTTCTTTGACAAAATTAGCTAGCTTGGCTGGTGTAGATTTACGTGTGTCATCCCTAGCTTCTAAGCCAACATATTTCTTAAACCCTAAAGCCACTGTAGAGTTAGAAGCTTGACTACTATAAATAAAACCAGCTAACTTATTCCCATTCATCATCCATTCTTTATGCCTAGCAATTTCCTCTTTAAGTTTCTCCTTAAGCTCTAGATTTTCTGACTCTAAGTCTGCTCTTAACTTCTCAAACCATTTTAACTCATTTGTAGCACATTCGAGATCTCTTTCTAAAACACCTATCTTTTCACCATAAGCTATTTCATTCTTCTGAAACCAAACCTTTTGTCTTTCTAGTGTTTTTAAAGCCTGTTTATAAGCTTCTACTTCCACATAATATTCATTATATTTAGGTTCCAAAATATCATAAGCTTGTTTAAGTTCATTATAACGCTCACTACAACCAAACAAACAATTTTGTACCTGAGATATGCCCATCAAGGCAATCTGATCATGCCTATCCTCTGAAGTGTAGATCAACCCAACATTATCGGACCATCATTATCAGACTCCATGTTGCTTCAGTCCACATTGCTATCCAGTGACCAAAGCAGATGATCCCTTTGATGTTCCTGCCCTCCTGATACCTGGCTGATAAGAAGTGTATCTTGTCTCATCACCGCCTTTCTGTCTTTGCATTCTCTGGAAAAGTGCCCCATCTGTTGGCATGTGAAGCATTTAACCTTCCTCTTGTCAAACCTTGCTGGATCACGCCCTTTGAATCCAAACCTTCTTCCAGCTTTTCTTTCAAAACTCTTGATATCCATGGAAAGCATGGCCACTTGCCACCTCAACTTCATCTCTTCCATCTCAAGCGGGTCCACTTGATCAAAATCCTCATAAGCTAGTTCTGGAGGATCATAATCAGCACAGAAGGATCCAAGTACATCTTCCATAATGTTGCTTGATTTAGAGTGAGAACTTGATGAAGGAGCAGCATACGATGATGATGGATATGGGCTTGAACCATAGCTAGACTTTGGAGTAGAGGCTCCAACAAATGCAGTCTACCGACTAGCGAGAAAGAAGATGATCGAAAAGGGCTTACATCATGTGAAGAGCTTTAAGTTTGTTGTAAAGTTCATCAAAGGTCATCATGTCCAAACCACCTTTAGCTTTTAAGGCTATGCTTACATGTAGCCAGGATGGAGGCAATGACCTCAACTTAGAGTTACGTCATCATTATCCGGCAGCTTCGGTTCAACTGACTTAAGATCTTGTGAAACTTATCATAGCCCTTGTGAATTCCTTCCTCTTTAGAGATCTGAAAGTCCCAGCTGTTGTCTTAGCATGGACTTCTTCATTCTCAGACTCCTCATTCCCACCGAACTTTAATAGCTAGCCATATATCCTTGGCGTCATGCATGAAGTGAAAATCACTCAAGTGATCCTCAGGAATAGCTTGCAGAAGAATAGTTCTGACCTTTGTTTCTCTCTGAACTGCTAGCAACTCTTCAGCAGTTTTGGGAGGAACATTAATCATGTTCCCAGCAGCATCCGTGGTAGTTCTCTTTAAACTGTTCCCTTCAAAATTATCTTACATAGATTCCAATCAATATTGGAAATCCAATTCTGCATCTTCATAGCCCAAAGATCATATTCCTCCCTTTTAAGGTAAGGAAACTTAGCATTGCTATTAGTAAGGCTTAGTGGAGGTGCTGAGATAGTTTTGGTTGTTGGTAAGTTGTTCACATCCGAACCAGGCATGATGTTATTGTAATGGTTGTATTGGTGTTTAGAAAAAGCTTGTCCTTAGTATCGTAGAGACTACTTGAACGAGGCTTCATACCACTTGTTGAAAACAAAAAGACCTTGATAGATCTTGAGCTCGTGGATCGTTATGTATGCCTATGTAATCACAAGCACAATAAAAGATAATCTCTACAACTTATGTTCAGTGTGAATATAAACACAAGTTATAACTAAGAACTTCTTGATCCTCTATGGATCTTTATATTAACTAAAACTGAGTTTTTCAATCGGTACATAACTCTTTCTAATGTGTTCCTTTTATAGATAAGGAACCCTAAACAATATCTCTAAACCGTTTCCCAAGAAACGTATAAACTTAAAACTAAATAAGATATACACAATCACTTCCTAATAAAGCTCATGTATATCCAAACTAAATATACAAAACACGGAATAAACACTTCCGCAGAAACCAACTAGTCACTATTATACTTCAGTAGAATAAGTCTTCGGCAGAATCCACTTCACTTCAGTAGAAACACTTCAGCATAATCCAGACTTTCACATAATTCCCAACAGAGTGTGCCAATCAATTGTGAAAGTGTACAAATCACTTCCCATAGGAAAATGTTTACTGTTACAGTGTATTTAAATTCTTCAAATGGCTTCTATCATTTTAATTAAAACGCTCTATATAAATCGCGTCACAGCCAAGCGCGGGCATCAAAACCTCGTGCATAATAACTAATAGGGTCTAAAGCAATCAACCTCCATACTGGATACAATTGTATAGTGTCCATAACATCGTCTACCATTTGCTCTCTATTATGTTTAATGCTCGCTAACTCCTCAACAACAATGTCACCCTTCTCTCCAATCACTTCTTCACCCGAAAACGCTCACAACCTAACACTTTGGCCACACTCTGTTAGTCCAACTAGTTATCTCGGCCTTCCAGCATATGTTCAATCACGCAATCAAATGTAAATTCTTTGTTTCTTTAACAGTATCTTTTTTTGTTGGAAAAATACAATATCTTGTATTTTTGATATCAAATGTAAACTTCTGTAGTTGTATGAAATGTAAAATTGCGTTTGAAATTTACCCTTGAGTGTCTCAAGATTTGCTTTGCTTCATCGGCTCTCTCATTCCACACCTGGAGAGTCAAAAGGCTTGCATCTTTCATTCTTTTTTATTTGTTGGCGTCACTTTTATCATCCAAACACCTGTTGTCGAATATCTAGCGGCGCATAAACTGTAAATATAGTCTCTTTGAATGACAGTTTTTCTATAATTCAACTCTTTCCTATTCTCAACTGCGCATAAACTGTCTAAGGGCTTCGTGAATCACTGACCCAAAGATTTATATGAAACACATGGATCAGACCCTTACGTTTAAATCTTTTAGTAGTCCATCAACCAAAATCTTCTCCTTCATTGCATCTGGATACTACCCAGTGTACCTTTTGATATATTACTGACGCCATTGACATTCAAGTTAATGAATGAACACAATTGAATCAGTTAGTTATATAGGACCATGTTTGTTCTAAACATCAACTAGTATAATGTCAAGTTCCAAATGTGATTGCAAATTGCAATCTCAAACGATGTCACCATGGCTAAACCTGTGAGAGTTTCCTCCATCTATTTGTGTCTCCTGATATATTCATTTCTATATTGTTACTAGCCGGTTCTATCGTTGCGTGATCATTTGTTTTAGGTGTACGATACCAACATTCTTAAGTACCTCGACTCATATGCCCTTGTCGTAAAATAGCTAAGAACTAGAGGATTTCCTAATGTCCACGTTGTTTGTATTCTGTATCAATGAAATGAACAACACACGATCGACATATCAAGTTACCCTTTAAATCCCCAACAAAGCGCCAAAAGATCCTCATTTATTTGGCCTCACTTTTTCATCAATCTTGCATGTGTAGTTTCTATATCTCAAGGTCTATTTTGGACCCCATTATGATTGCAATTTGATATTATATAGCGGCAAAATTTCATTGGCTGAAGGAATACAATTCACCATTGAGTGTAATGTGATTGTCTAGAAAAACAGCTATGAGTAGTTGAGTACTGAAACAAACAATGACTACATAATCAAGTAATGAGTTGCTAATTGACGATGAACAACATGCTATTCGAGATTTTCGAATAACAACGAACTGACGAGGTATAGTTCATTATCGCTTTTAAGCCAAATACTAAACCAAACCGCGACATTGATTAAAAGTTTTGTTGATACTTTCTAAAACGAAAATGAACATCACATGTCTTGATTATTTGAGAAATGCTAAATAAAGTTTTATTCGTATCATCCATTCTATATTTAATAAGTATGCAATAAAATTATGTTTATTTGGAATTCGTCAAAAATGAATAAATTTATATGGTTTACCTAAGTTTTATCTCTTTGTTGTTTCTAGTTTTTGGGTACGTATTTGTTATTATAAAACCTAATCATAAGCTCTCCTTCTTTTCTTCTATATTTACTTACTATAACGTAGTTCAAACTAATCATTTAAAATAAATGATATTTTATTTTTTAATGTTAAACACGTTATAATTTAAACATTGTTTAATGAATGTCGATCAACTTATTAGATACTAGTAATAAGCATAATCACCACCATAATTCTTTGTTTCGTCATTTATTGCATGCGGCTGAGGTCCCTATGTTAATATTGTCCAAAAACAACAAGCACATGGATCTTGTTGTTACATTATAAAAGAACACCACACTTTTGAATTTCACAAGTCAAATCATCATCACTCAATGGCATCAAATTCACTACTATTCCTTATACATTTTATAATTATGTGCTCTCAATTCCAGCCTACTCTTTCTCAACAAACCAACACCGATATTTACCTTCAAGATTGGTCCCGGCCATCGCAGAACTCGACCATGGTCCCGGTCTCTCCTAAGGCGGGCCATATTTTTTCAGCCGTGCTCAGAGACATAGATATAGAAAAACCCGTCCTGAAACACAAGCGATTACCAAATTTATTACAAAAACGGTCTAGGTCTAGGTCGAAGATGATTAAAGTTAGTCAGTCGAACCAACATGCACTATATAACTTACCCGTTGGTGTACGTATATTTTTTATATACTTTTTGAAGGTGTTCATTTGGGGTGCGAAAAAATCATTACAAAAGGATGAAACGAAAGTTAATGGTGTAATTCGTCCGAGTTACTCGGGTACGAAGGTTAAAGAAGCATAACGTATTAGGTTACACATATTTTATATATTGTCTTGTTGACATGGTGTAACAAGCTATGCTTCTTAAGACATTCGGCTTTATTAGTATAATCTCAATGATTGTTTATATCTTTCATGTCGAGAGAGTTGTCATAACTAATTAAGTTATGGTTACATAAACTATACCGAATTTGTCTTTGTTGTTTATTTCAACATACTTCAACAGTTTGTTTTGGATGTATTATATGTGAAGCCCTCTTCAACATAATGTATTCATTGTCTTTATATTCCAAAAGTGGTAAAGAACTTAATCATGCCTGAGTAATGATCATACGTACGTTAGTTCAACCAATATATCATTTGCTCACATTCTATTTTTCAAACATAAAAAGTGCAAAACTTTATGATTTTCTACATTTATTTACATTTTTAATTCAATATATTTTTATATCTCTTCTATATATAAAAAGTGTATAATTATACTTAAAACACTCAAAATAAATATATATAAATGTGCGGGAAGTATATGAACCATTTTATGCACTTTCTGAAAAATGTAAATGAACGAAGATTCAAACCCGCGCGTTGGTGCGGAATATCTATATATGATACCATTGCACGGGAAATATCAGTTCTTTCTAACAAAGGAGTTGCTATTTTTTATATGAAAATACTTTTTTTTAAGCGATCGTTATTATAAATACAACAAAACATTGAGTAAATCGAACGTCGTATATTTATTTCGGTTCCGGTTGCTAATACATTCTGCGTTGTGACAAAGCCTGTTTATTGTATGTTAATTTGAGAGGCATAATATTTGTTGTTCGACATTATGCATAAATATATTATCAAAGTGTCATATATAGTGTTAGAGAAGAAGTATCCACTTTACATTTAACATATCATTCAAAAACGTATAACGTCACAATATACCCTCCTACATTTATCACGTACAAATAACACGTCCCATGACCCGTAACAAATCCTATCGTGTACAAATGATTCTGTCATGAAATTATTCCAAACAGATTCAACGATCCGTAAATATAGCAAAATCCATACTCAACATTTTGTTCTAGGTGAATCATCCTTGGAAGTAAAATTTTGAAATCATCACTTTTGTCCATCTTAAATTTATAGTGTTCTTCCTCGATATCCTAAACCTCATATCCACCAACGTTATTTGAGAATTTTTAGATTCAAGTACCTAACGTCATCTGAGAACTTTTAGATTCAAGTAACGTATCCAAACACAACAGCAACGTGTAGTACAACATGTTTTCTTACCACATAGTTGCCAAGATTGTTGTCCAGGACATGAATGTTGTCATTTGTTTTAAACATCAAGCCAAATAGCTACAATTCCATATAGTATAACTTTCGTCCAAACTTGTTTTGGACCAAGCGGTTTCTCTTACTGGACATAGGAGAGTTTCACTCCATAATGCATTATGGAAGAAACCAAGGTTCTTATTTCTTCTAGTATATTGGAATATGTAAAATGTTTCCATCTTTTCTAGCACCTAAAAAAAGCACAGCTCTAATTAGCTTCTTCATAAAGTGCAAAATAAAATTATAGAAACATGCTAAAAAAGTAATAATTAGTCTACAAGGCTAACCATGAAGATCTTCAGGACTTTACGTCTTTATACTCGAACTGTTTGATGTTAAATGTTCTAATAGCCCGACGTCAGATGGACCAAATATTACTCCATTTGGTCTAAAAAGAACTTAGGGCCCGTTTGTTTGAGGGGTGGAATAAAAGGAATAGGATTAATGTTGTATGTTGATGTTTGGTTGACAAGAGCCCAACCATAGTGGAATAAAAATTTGTGATGATATCCATATACTCATACCAGGGCAAGAGTTTGACTTCTGTTAAATTTTTTTATAGTAACTTGTGCATAATGCATTTTTTTCTACTCTTTTATAGTGGGTCTTCACTCATAAAATTAATAATTTCAATTTCAAAATATATTTTAAATCCAAAAACAAATATCATATAAATTGATCAATCATTTTCTCTTTTCTTTCAAACCAACTCCTTTTTCTTTTAAACCAACACTCATTCGAAATCCTATCTTCAAACCAAACGCACCCTTATTGTCACGGGTCCACATGGCGGGGATTCATTTTTTCATTCCCAGGTTCAACAAATTCCTTACTCTTCATCTTTCTCTTCTATCCGGCCATCGTCACTGCCGTACCCAACTCCATTTTGTAATTTGAGATCTAACAAGCAAAGCCTTTAATCAGTTGTGAAACTAGGGTTTTTAACCAACCCGAAATTATTTTGGTAAAATTTCTTCGATTTAGGTGAGTAAGTATTTCAAAAATGAACTCTAGTTTCAAAGATGACTTCCTAGCTTTTTATAGTTTGCATATAAAAGCTTACAAGATATTATTATATCAATCACGTTTTGGATAGGAACATTAGCCAACCGTATGATTAGTAATTGATGAAATGTTAACTGACACATATATTAGAAAATTAGTAGAATGATGTAACATGCATGCCTAAAACTTACGACTTGCAATTTATATGAGTTATGCTAGCGCAAAACATACTTTACGTTGGAGAATTGGTACAAGGGAAACTGTTTGCCGTCAAATATGAAAAATGTTGCACCACTACATAATTAAACGTGTCATTGCACATAAATTACACTTGTCGAGACGCTTACTCTATGGCAACTTGTGTTGTAACTTGGATCTATTAGTGTCTCGACCATTGATTTCAAGATATATATATATATATATATATATATATATATATATATATATATATATATATATATATATATATATATATATATATATATATATATATATATATATATATATATATATATATAGGGGCTCATTCTTGTGAGAAGTCTAAATTTGGTGAGAACGCGAGAAGAGATCCTAGCCCTCCATCTAATCCCTCCTTTTTTATCTAATGGCTAAGATTAGCCCACCATTTGCACTAACAAAGGGTATTTTTGTAATTACCAACCCCACCTCTAATATATGAAGAAAAAAACACAGATGAACGTGAAAACCACCTATCCTCTCCAATCCAACAAACCTCAATAATCTCCGATCACAACCATGCATCGCCGTTCAAAATACCGCCGTTCAAACCACCGCTTCACCGCCAAATAGAACCACCACTACTCCTCCACAACTATCACTTCACGCTTCACCTTCTACAACCGTCTTCCACCGTTCACCTTCTAACACCGTCAAACACCGTCTTCTACCGGAATCATCACCGGAATATTAATTGATCATACAAACATAAAATTCGACAAATATGACTGATGGAGGAGATATCAATGAAATTAGTTCAACAAAAGCTGAGTTTGCTGAAGAAGATCAACTTTTCCATTCAGACTACACAAAAATTGATAGTAACTACTACTTCTGTTATTTCTATTTAAATTTTATTGTATAATTCTTAACAATTATGTGTTTGAACTTATTATAATTGTTTAATTTGTACATAAGTCACATTTGAATATACAGATTACTAATTAGGTTTTAAGTGTTATAAGCTAGTTAATTAGAGAAATTTTTGATGATTTAAGTATATTAATAGTATCTTCGCGTAAAACTATGAGCAAGTAGTGAAGTTTTGAGGCTATTAGCGGAATTTTTGATGATATAAGTTTAGTAAGATTATCTTCGCATGTGAAAATGTCATCAAGGAATTAAGTTTTGATTTTAATAGTGGAATTTTTGATGATTTAAAATTTAGTAAGATTATCTTCACATGTGAAAATATCAGCAAGGAATTAAGTTTTGATGTTATTAGCGGAATGTTTGATGATTTAGTTTAGTAAGACTATCTTCGCATGTGAAAATATTGTATTCAAGTGTTGATTTAGAGGCGATTATTTAAGTTTAGAAACAGTATCTTCACTTGTGAAGAAAATCATTTAGGAATGAGTTAGTTTGCGTAAAAGAGTGATTATGAGAATATTGTATTCAAGTGTTGATTTAGAGGCGATTATTTAAGTTTAGAAACAGTATCTTCACTTGTGAAGAAAATCATTTAGGAATTAGTTAGTTTGCGTAAAAGAGTGATTATGAGAATTGTGTACTCTAGTGTTGATTTAGAGGCGATTATTTAAGTTTAGAAACAATATGGTATCAAATATCTTCACATGTGAAGAAATAAGGTATCGAATCTTCACATGTGAAGAAATAAGGTATCTTCGCTTGTGAAAGGATTTTTGTTTTTATGTCAATCAAATATCTTCACATGTGAAGAAATAAGGTATCGAATCTTCACATGTGAAGAAATAAGGTATCATCAGAGGTGAAGCTGTAGTACTTTTGTTTTATGTCAATCAAATGTTCCTGGTTTTCAACACGAGAGAAGCGAATTAACAAAACCACAATAAAAATCTACTGCAACTATCTCTAACGATATAGACAACCTTGCAGGACATGATGCTTTCGGTGGTTCAGATGTTGTCATTATACCTATAGGTATTGGATTTTTTTATTCATGTAAAATGTTAGCATGGAATATATAAATAACCTTATTTTTCAACCACCGGTGTAGGATTGGGAGGATTTGTGGCATGCGAGCTCTATCTCGAGAGAAACAGTGACCCTGCCAAAGCATCCCGCCCATGGGATTCGGTAATATTAAACACACTTCTGCTTGACATTCCAATATATGTTTCTTTAATTAAAATTTTTGCTTTAGCATTCACGTTTCTGAATTTGCCAAGCTAAACATGATCTAAAAATTCGTTTATAACTGAGTCATGATGTTAATCTATATAGTAATGTTACTTCTTGTTATAATCTTGGGGATGAACATAACTTTACTTTGGTAAATAGTTCTTATTGCTTAGCAGAAAGTGTATGCCATTTAGAATATGTATTTTTCTACTGCATAAATTTATCTGATGCATGTATATAACTTCATGAGTTAATCACAGAGTCTATAAAAATAGAATATTGAGGCTTTTTCGTTGTACTATTCATGTCGAGTGTTATAAAACTTAACTGATCATGCCATTCAAACAGGGCCGTGATGGATTTGTTATGGGGGAAGGAGCTGGAGTCCTGTTGCTGGAAGAACTCGAGCATGCTAAGGTTTGTTGAAATCTAATACTAGTAAAGACCTGTGTAGGAGTGTTTCTATAAATGAGAACTATAATATGATAGCATGCTAATGATTTGTGTTTTCATTTGATTAAATCTGGCTATTGGACGAAAAAGGGGTGCGACAATCTATGCGGAGATTCCGGGCGAAGCTTCACTTGTGATGCTTATCATATGACAAAGCCTCATCCTCAAGGTAGTAGCATTACATTTTTATGTGTAAAATATGAAATCAAACTTCCGTTAATCTGTCTCATTTGTTGATTGTTATGTTCACACCTTATGCATATGTCAGCTCCTATTTTTGTATGTTCATGTATGCCCCCTATACTATAGTTCACAGACTCTATAGGTTTTACAGTGGTAACAATATTTTTAATCTAAAGTATTTGGATTTTTTTCTCTCTGATATATTGTCTTGGTAATAAAACGTATTTGGTGGAACTCCATTTTTGTAGACTTTTAGCATGACTGACCTTTAAACCATTATACTACTTCTATCTTGCTAAATGTAATATGGTTGCTTTTACCCCTATTAAGTGTTGGTATTAAACATGTTCTGTAAAACCTTATATGGTTATAGATATTCTACAATACTCTAAGATGATAAAGATTTCAGACATTGTTCTGTACCATCTAGTCAGCGGTCCTTTTGGTGAAGGAATCAACATGAAACGTGTGCAATCTTTAATAAGTGCATATTTGTCATCAGTCTGGGGTGATTTTGTGCATAGAGAAGGCCTTATCTCATGGGGTGGCGGGGAAGATGTGAACTACATAAATGCACATACGTCCTCTAGCTGGAGACCACAAAGAATACAATGCTCTTCTTCATTGTTTCGCCGAACCAAGAGGTGTGACTAAATATGTTATCTTATATTTCGCTAAAGGAGATTTGTCTTTCTTTCTTGTGTTGACCATATCATGAAATATTTCATGTTTGCAGTTGAGAGTCAACTCTACAAAGTTCATGATAGGTCACCTTTTAGGTGCAGCTGGTGTGGAAGCTGTTGCAACTGTCATGTAATGCAATAAGTTTATTTATTATTTTAATTTTAATGCATATTTGACGTGCAACACATATTGCAAGGAATTGAAATATGATTACATTGACGTAATTATTTTACAATCATTTATAATGAAATTCGAGAACATGACCAAGTCAAATTTTCATGGATGAAACAATAACGAACCATTTAAGATATGACTCAGTTTTTAGGCCAACAATAACATACCATTTAAGATGTGACTTGTGATGTTGATGTTATAAATCATCAAGGGACAGTCTTGTTTTGTATATTTTAGTTTAGCCAATTATTTAACATATGTTGTATGTTCATTTACTGAGACCTTTTGAATATTAGGATCTTTTCTGCTGTAAGGTGGAACTTCATTGTTGGGTTAGCGCCAATGAGGCCAGCTCGTATAATTTTCTAGTACATGAACTGTTATATTCGCTGTTGACAACGTCATTTTGTTTAAGTTTAGCAAAAAAAATGTTGTTGCTTGCTTTACTGGCACTTTACAGCCACAGCTCACAGCAGAAAGAATTTAGAGTATGACTCCTAGAAAGATGACATCACAAGGACTTGATTAAGTAAAAATCATTCCGTTCCAACTGTTCAATAACAATTATGAATCAGCATTTGACGCAAAACATATGCTTTGTTACCAGTTATGAGAATTCTGGCTTTTTCTAGTGAACATGCATTTCTTAGATATTGGTTTATGTGCACTAGTGAAAAATGAGTCGACTTGTCGTTATTATCATTTCCCCTGTCTGTTTATTTCGGGCCTGTTCTTGCCGCTAACCGAGATACTTTTTAACTTGTTATTTTGGCAATCTTCTTGTAGGCTATACGGACAGGTTGGGTTCATCCAAATATTAATCTTGAAAATCCAGAAAAAGGCGTGGTATGTATTGTTCTCTGCTGTCTGTTGAAAAATCTGTTGATAGGTGCCAGCAATTTAATGGCTCTTTGTTGTTTTAGTGTGGGATTGGTTAGATTAATATCTATGATGTACTTTCATGTGGCCATGGATTAACATAATGATTTTTCACAGGACACAAAGGTGCTGGTTGGCCCAAAGAAAGAAAAACTGGATGTTAAGGTGGCTTTATCTAATTCATTCGGGTTTGGAGGTCACAACTCGTCAATATTATTTGCCTTTCCAATAGCCGCGTGCACTATTTTCAGCAATGGTAAGGAAAATCATGTAACCAAGTATAGCGTTATTTGCATGAGTTGAGAAACAAGATATAAAAGAGCATAACTTATGTGGCCTTGTTAGTTTTTGCGATCAAACAATGGTCTGAAAGAGAAGAAAAACAGTGGAAGATGGAGGGCGGATTAACTGATATAAATCTATCTATCCGATCTAATGATAGACCTTCACCCTCGTTTGCTTCCATCTGTGTACTAGCCACATTTTGAAGTAGATGAGATATATTGTTTGTTGGATTTTTTTTTATGCTGGTTTTGGTGGCCTATAGATATTGTTTTGATGATATGATCGCCACACATTTGTAATAATATTTGTATGAAGATGTAATCTTTAAGCTCTACTTTTTGTTCCTTACTCCAAAATTATTGTCCAGATTTCATATTGTTCTAAATAACCATCGGTATCCAAATTGGATAGTTTTCATCTTTACGTTAGGATCCCACGAGAACGAGAGTTACCAGAATATATAATAGAGCATCAGGCGCGACCATGAAAATCTGCTCTACTTCAATCCTAGACAACGTCTAGGGATGGAAACGAGTCAAGCCGCTCGTGAAAACTCGGAATCGGATTGGTAAAAGCTTGAAACGAGCTGAGTGAGCTTAAACAAACTCGAGCCTAAGTTGGGATTCATTTAATAACCGAGCTCGAGTCCAGGATTTATATATAAAGATTGATTAGGCTCGTGGGCTTAAACGAGCCTAAGAAATATATATGTATATATGCTCGTTTACACATAAATGAGCTCAAGTTTAACAACCAAAGATGACCATATGCTTAACAAGCTGAGTTCAAATGGTACCCCTATGTGTGAGAATGTTCCTCAACCGTTTAAAAACAATATAAAAAAGGAAGCTGCTGATTAATGACCAATTTGATGCAACCAAAACAATAAGATCAGCATGTAAATGCAAAAAGAAACCAAGTTATTTCTCACAAGCAAATTGGTTGATATATCTTTTATAAAATTGAATATATTTGTATACATTCAAAAGTAATATTTCATCACAAAAATGAGCCTTGCTTCTACCCTTCTAAAATACACTCATACTTTAACCATGTTTCTTCTGGTTGGTCTTCTTTTTGCCTCCTCTTTTCAATTTCAACCCCTTCATTGACAACGCATTGGAGACTGCCTCCCTCGAGCCTCTTTGACAGCTTTACCACACTTGACATGCCCTTCCTTGCAGGTGCCCGATGCTCGGCCTACGGCTAACCATCTTGCGATCCAGTGGCCAATAAGCATATGGCTCAAGCTTACCCTTCCTCTTCAAATCTCCACCTGCCTTCTTGCTTGAGTATTCAACCCGTAGGCCCAACCAGTCTCGGTCATTTTTCTACGCTTTACGCTTTGAGTTAACTGATCGGTTCTGCCGCTTGACTCCTTGCGTCAAAATCAGTGTTGTCCCATCCTCCCAAATTATAAGCCGTCCATCGCATCTATTTCGCTCTTCGCCGATCAGTAGCTTCCTCTTTAGATGATCAGATGATCTAAGAGATAGTCGAGTCTTTTGACGGTCAAGCAAGTCAAGTGGTTCATCATCTAACTGCTCATATGTATCTTCTGGCAAACTCTTCCCTGCTCGCTTGGATCTGCAAATAAACATTTATGTACTTCAATAAAAGTCACAACAAGAGCTTCAACAAAGACATACATGTTTTAAGCGACATTTTGGCATAAGCAGAACAAGCAGTGCTTTGAATACGTTTTTCTTTTCTTTCTTTTGTATTTGCAAACGTAAAAGGATTTTTATTAACACAAAATCATCAACACTTGAATAGATAAAATGATTAGTTTCATAGCGCTTTCACGATGATGGTAAATGCCACATCCGAATCACGTTCTCTAAGATAAAAACACAAACCTACGTGAGATCTTTTGGAATTGGGCAAGCTATGTCGACCAAAAAAGTCTTGGTATCCATATCATCAGAATTGCCATTGTAAGTTAATTTGAAGTAAAATTTACATGCTTGAGTTTACAACTGATTCTACTTCTCGTTTGTTGTTTATAAGAAAACCTCTCTGAAAGTTTTTCTTGAATATATGATTTGCGTTGTGCTAACAAGAAAACAAGAAATAGAGCATATGAGATTATTGTCCAAATTGGTCATGCCTGTGTGGATGAAGATAACGGTGGAAACAAGGAGAATTTGTATAACTTCTTCAAAATGGTAAAGAACCTTCCTGATAACAACACATTGGTTTGCGGTAGTTATGCGTAAGTGATTTTAATACCGGTGCCTAAATTTTGGTGTAGGTGGTGGTGGTCTTGCTGGGAGACCCTCATATGATCAAGCGCAGTTGAAGGGCATAGCTCGTTTAACTTATGAATTCACTGATCTTATATCCAAGGCTTTCAATGTTCTTCCATCCGCATTTCTCCTTCTCTAGAGAAAGAACAGAGAAATTAATAAAGTAAGTAGAGTTGATTGTAAGAAGTAAAACATAGATTTTAATAATGATCATGTAAACCCGTATGTGTAAGAAGGGTGTGGTGGCTTTTACCGCATGTATAATGGTCAAGAGTCTAAGTTCAGAGCGATGCTTCTTGTTGCTTGAGCTAATTTAGGTTTGCTCAAGGTATTAGTTGCCAAGTCACAAGCAGAAGGATTGCTTAGACCCATATGAGGGAATGGTGGAGGCCTGAGCTGGTGACAAAGGTAGCCACAAGAATCATTTCAAAGCCAAGGTTAGCAAATCACTTCAGCTTCATTAATTATATATTGGTTTTATGGTATTATACCCAAGTACCCAACCAAAATCAAACTGATCGGTTTAAGCGGTTTCAATTTTGTCGCCAGAGTATATAATTCTGTTGCTTAAAATATAAGTGATCGTGAAGGAGGGTAGATGATGATCAAGAGTGATCTTTTAAAACTTCAGTAAAGTCTGTCCTTAGAGGTACGTGCTTTGAAAATTTGTGTAGTGATCGCCATAAATTGTTCTTCCATTGTTTAAATTAAAAACCACATCATCGAGGTAGGCAAGTGAAAAACAGTCCAAACTTATTTTCAAATTACAAAGATATAAGAATCTACTATCTAGGTTTGCATCTTACGAGTTTGTATATAGTTGATAAAAAGCAGTCAAGAACAGTTTTATTCTCTAAACCATTTTGCTAAAATTGTTCTTTGGAATAGCCCCTAGATGATCGTATGTTATTCTTACAGGTGAAGTTGCTCCTTGAAATGCTTGTGAAGAAATGTGGTCTTGAGAACATTGAAGTTATGCGAGAAGAGCATATGAAGTCGCTCACGAATATAAGAAAGGTTTGTTGTGGATCAGCTTTCTTTATACAATCACTTGAACTTAATAATATAGGTTGCTAACGTGGTCGTTGAAATGCAGAAAAGAAACGGAAAGAACGAAAATATCTTGCTAACACCGAGGAAACTAAATCTCGTCTTTCAAAAGCGACTACCTCGGGTTATTCATCTATTAAACATAATAATGCAGTCGACATTCTAGAAATCTTTTGAACTCACATTCGGTTACATAAAAGTGTAAACCTAATGCTATCGATTCAGCGTTAATTGGCTATTTTGTCTGCTTTATGTCTCTTAACCAAATTCACCATCATCACATCTAAGAAATATTTTTGATATCACATTAGCATCATTGATTGATAATTACATTATTCTTTTAACTATAGGCTGAGCAGGTGGAATCATACAAAAATATTCTCTGATTTTGGTGAATACAAAAGCAATTTAATAGCAACAAATTCCAGCATGACTTAGATAGTACCTCTTTAAGTCCAAGTACAATTTCAGTCAAGAAAGAGGCAACAATCTCGCGCTTCATTTGTTCTGATTCATCCTGCAAAAGAAGCCTCTTAAATGCTTCTGGTTTCTAGTTTAAGCGGCGTACTAGAACTTTTGAACCAATGTGTTTCAAGTTACCTTTGAGACATGAACGATCGAAAAATATAAACAAATAAGTCGTGCCGCTTGGCTAAAAAATGACACGAATGCATCACTTCAAACATCAGCTTGAGTAGATCTTCAAGCTTTCTTGCTATGAAACCATCTCATGCTGTCCGACCAAAATTATACATATGTTCAATCAGAAAATATGTATTCTTTGACTAGCAAAACAATAGGCCACGAAGGCAAAATAAAAGAGATCATAATAATACAGAAAGACATGTTTTTTCATCTTTTACTTTTAAGTGCAAAATAGAATACCTCAAGAATTGTTGAAAGAACTTTGTAAGCCTTCTTTTGAATCGAACTTTCCTCATCCTACAATCAGATGTATATCAATAATGTTAACCATGTTCACAAAGCAGGAAACGATAAATTTTGGCCACACAACTCCAGTTCTTATTGAAGTGTTGATCAGCCACCTTCAATGCGGTACTATTGCAACGAATAAAAGATCAACCTCCTTTGTACCTAAGCCTGGTAAAAGTGAGACTGCCAAGTCAAATAACTGTGCCCTGAAAAAAAAATGCATTATATGTCAAAAAAAAAAAAAAGTCAAATTAAACTAAATATTAGAACCAGGGATTAAAAGAAAAAGTTTACCTCGTTTGCAACAATGAAGTTTCACTGGATGAGTTGTCTACTTCCATCAAACCGAACCTTTGGTATTTTGTACTTTGCCCGCCTCCTCAGTCACCTTCAAGGTAACCTCGCATTGTGCTCTTGAAAACCGCGAGACTACACTTTTTGTCGTACTATGGACGCAAACTCACCAATTGTTTTCTACAAAATGGAAAAATAACGGGTTAGAACAAAGATCATGCAAAATTATCTTACGTAGTAGATAGATAGATAGTTTAGGGACTTGATGAATATACCTGCAAAGATCCACCATCATCTTTAGAAGACTTGTTGAAAATTCCTGATAGTGTCGGCAATATCTCCCGTGCAGAGGACCTTAACACATCAAGATTATGAGCTGCAACTTCGGTGTAGCAAACGCCTTGTTCACAAATGCTGAGTTCCTTACCAGAGGGTTCATTTCCCCTTCAATAACTTCTTTATTTTGTCGAATGAGAATCTGTAGACTGGAGCAGATTACTACATGCAAATCAGGTTGTTCCTGAAGGGCACGGCATAATGCCTTTTCTAAATCCTTGAAACTCTCGTCATTAGATCCGAGAGGATAGTTGCAAAACGAAGGCAACAAAGACCATATAGAGTATACAAGTCCATCAATGCTCCTGGCCGAATGAATTCTACCTTCTTGCTCATGCTGGTGCAAGGGAGCATGTAAGTACCAAATACACTGAATAAAGCATGAAAGAGAAGAAAAAGAACCACAAACGAAAAAGAAAACACTAGTACCTTTGCAGATTTCAGCTTCAAGACTCGAACCGTATCCAAGAACGATTCATTGAAAAAGCTTAACCGAGCACCCACTATATTCTTTTCAGGGATAGGGAAAAGCCATACGTTGGCATCAGAGAGGTCTTGTGCTTCTACATTCAAAGGTAGAAACTTTAAGAATGCTTCAGGCCCTAATGCGACTAAAGCTGCGCCCATGCAATCATGCAACGCAAATACAAAAATAGTACTTATGTTAATGTGTTGATTAAAACACGAAAAAAAACTGAAAGGCAAAGTTTTTCATACACCAAATTTTACCTGTTTCCTGTAAGGAAAATCTTCATCTGGCAACTTTTGAATGTCTTCCAAGCTCTTAATGGCACCTTTAAAAAAGTACGAACTAGACTCACACGAAAGAGTAGGTTCAAGACTTAATATTAATCACTTACAGTTGACGATGTGTCAAAGAAAATAAGAGTTATAATAAAAAGAAAGCTAAGATTACCTAATTTATCAAACATTGCTGCGACAACTTGAAATGACATGTCCCACACGGCAGCATAGCTATAATCAAGTAAACTTTCAACAGTTGCACAAAGTTTCTCAATGATGGTCGGCCCAGTTTTCTCGACCCCCACTTGTCATAATCTGATCTACACCTTGTTTGATCAAGATGTCATCAACGCACATATGTATTAAGCTCTTGAATGCCTCCATAGCAACAGCCAAAGGCTCCTCATGTTCAGACGCTAATATATCTGCGGAAATGAGACTAGTCGCAAGGAGTCGGCCAGCTAGAGCATGGAGACAAGTGCGATTGCTTCACTACCATCCACTGGGAAGCCTCGGCGGGCATCTTGTATTCCAGACTTGACCTTTATTAGTATTTATTAATAAGAAAGAAATAGCATTTGAAAATAATAATCCTTATTGGTAAAAGAAAGAAAGAAAGAATGGATACCTACAAGTGGGATAGGGATGGAATGGAAGTCCATTTGGATACAGGAATTGTAAATTTGAACAGCAGCATTGGTCTCAGCCAAAAGTCGTATGCTATCGTCATACGAATAGTCATTTATCCACGCAACAGTGAATGCTTAGTGGCTTGTTTGCCCAGAAAGGTACCCGCGAAAGAAGCAACGGAGTCACACACTTTATCCCACTCCAACACTACTTTATTATTATCACTATCATTTACATCTTCTTGTCGGTTAACAGCTCCCCAATCATCTAAAATTAAAATTCAAAGCAATTTGGACATGTTTTATGATTTTTGAGAATATCAATCGAACACGATCATCCCTTCGTCCTTATCGGTGATACGGGTTTGAACAAAACATCAATCCTTTCACCGAGCAGATTGTGCGGACGATGCACTGTATTGAGAAATCAGTGGCCATTTCCTTGAGCTAACAACCTACACATACCAAGAAAGAATATTATATATTATCAAATTACATTCAGAATTTTGTCACTAAACACCGTGATAGAAGGAACATCCGGCAACTGGCGAAGCATGGGAAACATCCATTCCAAAGATAATGGTTGGAGTCTTTAAAACTAATGGTATTGAATTTGAACATTCGACTGATAGGAGAGAGTTTATACCACCCGTTTGAAATCATTTAATAATAGATCATACTTGAGTTTCAGAAATAAAAAGCAAGAAACTAAAAATTACTTTAAATTGAATGTAAACCTTTGCATTGATCTTCAGAAGCAAGTTAGTGAGATACTGATCATTAATCCGAGTTGGTGCAATACACTGTGTAATGATCCCAAAATCCACTAGGCATTTTCGCTTCCATGGACCTGTCATTATAACAAAACATTCGATTAATATTCCAATAAAACAGTTTCTCATGTAGCAAAAGATCAAGGAAAAGAGAAAACCATAGATGTCAGAATTATCTCTCTCTCTAGGAGGATACATAGAAGAAAGTAAGGTGGGCCCGGCAGTGTTAGTTTTATCGCTTCAAACATCATGTCCACACGAATAGGAGCAGGATTGTGCTTAGCTTGATGATTCTCTTCGATCACAGAATGGGGCTCTTCAAGACGCTGCAAGAATGACACAAAAAGTTTGATCTTAACTTAATCTATGATATTTAGTATTTACACCACAATAAAAAGATACAATATGTGAGCAGTGAGCTAACTAACCATTCCTTTAGCCTGAGAACACCTAAGTAGATCTCTGTGTAGGCTATTACAGTCACATCGTGCAGAAAAGTTCATAATAGCCCAATGTGAGACCTCTGTAGGCTCAATAAGTGTATTAAACCCGATAAAATAGCCAAATATTTTCTAAAATAGCCAAATTATACCCGATAAAATAGCCAAATATCAGCTAAAATTATACTCATTATATCGGTAGTGTTAAAAGCCTCTAAAATCTCAATGCCGTATTTCAAGCCATCAACAAAAATTGAGTTTTAAGCAAATTTCTTCACATGTGAAGATATTCGATACCATATTTCTTCACATGTGAGGGTATTTGATACATTATATAAAGCCTCTCAAATATTAATACCTTATTGAAAGCCATCGACACAAACGAGTTTTAAGCAAATTTCTTCACATGTGAAGATATTCGATACCATATTTCTTCACATGTGAAGATATTCGATATCATATTTCTTCACATGTGAGAGTATTTGATACATTATATAAAGCCTCTCAAATATCAATACCTTATTGAAAGCCATTGACACAAACGAGTTTTAAGCAAATTTCTTCACATGTGAAGATATTTGATACCATATTTCTTCACATGTGAGGGTATTCGATACCATATTTCTTCACATGTGAGGGTATTTGATACCTTATTTAAAGCCTCTCAAATCTCAATACCTTATTGAAAGCCATCGACACAAACAAGTTTTAAGCAAATTTCTTCACATGTGAAGATATTCGATACCATATTTCTTCACATGTGAAGATATTCGATACCATATTTCTTCACATGTGAGGGTATTCGATACCATATTTCTTCACATGTGAGGGTATTTGATACCTTATTTAAAGCCTCTCAAATCTCAATACCTTATTGAAAGCCATCGACACAAACAAGTTTTAAGCAAATTTCTTCACATGTGAAGATACTCGATACCATATTTCTTCACATGTGAGGGTATTTGATACCATATTTCTTCACATGTGAGGGTATTTATTTAAAGCCTCTCAAATCTCAATACCTTATTCAAAGCCATCGACACAAACAAGTTTTAAGCAAATTTCTTCACATGTGAAGATATTCAATACCATATTTCTTCACATGTGAAGATATTCGATACCATATTTCTTCACATGTGAGGGTATTTGATACCTTATTTAAAGCCTCTCAAATCTCAATACCTTATTGAAAGCCATCACACAAACAAGTTTAAGCAAATTTCATCACATGTGAAGATATTCGATACCATATTTCTTCACATGTGAAGATATTCGATACCATATTTCTGCACATGTGAGGTATTCGATACCATATTTCTTCACATGTGAGGGTATTTGATACCTTATTTAAAGCCTCTCAAATCTTAATACCTTATTGAAAGCCATCGACACAAACAAGTTTTAAGCAAATTTCTTCACATGTAAGATACCGATACCATATTTCTTCACATGTGAGGGTATTTGATACCATATTTCTTCACATGTGAGGGTATTTATTTAAAGCCTCTCAAATCTCAATACCTTATTCAAAGCCATCGACACAAACAAGTTTTAAGCAAATTTCTTCACATGTGAAGATATTCAATACCATATTTCTTCACATGTGAAGATATTCGATACCATATTTCTTCACATGTGAGGGTATTTGATACCTTATTTAAAGCCTCTCAAATCTCAATACCTTATTTAAAGCCATCAACACAAAATGAGTTATAAGCAAATCTACTATTCTATTGAAATTGTGAACGGCGTTATATCATTTCATATTTGCTAGATCACATAACTAATGATTACTTTCCTGTTAACACCATCTAGAAGGTTTTGATATGCAAAATAATTTTATAAAAAAGCTAGATCAGTTACGACGACATTTCATCGAACACATGGTATGCAATGACAAACCACTGACAAATTAGAAGCCTTCTTTAACTATACCTTCACATTCTTCATCAACATATCAATAATCATCTAAATTATTCATCAAGGTAAGGTAATTCCTAAAAGAATATAAACACTGAATATAACTTAATCTGAATAAATGAATCAAAAATATTTATTATTCAAAAACTTGATTCACACTTACATTGTATCTCTATTTGATAACTTTTGTATACTTCATCTTCTTCATGTTCTAGGTTGAATGATCATCATTGATACTTTTGATTCTACTTTCTTCATCATAATCATCGATTTTACCAAAATCGAATCTCAAAGTTGTAATTATGCGACTTTACAATTAGAGCTCTTAATTAGGAGATTTATTGTTTTTAATTATGAAGGTAGTGATTGATGGCGGTGAATGGTGGTGAATGGCGGTGGCGGTGGTAGTTAAGTGTGGTGTTGGTCGATGATGAACATGAGTAGTAGTGGTGAAGGTAGGTGGTAATAACGAGTAACTTTTGGGAGAGAATTGATGGTTTCACACTTTTATTTGTGATATCTGTGTGTGTTTTTATTTTATAGTGGTAAAATAATTTTTTTAATTCCGTTGGATTGAAATTAAAGGAAGGATTGAATGGATGGCTAGGATCACTTCAGCGTCTCACAAAAATATGTCTTCTCATTTGAACGCTTGTCTATATATATATATATATATATATATATATATATATATATATATATATATATATATATATATATATATATATATATATATATATATATATATATATATATATATATATATATAGGGAAGAGTTAACGATGAGATCAATCTTAAAGTTGTAAAAATAAGATCAAGTCAAAAAAACCTCTAAAACGTTTATAAATAACAATTTTAGTAATAATACACATAAAAATAATATTTTAAACAAATGAACATTTTATGAACTAATAACCAAATGATACATGAGTTTTGATTAGTGATACACCTGATACATATTACACTAATAAATATTCCAAAACCTGATACACATACAAAAACCTGATACACATTACACTTCTAATCAAAGTGTATCACCTAGGTTTCGTAAATTTTAAAAAGAAATCTATCGAAACTTTAACAATTTTAGTTGTAGTTAATAAAAAAATTAATTTTTGTTGTAAGGAGAGTGTTGTTTGTCAAATTTTAGTTGGATCTCATTTTAACAACTTTAAGCTTGATCTTATTTGATCTAGATTCTATATATATATATATATATATATATATATATATATATATATATATATATATAGGAAGGGATGGGTCGGATTAGATTTTAAGTAGGGATGGTGCGGATAATATTACGAATATTTAACATTAAAAAATCAAAAATAATCTGAAAAAATTAAAAAAAGAAAGAGGACAACAATTTATTAAGAATCGCTAAAAAAAAATTCAGAAAAAAAATCATTTTCATGGTTAAAAGGTATAATGATATTTTGAATTTTGTTAATATCACCGTAATTATCAAGCTTTCTTAATATCACTACTAAGTAAGGCTAGCAGTAGTATGTAAACTAGCAGTGATATTAAGTTTTTTCTAATATCAAAGTAACTTTTTAAGTAAAATTGTTAATATCACAGTTACTTTTTACATGTTTTCTTAATATCAAAGTTAATTTTTTTAATATCACCGTAACTTTTCTTAATATCGTAATAAAAAGACAGTGATATTAAGTAAAATTGTTAATATCACGAGAACTCATAATATCGTTAATATCACGGTAGGACTCATAGTCAAAAAAACAAAAAGTGCTCATAAAAATCTGAAAAAATAAAAAATTAAAGAAGATAAAGAATAGTAAGGATCGCTCAAAAGGAAAAAAAATCAAAAAAATCGTTTACATGGTCAATTGTTACCATGAATGTTAGCGTAGATCTTGACTTTTTTACAAAAAGTCAAGATCAGATCTGAAATGGGCGGTCCAGATCAATCCACACATCCGCACAAATTAAAAAATCCCGCACCTGATCCTCACTATATATATATATATATATATATATATATATATAGTGTAGCGTTCAATGCAGAACCAATTTTTTGTACAGAACCAATTTTGATTAATATAAGCCATTAGATTATTTAATCAATGGATGTGATCAATTGTGCCATTAGTGTAATTAATGTAACTTAAATGGATGGTAAGTAAATTGTTTTTAAATGACTTAAGGGCACTATAGGAATTTCGAAATTTATATTTTTCAATAACTGTGCCATATCTTTAGGTGATTTACGGTTAATATATCCATCCCTTTCTCTCTCATTTATCTGGTGATTCTGACAACAATCGATTAAGAGATTGCTGGGTTCTTTTACTTTTCAGGCAATGAAACAAGATACTGAGGTAGCATACAAAAGAGCACGATGATGTTTTTATGATTCGATGTTGATTAGTATCTTGTTGTAATTAAGAAATCAATGGTGGATTTGGGGTTGACGGCTAGGTTATTTGAGAGAAAAAGAGATAGAGAGGTATGAAAATTGCATTCAAAATGACGTATAATAATAAAGCGGTTTAGGAAATAATAAAATTTAAAATTACTTTTTTACCCTTTCTTCTTTTATAACATATTCCTCCATCTTTCATTTAATTACCATTATGCCATAACTTGTTACAACCGTTGATCAAAAGATAGATGGCTTAGATTGGTTCTCAAGTACTTAATTTATTTGGTTCGAAAATAACTTCACACTATATATATATATATATATATATATATATATATATATATATATATATATATATATATATATATATATATATATATATATGCGAAAGAAATGCTTCCCATCGTTTATTATTTGCTAGCCGTAAGTTTTATATTCAAACAGACCTGCGTAGTCTCGAGTACTTTCTGGATCAACGCATTGTCACATCCATACAAGAGAAATGGGTATCTAAACTATTAGGCTCTCTTAATTTCCCTATTGTTGGCATCAATCTTTTAATTTCCCTATAAAATTCAAAAAACTCTCTTAATTTTCCTATTATATGCATCAATAGGAAAAATAACTCATTTAATCAAGAGTTATTTACATAAATCGTCCTTGTGGCTCTTAAAATTTTTACATGTCATCCTTGTAGTTCATTTAATCAAGAGTTATTTACATAAATCGTCCTTGTGTCTCTTAAAAATTTCACGAGTCATCCTTGTAGCTCATTTAATCAAATCCTTGTAGCTCATTTAATCAAGAGTTATTTACATAAATCGTCCTTGTGTCTCTTAAAAATTTCACGAGTCATCCTTGTAGCTCATTTAATCAAGAGTTATCTATACTATCTTATAATGCATTTAAGCCTTCTAAAATTAGAAGGCTTAAAAATTCAGACTTTTTTAAACTTACTTAGAATAGATAAAGCATTTAAATTGTGGGCTCCACAAAAAATTAAGATAAGGAGCTCCAATCATTGAGTGACATTTGTCACTTCTCGAACTAAAAAATAACAAAAAGGGAGGAGCTCTAACAAACTAAAATAAGGAGCTCCAATAATAGGGTGACACGTGTCACTTCTTAACTAATTAATCACTTTTAGTTTTAAATTTAAATATCTTTTTATTCGTTTAATTTTTTTATGATATAATTTCACCATATTTTCTAAAATTTTGTGCTCTTTAATTCAACATCCATTTTAATATATTTTATGACTTTTAGTTTTACATTTTTAGTATGTTTATTTTATTTTGATTCAAATTTTTATAACTTTAATATTTTTTTCAATCAATACAAACTTGATGTATCAAAATCATTTACTTTTGGAAGAGTGTTTGACGGGTAAGAGATTGTGAAAGTATTTTTATATGCGGGAATAATGATGTCACGGGAAAAATACGAAAAACCCAAACAAACACATACAACTAACAAATATACATTTGGAGTGTTGTGAAATGAATTCACTAAGCGCGTAGGGAATTGCGGAGAGAGTTAGGTTAGCAATTCATTTAATATATTTATTATATAACTATATTTATCGCCGCTGCTGTGCGCGGGTATCCAACTAGTTTACATAAGTCATCCTTGTGACTCTAGAATATATTACCCCAAGACTATCAGCCAATGACAGAGCTACTACATTACAACGGGAAAATGAGCAGGAAACTTGTGTATCCCAGTGTTATCTCTCTCTTGAACCCAAGCATATCTATCAATGTGCATTTGACCACGACCAACAATCTCAAATATTCTATGAAGTTTCCGATCATGATAGTTAAAGAGATTAGGAAACACAAAGTCAATTTATATGAATGATGAAATAAGCAAAAAGATGGCGGAAACCGAACTTAAAAAACTACCAAACTACTGTTTTGAAAGGCATTCTTTGATGGTGTTGTGAGTGCATCCAAATATGACAGCACCAAGATCATATTTCCTCAAGTTTCTAGCATGTACACTAAAATTGGAAGTCACTGGGCTTGAGGCCCAATCAAGGTTGTACTTATGCTTGTGCTTTCGACCTCCCATTCTGCTAAACAAATTTACGACCATGAATGTTAAGAACATAACTCCAATATGATGTGACACATAGCATAACGGTCATTTCGTATATTTGGATTATTAGTCATATTTATTGTTCTTGTTTTTTTTTTGTTCACTCATCAAAACCAAATCCACCACCCTCTTCACATGGCTCATGTAAACAACATTATTCCATTATTTTCATCAAAAATCACTTAATTGCTCTGATTCAAACCCATGTAAATGCTCGAAAGATAATCGGGTCTCCGAGATCCAAGCGGGTAATCAAGGCCTTAAAGGGTCAGTACCTAATACCTTAAACAATCTTACTGATTTACAAGTACTTGAGTTTCAAAACAATCAACTCACTAGGTCATTACCGAGTTTATCTGGGTTAACTCAGTTGCAGAATCTTTTGTTAAGTTATAATAGTTTTAGTACTGTACATAATGATTTCTTTAATGGTGTGTCATCTTTACATCATGTTTGTTTAGATTATAATACTTTTGAATCATGGGGTTTTCCTGAGAGTTTGAAACAAGCATATACTTTATAAGTGTTTTCAGCAACTAGTACTAATTTAACTGGACCATTGCCTACTTTTATATCTAGTGATTCACTACTTTGCATTTTGCTGGACTTACTACCGTGCGCGTTGACTCAAATTTCAAACAATGTACGTAATATGACTGGTATGTTACCAGTTTAACGGTTACCACTTAGAAAAATAACAAGAATGGTCACTTTTACACTTATTATACATATACTTTAACGCAACGTTTAAAAAACTTTTGGTTTTTTTGGTTTTAGGATATCTGAAATTTGAGAGGACGATTTTATGTTAGACCTATTATTTTAGCTAAGTTCTTTAAATTCAGATATCTGAAATTTCGGATAACAAATTTATATATCCGAATATCCAAATATATAGAAATTTGAAAAACTTTTATTTGAGTTGCAAAACTGATATTTCATAAAATCTAACTTTTAATAAATTCCGATTAATTTTTCGGGGGCTAATGGTCTGAAAAAGCATCGAACTTGCCACAATTTCTTATTGTTGGTATAAATCTTTTAATTTCCCTACAAAATTCAAAAACTCTTAATTTTTCTATTGTATGCATCATTAGGAAAAATAACTCATTTATCAAGAGTTATTTACATAAATCGTCCTTGTGGCTTTTAAAAATTTCACCAGTCGTCCTTGTAGCTCATATAATCAAGAGTTATTTACATAAATCGTCCTTGTGTCTTATAAAAATTTCACCAGTCATCCTTGTAGCTTATTTAATCAAAAGTTATTATTTACATAAGTCGTCCTTATGTATAGGAAAATGTTTACTGTTACAGTGTATTTAAATTCTGCAAATAGCTTCTATCATTTTAATTAAACGCTCTATATAAATCGCTCCACAGCCAAGCGCGGACATCAAAACCTCGTGCATAATAACTAGGAAAATGAAAATTTGAAACGTAACTGCAGAAAATGTACATAGAAAGATAAAAATTATTGATTAACAGCTGTCGAACCTAAAATTGGTCAAGTTTCAAAATTGCTATTTTTGGAAAGATTTTAATGAGCATCTTCTTCCATAAGTCTACTTTTTTTCTTCATTTCTTCTTCTTTCTCCTTTCATAAAATTAGTTCCTTGGGTTTTTGCAAGGTGATTCCCAGAAAAACTCACCATGTTGGATACAAGTCCCCTAGGTATTGCGGCACTTGTATTCAGAGGTATTCTTGCAGTCCTGGCTGCTTTCGTGTTCGAAATGTTTCTAGTAAGTCGTCTCGAAGCTAAAACGAGTGATGATGACGATGATGATACAAGCAGCAGCCAAGATGCAGTAGTGGTGAAGCCCGAATAATGTTCCATTTAGCTATTGTGTTGTAAATCAATTGTTGAATTTTTCTGATGTACTACGTATTAATTTAAATAAAAGTTAGTTTTTTGATGTTTCTAGCTTTTACTTTTTGTATCTTCTCTTATTTTATATATATATATATATATATATATATATATATGCATGCGAAAGAAATGCTTCCCATCGTTTATTATTTGCTAGCCGTAAGTTTTATATTCAAACAGACCTGCGTAGTCTCGAGTACTTTCTGGATCAACTCATTGTGACATCCATACAAGAGAAATGGGTATCTAAACTATTAGGCTCTGATTATGAGATTAAGTACAAGCCTGGTCGTGGGCCCTTGCCTTGATTCTCTCTATGTTCCTCAAACATATTTATGGGATGCAATTGTTGGGATTTTAGAACAAGTTAACCAATTAACCTCTACGAGTACGCAGCGGATAAGGATCTAGTAATCGCAATTAGGTTAAACACGTAATTAATAAACAATTAATAAATAAAAGGGATAAAAGAAAACCTAACCTTGCTTGGCAATTGGACTTTAGTAACGAACAAGTAACCAAACGAAACCCGAATATCTAAATTAGATATCTCTATGAGTATCACTCACAAACCCGAAAACCGTATACGTTCGATAATGAAGCTAGTCGAGAACGTAAACAACCCAATAAACAATTGAACCACTTGAATATTACTTGAACAAGAAAACCACCCAAGAAATCAAACTTGCTTCTTATCCAAAAACTACTACTGCTCGATGAACAGTAACTAATCAACACCCAATATCGGACAAGTGATGTCCAATATCTTCTATGTTTCTGTCCGAGAAAAACCCCACGACCAGAAGCAAAACCCAAACTAAAACCTTTTGCTTTTTCTGCTTATTTGACTTGGAATCAGGAATTGCAAACCACTTACAAACTTCTAGTTCACTTGGATCAAGTACAATGCAAGAATAGAACTTGTAATGAAACCAAAACTCTAATCGATTAGAGTTCTAGTCGACTAGGAATAGTGGATGGTTATGATCAGTTTTAGGGATTAGATTTAGGGTATAGATGTATGTATATGTCGCATGTTTCAACCACAGAATAAGGTGCAGGATTTTTTCTTTTATAGCAAATCCAAACCGACCCTTTACTTGGGTTTTTGGCTTGGTCGTCAAGCAAACAACCCACACCCATTCTTGTACCCAATCAAATGGAATCCAAAGCCCAAGGCTTCCTCCATATTCGACCCATTCAACTATCAAAACAGCCCATGGATGAAATAGTGGATTGGGTCAAGTAGCATGCACAATACGGGTAAATAATTCAAGTATAAATTACGTTCGACACGTATACTCGTCTTTATCGTGTGTGCCCCCATAGGGTCACACACTTTTAGCGTTTTGTCGTGTTTACAACTCCCACAAACCAACAACTCCCACTTTGGAGTTGGTTTGTCGAATGGCACACAAAACTAACGACGGAAACGCCTATCAAACGCTCTCAACCGCTTTTTAACTAAAAGTGTCTGAGAGAATAGTTTCATAAAAGTTTCTTAGTAGCATGGTCATTCAATGTCTTTCTTTAATCAACCTTTGTTATAGATACCGTTAAACCATAGATAATGGATCTCAAATTATTCCATATATATTTACCATTTAGAATCTCGTTATAGATTTTAATTCAGATATACCAAATGTAATCAAGAATCATCTTGCATTACCCTTTGGGTCTGGCCAAACAGTTATCTGATTAAATCTGGAGAGGCGCCATGGTATCTTTCTGCACATATCAAGTGGAGTAACAAATTCTTTATTGACTACAAGTGTTGTGGATGTTGCTTCACATCACTCCAAAATATAGCCTTTATAACTACCTTATTCAGATAGCGTTTTGCGTATACTTACAAAAAATGATATCCACACATAACAGAACTTGCTTGCATCTCAAGTCTAAGGACGATTTTAACAAGCCATTTTCAATATTTTACTTATGACAAGGATCCAAAAGTAAATGTTTGAAAGTTGGGGAATCCAATATGCATCTCTAGTGAATACATATGAGTTTGGCGGGAACTATCCGAATTCTCGTTAGAATTATAACCAACACTCATATTTTCCTTATCTTAACAATATTCCATATTGTTAACCGACAATGGACATATTTAGAATAATAAAATTATTCAAGGATTAAACATGCAAATATAGGATAACAATTATTATATGAATGAATAACAAATACCAAGTATCTTTATTCATCATAAAGTAAAAATTGTCTTTCAATCCCAATTATCCAAATACTAAAACAGATATGCATGAAACTCATTTAGTAAGTTGAACCCTAATGTTTCCAACATTCTCAACCTTTCTTTAAAAGAAAAACTAAATAGTCATCTGAGTAAACTTCTCGAATACTTGTTTCAAATTTCACATATAGTGAGTGATTTGAAATATAAGATGAGTGTCTTATCTCATATGCTCATACTATTGCAAGAGTTATAGTATGGAGATGTCGCCCTACCTTGAATGAGGTATTAAAAATCAACGACATACTGACAGTCGTCTTTATAGTTTCTAAAAGTGTAAAGTATTCTCATTCCTTAATGTGTAATGCAACAATGCTCTATGTTGAGCACAACTAGTTAGCAGATTTATCATAAATGATAAAATCCTACTACAACTAGTATAAATAATCATCTAGCATCATTTGTACTTATACAACACTATACTTTATAATTCGTAAACATTTATAAAAACAATAATTTAAACACTCTCAATTAGATATTGTTGTTTTCAGCTCATTTTGTTCTTGTACAAAAGCAACAACTAGTCTTATACACAATATAATATATACATGATAAACCCTTAGTTTAAAAACACAAGGTTTTCATCCATGTAAATTATTCCAAGTGAAATATTCCATTTTAAGACTTGCTCTAATGATATATTGTATTTGTGTCAGACTTAATTTTTCGCATTTGTTTATTCCACATAAACATTTATTCCAAGGTTTTTTGTTTTATTCCCTAAATTCTATGTGAAGTTTCATTCCAAGCTTAAGGATCAATATCTAGCTTTAAATGGAATGATATCATCAACATATAAATTTTAAGGAAAGACACATTGCTCCCACTCAATGTCAGATGTACTCAAGAGTTATCTTAATTCAATTAGAATCATATTGTAATTAAATTCAAGATCTCAGCTCCTAGATGCATGATTCAATCCAAAAATGGATTGCTTAAATTTTGTATACTAAATAAAGATAATATATATTCATAACCCTTTTGATTACACACCGTCCTCGCAAAAGGTAATCATAAAGAAAGAGTTATAAAATCTAATTGTCATATTCAACTACAAATCACATGTATGACAATTAAATATCTTTATAATTAATGCGTGTATTATATAAGAAAATTTAATCACAATCAATTGCTTAAGTATGATTAAAAACTTCTTATTAAATGCCATGCATTAACATGTATACAATTTTGTCCTTGTTAGCCTTTCTTCAAAAGAAACTCATTTCAACCTCATAGGTTAACAGTTAGGCGAAATAGCAATCAAACTCAAAACTCGATTTGCCTTTTAAGGACGGCATCTTATCATTCATAATTCTAAAATATTTATCAGATTCAAGATGTGATAATGTATTTTAGTAGTTAGCTGATTTACAATAATCTTCTAACTTATATTCCTCAGCATTGATATAAAATATCACTCAAGTGATGAGGCATCCTTTCGGATTCATGAATGAGAGTAATCATTATACTTTGGTCAACATTTTCATGTTTAACCTTAGTATGACATTAATAAGTGCATTTTAGAAGGTTAAGTATTTTGTTCTCAAAAACTTTGAGATTTGTATATACTTCCACTTACTTTTGTAAATAGGGACAATTCTCTAAATACTAAGTATTTAAGGAACAATAAATTGTTCTTTATTAGGAAACCACAAAATACATTTTAAGTTCTCATATCAAGATTTGTTAATAAAATGCTTCATAAGATTTTAACAAATTCATAAATTAAATCAAGACATAATGAAATTCCTTCCAATAACTCAAATTAGGGTTTATAGAAAACCTTTAATTTAGTATCACTCTTTAACCAAAAGTTCTAGCAACAGTTTTGTGTTTCGTCAAGCTAGGAAGAACACCAAAACTACAATCATCAAGCTAGGAAGTGTAGAAAAATCAAAAATCCAAAAGGGTTTATGATTCAATTGGTTTGAGTGGTAAAACCTCAAATCCCTAATGAATAAAAGGGACAAAAGAAAACCTAACCTTGTTTGGCAATTGGACTTTAGTAACGAACAAGAAAACCAAACGAAACCCGAATATCTAAATTAGATATCTCTATGAGTATCACACACAAACCCGATAACCGTATACGTTCGATAATGAAGCTAGTCGAGAACGTAATAAAACCAATCAACAATTGACCCACTTGAATATTACTTGAACAAGAAAACCACCCAAGAAATCAAACTTGCTTCTTATCCAAAAACTATTACTGCTCGATGAACAGTAACTAATCAACACCGATATCAGACAAGTGATGTCCGATATCTTCTATGTTTCTGTCCGAGAAAAACCCCACGCCAGAAGAAAAACCCAAACTAAAACCTTTTGCTTTTTCTGCTTATTCGACTTGGAATCAGGAATAGCAAACCACTTACAAACTTCTAGTTCACTTGGATCAAGTACAATGCAAGAATAGAACTTGTAATGAAACCAAAACTCTAATCGACTAGAGTTCTAGTCGACTGGGAATAGAGGATGGCTATGATCAGTTTTAGGGATTAGATTTAGGGTATAGATGTATGTATATGTCGCATGTTTCAACCACAGAATAAGGTGCAGGAGTTTTTCTTTTATAGCAAATCCAAACCGACCCTCTACTTGGGTTTTTGGCTTGGTCGTCAAGCAAACAACCCACACCCATTCTTGTACCCAATCAGATGGAATCCAAAGCCCAAGGCATGCTCCATATTCGACCCATTCAGCTATCAAAACAGCCCATGGATGAAATAGTGGATCGGGTAAAGTAGCATGCACAATACGGGTAAATAATTCAAGTATAAATTACGTTCGACACGTATACTCGTGTTTATCGTGTGTGCCCCCATAGGCTCACACACTTTTAGCGTTTTGTCGTGTTTACAACTCCCACAAACCAACAGCAATAATAGCGGCATTGCACGAGCATCCTTGTCTGATTCGGTTTGGAAAATTAGCAAGCGAGAATCCGGCCAGGGGCACCTTAGTTGTAGCGTAATGGCTTGGTCCACTACAAGGATCAAGTAGTAATCCCTCTAAAGTCTGAACTGGCCACACGGATCTTAAGAGAGTTTCATGACTCTAAATGTGGTGCCTTTCTGGTATACAAGCAATTTTTTTAACAGTTACACATAATGAGACTAGTAGTGCATCACTCGCTAATGATGTTGATCAGTTATTGACAAAACGCACTTTTATGCTGCATCACTTTAAAACAAATCCCCAATCATCAATCAATCACATGAAGCAAATTGCTGATTCCAAATGGTGAGACGTGGAGTATCAAGTGGGTGGCTTAGTTTTTCTGCAGTCTCATTTATATCGCCATTTGGCTAGTCGTTTTTGGACCATATCAAGTTAATGTAAAACTGTAAAGATATGATGGCCTATAAACTCAAGGTGCCTGAGGGTTCTTGCATCCATCCGGTTTTCCATGTATCGTTGCTTATAAAGTCAATTGGTGAGGCATCTGTTTTGAGCACTGAACTACCATAAAAGCATCTGATGGTGATATTGTGATGGTTCTATAGCCGTCTTGGATTCTAGATGGACTAAAAAAGGATCAGATCTGACTTTTTTTAGCTGAACGGCAAGTTTATCAACACGAATCTTGAAGAAAATGGCAAGTTTATCAACACGAATCTTGAAGAAAATGTTCCACTGAAAGATAGTTTAATTAATTTAACAAATTTTCTTCTTCTTCTTCTTTTTTTTTTTTTTTTTTTGAAAAAGAAAAGATTGCAAATGTAGAATTCTGCAGTTGTATGAATACATAAACACCCTTGACTAAAACATCATTCTGCACAAAATAATGGTCACACATAAGACTGTTGCACACCTTTTGTGTAAATCATATATGATCACATTTATAACTTGGAACTTTCCACATGATTCATATTTGTATGCTTTATATCAAGTGCTTCACGCAAAAAAATGTTTCAGCCGAAAAGACTATTACATAAATTTTCTATTTGCCGGAATATTGCACTTAGAAACCCAACAATAGCATCAAATTCATAAACGTTTACTAAAACCTGGACTTCGATGCTTAAACAGTTTCTCCATATTTGAAACCTATCCAACTCTCAATGAACATAGAATGGGATTCCAGTTAATTATCTTTGGCGAAAAATTAAATATACATAATAACTAATAGGATGTCAAACAATTAAGCTCCATTTGCTATCTATTATGCTTTAATATTCACTTACTCCTTAACAAGAGTATCACCCTTCTCTCCAATTACTTCTTCACCAGATATGCATACCACTTAACACTTTGGCCACACTCCGTTAGTCCATTAGCTATCTCGGCCTTCCAGAATATGCTCAATCACGCAATCAAAACTCGTATGATCATTGCATATGAAAATTACCAAACACCTGCTATCTCATTCCACACCCCCGAATAGTAAAAAAAGCTTGCTTTTTTTGTATTTATTAGCGTCATTTTTATCATCCAAAGTTCCAAACACCTGTTGTTGAATATTCAGCTGCGCGTAAACTGTTGATGTGGAGACTTTGAATGACAAAGTTATTCTATAATTCAACTTGTGATCTTTTCTATTGTCAGCAAGCAACTGGTCCAAGCGCATCGTTAATTGCCTCAAATTCCGCTTCCAATGGCAGTCAGCCAGTCACTGACCCAAAGATTAAAAGGAAACACATCTCACCCTTATGGTATAATATTTTAGTAGTCCATCAACCAAAACCTTCTCCGTCATTGCATCTGGATACTACCCAGTGTGCCTTTTGATATATTACTGACGCCATTGACATTCAAGTTAATGAATGAACTCGAGTAAATTAGTTAGTTATATGGGACCAAGTTTGTTCTAAACATCAACTCGTGTAATACAAATTAACTAAGAACTAGAGGATTTCCTAATGTCCACGTCGTTTGTATTCTCTTTCAATGAAATCAACAACACATGATCGACATATCAAGTTGCATTTATTGGAGTACAAAATGGGGCAAACTTTGCCCTTTAAATCCCCCAACAAAGCGCCAAAAGATCCTCATTTATTTGGCTCACTTTTCCATCAATCTTGTGTAGTCGCTATATCTCAAGGTCTATTTTGGACCCCTTTATGATTGATTTCAATTTGATATTATATAGCGGCAAAATTTCATTGGCTGAAGGAATACAATTCACCATTGAGTGTAATGTGATTGTCTAGAAAAACACCTATGAGTAGTTGAGTACTGAAACAAATAATTAATGACTACATAATCAAGTAATGAGTTGCTAATTGACAATGAACAAGATGCTATTCGAGATTTTCCAATAAACTACACCCATCAGTTTATGTTGTAACTATCAATAACGAACTGACGAGGTATACTTCATTATCGCTTTTAATATACTAAATCAAACCGCGACATTGATTAAAAGTTTTGTTGATACTTTCTAAAACGAAAATGAACATCAAATTTCTTGATTATTTGAGGCTAAACAAAGTTTTATTCTTATAAAACAATTCTATTTAATAAGTATGCATTAACATTATGTTTATTTATGTTTATTGGCGAACATTATGTTTATTTAATTTGGATTTCAACAAAATATAAATGAATAAATTTATATTGTTTACCTAAGTTTTAACTCTTTATCGTTTCTAGTTTTTGGCTCTATTTTTCCTTATAACGTAGTTCAAACGAATCATTTAAAATAAATGATATTTTAAATTTTTTATGTTAAACACGTTATCATTTAAACATTGTTTAATGAATGTCGATCAAATCTCATACAATGAACTCATTAGATACTAGTAATAAGCAAGGCCGTCTCATGGTTTCGGTGGCCCTAAGCAATAACAACAAAGATGCCTATTACACTTGTAAACTAAAGAGAATTGCATATAAATTTGAATTATATAACTCATAGTTGTTTAATATTATACGTATTTATATGTAAAACTAATAAAAATGTGGCCCATTTTAAATAGAAGCCCTGTGCGACGGCACTTATTGCACATCCTTCCAAAACACCTTTGCTAATAAGCATAATCACCACCATAATTCTTTGTTTCGTCATTTATTGCATGCGGCTGAAATCCCTATACATTGTCCAAAAACAACAAGCACATGGATCTCGTTGTTACATTATAAAAGTACACCACATTTTTGAATTTCACAAGTCAAATCATCATCACTCAATGGCATCAAATTCACTACTATACCTTATACCTTTTATAATTATGTGCTCTCAATTCCAGCCTACCCTTTCTCAACAAACCGAGACCGATATTTACCTTCAAGATTGGTCCCATCGCGTAAACTCCACCATGGTCCCAGTCTCTCCTAAGGCGGGTCATATTTTTCCAGCCACGACAATTCTTCTCAAGAACGTAGATATAGAAAAACCCGTCCTGAAACACAAGCGATTACCAAATTTATTACAAAAATGGTCTAGGTCTAGGTCTAGATCTAGGTCGAAGATGATTAAAGTTAGTCAGTCGAACCAACATGTACTATATAACTTACCGGTTGGTGTACGTATATTTTTTGTATACTTTCTGAAGGTGTTCATTTGGGGTGCGAAAAAATCATTACAAAAGGATGAAACGAAAGTTAATGGTGTAATTCGTCCGAGCTACTCGGGTACGAAGGTTAAAGAAGCATAACGTATTAGGTTACACATATTTTATGTTGACATGGTGTAACAAGCAATGCTTCTTAAGACATTCGGCTTTATTAGTATAATCTCAATGATTGTTTATATCTTTCATGTCGAGAGAGGTGTCATAACTAAGTTATGGTTGTGTACATAAATTATGCCGAGTTTTTCTTTGTTATTTATTTCAACATACTTCGACAGTTTGTTTTGGGTGTATTATATTGAAGCCCTCTTCAGCATAATGTCTTCAATTGTCTTTATATTCCAAAAATGGTAAAGAACTTAATCATGCTTGAGTAATGATCATACATACGTTATTACAACCAATATATCGTTTGCTCACATTCTATTTTTCAAACATGAAAGGTGCAAAACTTTATGATTTTCCACATTTATTTACATTTTTAACTAAATATATTTTTATCTTTCTTTTATATAGAGAGCGTTTCAAAATAAAAAATATAGTATATGATTACTAATATACTCTCAATCTAATGCACAAACCACTCTCTCTCCTATTTAATTTTCAGACTTTTCAGACTTGAAAGTAATAAAGCATAATGTACAACACATTAAAGCAAAATAAAATTCAGACTAAAAGCTCAATAACAGTTTACGCATAACAAATCTGAAGAGGAAATAGAACGAGACAAGATCCTGACTTCACCATCAATCTCCAACACCAAGACCTACATCAATTATCAAAACCTCAAGACCCTGATTTCAAAACCTCAAGACCCTCGTCTATAATCCAACCCGTGTCAAAGGAAAACCAATACCAAACATCAATCAACAACATCAACAACTCTTTCAGGTTTAAAAAAAAAACAAAGAAAAACAAAAAAAAAAATAGACAGAAAATAAAATATCAAATAATCTCAGGTTATAAGATAAAAGATAAAAAGGGTGAGACAATTTTTGTGTGGTTTTTTTATTAGAAACGAAAAGTTTGTGATTGCGTATGATATAAGATAAAAAGGGTGAGACAATTTTTGTGTGGTTGCTGCGTTTTAGAGAAATTAAGGTAAGTATTTTTAGGTTTGTGTTGGTAACATAATAGATTAGAAGTTATCAAATGGGCCGGGCTGTTAGAATTAGTTATGTATGTCCATGTCTATTTTTTTTTATCCAATACACAATACACAACATTATATATATATTAATAGGGCGATATGAAACGGCGACCATTTGCGTCGTTTAGGGCTCGCGGTTCTTTTTCTTTAGCCCACCTGCCAGACCCATGGATCTTCTTCGGCCTTTTCTTCTTTGATAACTATGGTTGGGGTACGTGTTAAGTAGATACAGATCCACCACATCACTCATCTTTACCGCCATATACACATACACCCAGAAGTTATCCTTTCGCATCACTCTTCTGGAAGTGCGACGTTTTGTGATGTGGAATTATCTCTCTCTAATTTGTTTAACGCTGGTATCAATTGTTGTTTCTGAAAGGATGGTTTCGAAAGTCGAATATGTGGTTAATATGTTTGCGGTAAGTTCTATTCATATTTTCAAGAGTAAATTACACGTTCGTCCGTGGTTTGCTCCAAATCACTGGTAGTCCCGTTCTTTTTTTTGCTTTTTGCTCCCATGGTTTACATATTGCATTGTTAGTCCTTATTGCGCTAACGCCGTTATCTTTTCGTTATCTCAATGGCACCGTTAGTCCTAACCAAGCGATCACTTGCGGCGTTAGTCCTTTATACTAACGGCCGTTAATAACTCCAAAATTTTATTAAAAAAATCTTTCTACGCGGTTTTAATCATTTTCGCCCGTTTTCTTACGTTTTCATGCGTTTTTGGCCGTTTATATACGTTTTCGTCTATTTTTTCTACGTTTTTCTTACGTTTTTGTCCGTTTTTATACGTTTTCCTTAGTTTTTTACGCTTTTGTCAGTCTTTTTTACGTTTTTGTCCGTTTATATACGGTGTAATTTAAAAAAAAAATGACGTATTTTTTTTAAATCGGAAACAAAAATGACGTATTTTTTTTTTAAAAAAATGACGTATTTTTTTAAATAAAAAAACGTATTTTTTTTAAAAAAATGACGTATTTTTTTTAAAAAAATGACGTATTTTTTAAAATACGTTTTTTTTTAAAAATAAATCATTTTTTTAAAAATAGGTCATTTTTTAAAAAATACGTCATTTTTTAAAAATGCGTTTTCAATTTAAAAATACGCTTTTTTAAAAAAATAGGTCATTTTTTTTAAAAAAAAATACGTCATTTTTTTTTCGATTTAAAAAAATACACCATTTTTTTTCGATTTAAAAAATACGTCATTTTTTAAAAATACGTTTTTTCCGATTTAAAAATAATTTTTTTAAAAAACACGTCATTTTTTTAAAAAATAAGTCATTTTTTTTCCGATTTAAAAAATACGTCATTTTTTAAAAATACGTTTTTTTTTCCGATTTAAAAAAAATACGTTTTTTTTTTAAAAAAAATACGTCATTTTTTTTAAAAAAAAATACCTCATTTTTTTTCCTATTTAAAAAAAAGACGTCATTTTTTTTTAAATTACACCGTATATAAACGGACAAAAACGTAAAAAAAACGGACAAAAGCGTAAAAAACTAAGGAAAACGTATAAAAACGGACAAAAACGTAAGAAAAACGTAGAAAAAGTAGACGAAAACGTATATAAACGGACAAAAACGCATGAAAACGTAAGAAAACGGGCTTAAACGATTAAAACCCGTAGAAAGATTTTTTTTTAATAAAATTTTGGAGTTATTAATGGTCGTTAGTATAAAGGACTAATGCTGCAAGTGATCGCTTGGTTAGGACTAACGGTGCCATTGAGATAACGAAAAAGATAACGGCAGTTAGCGATAAGGACTAACAGCGTGCAATATGTAAACCACAGGGAGCAAAAAAGCAAAAAAAAAAAGAACAGGGACTACCGGTGTGATTTGGAGCAAACCACAGGGACGAACGGTGTAATTTACTCTATTTTCAATATAGGGTTCAAATATACATAAAAATTCAAACAATTCAATAGATTGGTATGAATTTTCTAAAGATGCAGTTTTTTCAGTTAGTATAGTTGATTTCGTAATATTTATAGCCTTTTTTTTTTCTTTTTTTTTTATATAAACCTGTTTATTTATCTTTTAGAAATTTGGATTTAATTAAGAACAAATATTGTTTGGTGTTTGTGTTGAACCTCAAATGTTGGAAGTTATTGTGGCTATACAAATTTCGATGAGGCTTTCAGGGGAATTTATGAGGGGTTTGCTTTGATTAGGGTTAATGGAGAACCTGCGAATTATATGAATATAGGGTAAAGTTTGCATTTTTCGGTTTTATGATACCTCATAGCTTATCTTTCTCCGCCGTTCCTTATTCACTTTATGGCTTACTTACATAATTACGTTCTTCATGATTTCTTGCAGGTTAACGTGTTAATACATGCTTATTGCTGACTTTGCTGGTATTTCGGTAGCTCAGGCGCTATTTGCAACTTAGACTTATGGTGGTCATTGTTACATACTAATCAATGATATGGGTTATTCTTTCAATTGTCTGGGTATGTAATCAATTTATAGATTCAAAAATGGTTTCGAAGGGTGTGATGATTGTCATAACTCGACTAAAATGAATGGGTCATTCATGCTCTCATGTAACCAGCAAGGCAATGACCGGACTGTATAGTAATTACAATTGCTATGCAATTGTCTATTGCAACCACGGCGACATTTTGATGTTTTGTGACTGATTCTTTTTATAGATATGAGCCTAATCGTTTTGCTATATATACATTTATCATATATAGGTTAACTATGAAACTTGGACACCATTAATATTCGTCTTAACAGCACCGTTTTGTATCCTCAAATTAACATATATACTATGGGCTATGATGATTTCTATAATTTGGGGAAACGGAATGGGTCATGAAAATCTGAAAGGTACTGTGGCGGGGCAATCACCGGAGGGCATAGTATAAACGGTAACTATGCAACTGGGTCAGTTTTGCAGCTATGGTGAACTTCGGTTGTTTCTATGGCCCGGTCCTGTTTCGTGGCCCGGTCCTGTTACAGTGTCTGAGCCTAATTGTTTTCTTAATCAAACTATTATTATATATCCTTATAAAGCGTTTAATCCGGCGTCGTTTTGACACTCCTTGATGACGTCAGACGATGCAACTTTTTCTGATTGCAAATCTTAGTCTTCCTGACTTTCTAGAATTAGCTTCTTGATTAGTTTTCCTGACTTAAGGGCTATGAAGTATTACTACTGCTATGAATTTTTTTTGAAGTATTACACATATATTTGCGCAAATCTTAGTTTTCCTGACTTAAGGGCTATGAAGTATTACTACTGCTAAGGAAGTACTGGTGGGATGCTCACACGTTCTGATAGGCACCCACGTTTTGGCCATAAGCATTGCTCTTTCAAATTAACATTCGTAGAACCCTTTCTCAATATTTTAACCAGTGAAACGCCTACATTTTAATGCTCATTTCCATTATAAATTTCTAAATAATCAAAGAAGGTCCTTGGATAAAATAAAAATACAAAAATATCGCACAATGATGTACTGAAATGGGTCACTTTAGGGGCTTTGAAGGGGTATGGGGTTGACAATGAACTAGGGGCTGAAATGGGTACGTTCGGGAGCTAAAATGGTGGTGAAGTGGGTACTTTTGAGTTGAAATGGGTCACTTAGGGGCTGAAATGGGATGGGATTGACTGCTGAACTAGGGGCTGAAATGGGTACGTTTGGGAGCTAAAATGGTGGGCGAAGTGGGTATGTTTCAGGTGGGTTTGGCTACGTAGGCTTATATGACCGCCAAACATGCGGCCCGGCAACATCCGGTACAACTTCCAGGTTTTAGCACTTTTTTGTGTGTTGTTTGTAGATTTTTTTTGAGATACTTTGTGCATCCACGTCATGTAGGTTTTTGTGAGGTCGACCTAAAAGAAAGCTAGAAAAAGGTAAAGTTGACTGCATAAGAAATCCATTTGTGATATTTTCATCTTTTGGCCAGAAATATTTTGTGCTTACTTTTCAATTTTTGTTTGGTTTAATGTTTATGTGGTTTTTGCAGGTATTGTATGGGAGTGAATGTGATTGGATTTGCGTCCGACTACCGAGTGTTACAAGAATCTGATTTGGTGCATCAGTTGGCTACTGGAGGTCATGGTAATAGACGACATCATCATCGTCTTTGGTATTATTTTCATTTCGCTATGGATCAGCCAACTTTTTGAATCGAGTCTTTGCTTTTGTGAATTTAAATATGTGTGGTTCTATAGAAGTGCTTATATTTAGTGAGTGTATGATGTGTTTATTGTGTTTTAAACTTCATTGTTTGGAGTTACATAATCTCAGCCGGTTTATGATCATATAAAACTTGATAACAGTGTTCTGTTGAGTCGATGATTGTGAGAAGTGTGAGTTTTTGACTCACATGTACGCTCTCAACCAAGTATCTTTGTGACCGTCTTTGATATCTTTGTGATCATTTTTGACTAAGTCAAGCACTTTACTATTAGGTGAGTTGGTGGTGGTTAACGGTGCGTTTGGTAGGGGTAAATGGAATGAGGGAATCATATCGGATATGATTGCAAGTGTTGAGTCTGCATAGCGCTATTTGCAACCTTGGCTAAGTGTATAATAAGGCATGGCTTATTTTGAAATTGATAGGTCTATACATCAGCTTATTTTCCTGCTCATGAATTTATAATGTGTGTGCTTAAATCTTTTTTCATATTTCGGTTAATTTGATCAAACCATACTGACATCGGTAACCAATGTAACTGTTTTGAATAAACGATGTTGGTATACAACATCAATTACTTAATCGGTATTGTTTTTTCATTCTGTTTTGGTTTTCGATTATTTCGGTATGGCTTTTTATTATGGTTTTAACCCTTGCCTTTAGCTGAGAGGGTAAACTTTTTTTCTTTTCTCTAAGACTACAAGTGTTGGAACATTGTTCATGTTTTTGTTCATGATTGCATTTGTTAAAGTTATTGACATAATACTAAAAATAGTTGTAATGAAGTTAATACAATGACCTGAAAATAGGTGATTTGAAAGCACAAGAAATGTATATGTTTACTTGCCGCTAACTTGGCAACTTATAACCACCGTTGAAGATTATAAGACATGACTTGAAGATTATAAGCTCATAACAATTTTTTTGATAAAGATGCTTTGATTGGTGCTTGCGAGGTTAGCGTGTGGATGTTTGCCTGCGCTTAACTTGGCAAACTTCACGATTTCGTTGCTTGCGACCAACAGCTTTCTTATTAGGTTTGTTTTGATATTTCATTACCTCCGAAAGGTGTTATAGATCACATAACGATCCTTAAAATTTCAAGATTATAATCACTTTCTAACGATGTATTGTTCACATCCGAGGTTTTGACTTACGGCAAAAGGTCGTTGTTGTATGATTTGATGTTAATAGCACGGCATGCATAGACAAGGGCATTCATGAACTTGCTGAGTTTTCGGAGCCGGAAACCTCTTGGCAAATGGACCGCCAGTGTGTGCACTCAAGAGAAATAAATTTGTTCGCATGTTCTCGTTTCAGTTTTTCATATTAATTGTTCGAGATTACAGACCAACGGGTGACTCGGTCCTTGAGAAGCTGCCCCAAGGTATTTTAACGTGCTTTGTAAATTCAGTTAGGCGGCAAAATGAACTATAATATTTTGTATTTACATGTTCTTTTGTAATTGGTAGCCTTTCTCATGGAATAAATGATTTGGTACTCCAGAAGCTAAAGCAAAGTGGTAAAACTACATAGTTGCTCTCTCCAGGATTTAGTCGGACGATCAACGTAAGCTATCTCCGAATTCCATTTTGAAAGTGTAGCACGAGTTTTTCTGTTTTGGAAAAGCGCACAAGTAGTACAGATGTTTGGACGTAAGCAAAGTGCAAAAACCTGTTGTGTCCCAAAATCAAGATATTGTTTGTGGTTATATGCTACGGCAAAGTGACTAGACTTTCCACTTTCCTGTGGGCTTTCCATACTCATAGGTGACAAGTAGCAGCAAGGTTTTTTGGACAACACAAGATCCACACGTAAGTATAAATGCTAGACAGATTCTTGGATCTTGGTTTTTTTAGTTGTTTACATGTATTCATTATTACAGGTGTCAACGAAGGTGGTATGCCAAATTTTCTGACAATCGCTTACAACTGCAAGTGAAGGTCACGTGACTTATTCTACTTAAAGTTGTGATGACAATGCACGTATACAAGATACATATGTATGTGAGTTTAAATATTTACGCATACTCTTTCTCTGCTATACATATTATTATAATATCTGTTAATTCTTAATTTTACTTGCTACATGATCCCTTGGTGCGGCTCCAAACAACTTTTGTCCACACAGGTCTAAAAGAAAGTACACTATTTATTACCATCGAAGGAGAGCCAATGATAAGTTATAAAGGCGGTATTCATGGTTTTGAAGCTAATACTGTGGAATCTGATGAGAATCTTGATGTCACAAGGTTAGTAAATAAGTGTTTATCTATGTTCAGCTATATCATAAACATAATCAAATCTCTATTCCAATATTTGATTGGATTTTCTATTAAACTACCCATTAACTATATGAGGGTCATTTCTTTGCTATGGTATAATACTACTACTATGGAATGTTACTACTATCATTTTCGATAAGTCAAATCATTGTTATCTTGCTGCTAATCGGTCTTTTCTACTAAAATGTTCTACTAACTAACCGAAATCTAATCGGCTAATATTATTATGTCTAATATCTAATTGAAAAACTACTAACTTGATGTGCTACTAATTATCCGATATCTAATCGGATACTATAATCATATCTAATATCTAATTGGAAAGCTACTATCATATTCGATATCTAATCGGTTTGCTATTATCATCTCCAATATATAATTTTTACAAGGGTTTCCGTGCGCGGATATTTGGTTGGTCGGAGGTACCATGGTATGTTTAAGGTGTTGTTTCTTTGTTGAACACTAAGTGAGGTTCTCAGAATGAGCCCGACTACGGTGCATATAATAGATTCTTAATAACCCTGCATAAACGAATTTGCATTGTGAAAAGCAACTATATTTACTCATAAACATTGTGCTTTCCTTTTTCATAGCTACTTCTTCAACGCACAGATTTATGATCCTACAGGTGAGATAACAAGATGACATGTTTTAGTGCTGACTCACATTCATTGGTAAAGATTGCAACGAACTTATGAAAGGACTGATGTCATACGCCTTTTAAGATATATGATGTCCGATAAAAGGTTTAGTTCGATATCTTAGAAAGGGTTAGTCCTTCTGATATCTCAACCACAAGATACACGAGTCAATATATTCAGCGTTGCAAATTAATTTATAAATCCTTGATTACTTTGTACAAAAATATTTATGGTTGAAGGCTTAATCAAGTTTAAGGTTTATACTAATGTAATAAAGGCATATGTTTCATGTGAATTCTTAGCCTAACTCGAAGTTTCATGAAAATGCAGGTTACACAATGGTGTTCGATCGGTTGGTTACAACAAGGGACTAATCTTGCCGTTTGTACTAGCGGTGGCGATGTCAAGGTATTGATAATGACAGATATTTTGTGTTAAACTAATGATATAATAGATTATATTTGTATTAATAAAATATATTTCTTCCCGATATGAGATGTGTTACGTTGTAAAAAAGTGAGAACAACGGAAGGACATAGCAAACACGTTGGTTCCTTAGCTTAGAGTTTATCAATGTTATATTCACGAAGCCGTGAAACAAGCATTCTTTAACATGGCCCACGAGCACATGAAGGTTTGAAAGTGCATTTGGTAATCTTTTCTGCACTCGACACCGTTTGCACAACCCCCTCACTGATTAGTGAGTCTGAGGCTTGCAATGGTAAAAGTTTTCAGCTTACATTAATTTGTGCCTAAAATGATCATTCTTTAAGGTTGTTTTTTTACAACATAATGTACGTTGGCCAATGTTAGAAGTCAGGTGTGGCTAAGTTCCAAACTGTGGCATTCTTTCTTTTTAACAACAAACTTCTAATATTCTTTGAATTTGATCCAAATTTATACGTGTTGGGATGCCGTTTTTTTAAAAGCATGTACCAATCCTCTTTTTAACTACTGCGAGAGACAGAATGCACACATTTACTTCTTAAAATGGTTTGCCAAACACTTTGTTTTTACTCATTCCTGGTATGTCCAGAGCAGTTGTGGACTTTCTAAGGACGTTGCTGAGTTGGATTTGGATATAGGTAAACTTCGATAAATACGAAAATGAGAATTGTTATATCGGATTTTTGACATTGTATATTTGACGTTACTAATTTTCTTTGAAACGTGTCAATCATGCAGGTATCTCTTTGGGGCTTCGATCACTACAAGTGATAAAATTGCCGACTTCACATGAAGCGTGAGAATGGTGCAGCTATTTTGACTCATCGCCATACTTAAAGAACTGCTACTTTTCAATGAATACACAAGGTAAACCACGCAAGCTAAACTGCGATATATGTCATACGCCAGGTACTTCATGTCGCACCTATTGGTTGTCTTACTGAAATATTCCTGCTTGCATGCCCATGTGATATTATTTCTGGCCGCTATGATTTTCGAGGCAAGTATATATTACATTATCACAGTCAACACACACTCCCAAGTGAAAGGCTCATTTAGTGCAATGAAGACGCTTTGTTTGGGCATCGATATGTTGCATCAGTACTATGTATTATAGTTATTTGCATGTCTGATGTGTCATTCTTTGTTAATTAGTATCGAATAGTCGTTAAATTTGCTTTGTATTAGCAACTATAATTTTGCCAAGTTTACCCCAGTACCCAACTGCGTTTGTGCCAATTAAAGGTATACCGATAAAATATCAACTGTCCCGCCGCAACGCGGCGGCATCGTAGCAATCCTTGTTAAACTAAATAGCCATCAACCACATTCAATAATCAAATGTTGAAACACAACATGGCATATTGACATTTTGAAGTCATATTATCTAAATAGATAGTTACAATATTTTAATCGTTAGTCCAAACGGGGTCGAGCCCGAAAGGGCACGGGCCAAACGGGGTCAGATTATCGTTAGTTACAACATTTTGAAGTCAGATTATCCAAACGGGGTCGAGCCCGAAAGGGCACGGGCCAAACGGGGTCGAGCTCGAACGAGAATGGGTCAAACGGGCTCTAGCCCGAAGAGGCACGGGCTAAGCAAAATTCTTGATCTCGGCAAATTTATTGTCAAAAAGAATATAATAAACTAAAATACATGATTTATCGAAAAATTTTACTTCAGGGTACCCGCCGCCGCAACGCGCGGGTACCCTGCTAGTCTCATTTAACTAAGGGTACATTTTGCACAATCTCATTTATCTCATTTAATTAAGCGAAAATTATGTGAGTACCCTATTTTGAGAGGGTGTGTCTTCACATGCCCTCACTGTTCTTACCATATCAATTCTACCCATCAATGTCGGGTAAAGATATACTAGACATACGCAACACACACGTGTACGTGTGGGATTGAGTTATAAAACTAATGTCGGGTAAAAAAATACCCGTGGTACGCGACATGAAATTTTTATTGATTTGAAATGGAGCCCTAGCTAATGTCGGGTAACTTTTTACCCTATATACACGACATGTTCATGGAGAAGGAGCACTCCTGGGAAAGCTGATGAAAAGCAAAGCGAATTTATTCTTGAAATGGCAATTCGTATCAAATTTGATAAAAGGAGAACCAAACCTTTGTTCTTATTACCCAATTCATATTTCTTCTTTTCATCAGATCGTTTATTTTTTTGCATGAGTGTGAGTTTTGAGTTTTATTTGTTATAGTGGTATGGTGTTTAAGTGGTGGTGGTGATAAAAATTGAAGCTGCTGTAGTGGTGATATTGTGGTGACAGGGTGGTGGTGGGGTGAGTGTGGTGGTGGTGATATTGTGGTGACAGGGGTGGTGGTGGTGTGAGTGTCGTGGTGTTGGTTGTGGTGGTGATATTGTGGTGACAAGGGTGCTGGTGGCTTGAGTGTGGTGGTGTTGGTTGTGGTGGTGATGTGGTGACAAGGGAGGTGGCGTGAGTGTCGTGGTATTGGCTGTGGTGCTATAAAAAAAGTGCGGATGGAGTTGTGGTGGTGCTGTGGTGACAGGGGTGGTGGTGGTGGATGCAGTGGTGACTGAGTTAACGGTTGTTGGCGGTGAATATGGAGGATTACCGGGTATTTCGCAATATATATTTTTTTGTTCCGTTACACTTATTATTTGTTTATTTGTTACATATATGTGTATTAATATATATTTATATGTTTATGTTATTTTAGGATTATCCTGCGCAAATTACATGTAGGAGTAGGTTGTCATTAATTAGTGAAATTAAAAGTCGGATCGCGAATACTCCTAAAGAAAAATTATTTAGGGAAACATGTTTTGGTTGGTTGTTAGATATGCCAAAAATGCAAGAGAGTGGGGTGTTAGTACATTATTTTATATGCCACCAAGTGCCGTGTGAAGAGGGAGAGACAGATATTATTCCTTTGAGATATCGTGTACGTAATCTTGATCGGGTAGGTGAGGTTGATATTAAGTTTGGTAGAGAGGAATTATGTCTAGTTACGGGTCTAAGGTTTGGGACAGATTTTAGTAAGCATTATGAAGATGGACCTAATTCGTATAGGAGACGAGTGTTCCCTTCGTCTAGTGATTCGAAAAAAATAAAAGTTGGTATGTTGTTACGTAAGATAAAAAGCCCGGAGTTTAGTCATTTGAGCGACACAGATGCTGTTGGGCTTTGTTTGATAGGCGTGTTGATGTTGGTGTTAAAAGGGACTGAGCTTAGGAATGTACGGATTTATATTTAGGTTAGTAGAAGATTTAGATGCTTGGAATGTGTACCCGTGGGGGTCGTTCGTATGGCCAACCTTGTACAAGAATCTAAAGGATGCAGCAATTCAGCGTAGGGCAAAGCACTTTGCCGAGGGGAGGGATCCTGATACACTTCCTAAGTACACGTTGAATGGCTTTATAAGGGCCTTCAAGGTAAGTCATATATAAATTTCTAAAGTTCATGTATATGTATACCGTTAACGAATTTTAACAAAATTGCCTTTTTATAGACGTGGATATTGGAGATGTTCCCTCATGGTGCGGCCCCTACGTTTTTTTTTCATAAACAGTTGTATCCCCAATCAATCGCGTGGCATTATATAAACATGGTATTTAGAGAGCGTATAGACACGTTTTTGGATGGCCAATTGAATGTGAGTTTGAGATATGACCTTAATTTTTTACTATATGATTATAATTTTTTTTTTTGTTTTTTTTTAATTTTGTGTATATTGTCCATGGTTTTTAAAGGTAAATCGACCTTTGCCGAGGCTACACCGGATGGCTTTGAGAAAAATACAGAGTGGTGGGCTCAAAGTAGAGCGTATTTGGATGGGAATCCGACCGCAACTCCAGTGATAAAGCCGCCAGTAAACCAACCTATGCACGATTTTATTCCTCCGGAACTTGTACAGAAGATGAAGGCATATGAGACGATGTTACACGAACATGACTTGAAGTTAAAACAAATTGATGAGGATTTTGGGGTAAATAGTTTATGTTAATTTGTTGATGTTTTAGTATAAAGATGAATTATTAGTTGTTAATTGTTTGATTAAAAAATTTAATGCAGCAATTTCGAGTGGGGCAGAAACCACCACTGCATAAAAGATCAAGCTTTGTTGCTGACGAAAATTTTGGTTTTAGTGACTTTAGTATTATTCAAAAAACGCAGGTATATTACGTGCTTTTATGTTTCTTATATTTAGATTTGTTGGATACTAACTCTACGTTATAATTTTATATTTAGGGATTACCAAAGTCTGACCGTCTATTTGGTGAGCCACCGAACGACTCTTTCTTTGAAGGTGTTCATGTACCTACACCGCCGTTGAAGTCTATTTATCCATTCTGGTTTCCCTCCACCGAACATACTGCTACTTGTACGCCAATTTGTTTCGGCTCGTTTGCCACGCTTGTTGATGACCAGGCATGTCCATCTCACGCCCCTGACGTTGGTGTTGACATCCTGGTAACCTATTAATTACATAAAATAATTCATGATTATTATTGTATACTAGTAATCATATTGATGTTAAAATTTTTATTGTTTATTCTTTTTTAAGGATGTGATCGAGCGACCAAGGAGGGATTGTCGTCCGGGTAAATTTTTGCAATATCCTTATACCGAACAGGGACCAACCACAGTCTTGCCTAAGAAACGTGCCGCTAAGAGGAAACAAAAAAAGAGTACCTCGAACATTCCACCGTTTAATCTAGAAGAAAAAGCGGCTGATGCGGATGATGTTATTACCTTTGTTGGTGGTGGTAATACCGGACCTTTAGTAGTTGATAATGTTGACCCTATAAGGTATACCTGACCTTTTAAATTTATTAACATGAAGTTGCTAATTAACAATGTTGTAATGATATTGTATTTTATTTTTTGTTTTCAGGTAAGGCGTGAGCATTATTTTAGTTTTGAGCAATTTCTAGTAAACCCATGTCCGATATACCTTGACTGCCATCCAAAGGGTTGGGTAGCAGATCTTACGTTCTTTCAAGAACGAGTTTCGGATTTATACAGGCAGGGCACTGATCTAGGACCAGTCGATAAAATTCGTTGGTTGTTATAAAGTGAAGGACAATTCGTATCAGAAAAAAAAAACATTTGTTCTGGCATTGATTTTGACAACTAAATGACAATGTTGTGTTAGCCTAAAATTTCAATTCTTAGCTAGGTTATAAAGTGAAGGACAATTCGTATCAGAAAAAAAATTTCGTTCTGACATTGATTTTGACAACTAAATGACAATGTCGTGTTAGCTTAAAATTTTACACGAAATATGACATTTTTGAGGACTAAAATTGATATGACAACTCACTGACAATGCCATGGTGGCTTAAAATTTTACACGAAATATGACATTTTTAAGTACTAACATTGATATGAGAACTCAATGACAATATCGTGGTCGCTTAAAATTTTACACAAAATATGTCATTGATATGACTATTCAATGACCTTCATATTTACTCTTTTCACAATTTTTTAGTTGGTTCCAGAGTCTTTTCAAATTCAAAATTAATTCTACACACTTTCACGGGGTTTGAACCCACCACAACATAGACTCAAAAACCATATATCTCGGCTTCGCGATGCGATGTTCATTGATAAATAATACCTTCCAAACCACTTATATAAGTACCTACTTTTTTTTCCATCTTTTTAAACGACTTTCAGAAATGTGGTGCGGTTGGACTATATTATTATTTTTATTATTTTTTGAAAATGAAATAGTTATGGCACATACAAGGAATGTTTAAACAATTCGGATACTACGGAAATGAAAATACATTAAACATTAAATTGAAAATACGGATTACATAGCACATACACTAAACGATACGGAAATCAAAATGAAAATACAAATTACAACGAATCATGATGTGTCGTTACTGTCGCTCTAATCCTAAGAATCTGGATAATTATACTTACCGTCATAATACTCGCCTTCCGCAATGTCAAACCAGTTGTTCCTGCGGCATTCTTCATCCCTTGCTTCCTGCTCCCTACGAGCAGCTTCCTCACGTGCTTTCTTCGAATTCTCTTCGTACTTGCTCTTCCTGCTCAAGTTGGCGTAGTTGGTCCTCAGTTAAAAATCCCGGATTGTATTCGCATATCACACCCGGTGGAGTGTTCAACACGTTCTCAACAGGTGGGGGATTCAAGTTCACAGCCGGTGGACTGTTCACCACGTTCTCAGTCGGTGGGAACACCGGAAAGATATCTTCTGGTGGGGTGTTCACCAAGTTCTCCGGAAATTGTTGTGAAAAGTCTCTTACATCAGGAAATTGTTGTGAGAAATCGTTTTGTTTAGACATTGAAGAGATAATTTGACAAGTATTTTCTGTGTGTGATGTGTGTGTGTCTATACATTACAAGTCTGTGTGTCTATATTTATGCAGTTGAAAAAATCCCGTTTGTCCTATACCATTTCATTTTGAGAACATGAAAAAACCCTAAACCCAAAATTAATTCCACACATTTCATTTTCCGATTATCTAGGGCTTTATTTTAATTTCTTTTAAAAATATAATTTCACGTATAGGGTAAATGTTTACCCGGCATTACCTAGGGTTTAATTTTACTTTCTTTAAAATATATATATATATATATATATATATATCGCGTATAGGGTAAACTTTTACCCGACATTAGCTAGGATTCGTTTAAAAAATAGATGTCGCATACAACGGGTAAAAATTTACCCGACATTATGTTTTTCTTTCAATCCTAAGCGTACACGTTTGTGTCGCGTATATAGGGTGTTCTATTTGGATGTATGGATTTATGAGTTGAGATCCATGTAGAACTCATATTTGTCATAGAACCAATGGAACAATCATAGCCATCCATTTTTTATCTAAATCATTTTTCATCTTTTTTTTTTTTAAAACAACATATCTTGCAAACGGTAAATCTTCAAGCTACAAAAAATACACCATCATGACGAGAATTAAATTATCTTTCTATAGATATGCATTGTTATATACTTTCGACGAAGTGTCTTTTTTTTAAATTTCGCCCAGAAAAATCACATGTGATTTGTAAAAATCACATGCAATTTTTAAAAATCACATGTGATTCGTAAAAATCAAATCGTATATGATTTTAACAAATCTCACATGTGATTTTTAAAAGTCACATGTGATTTTTACAAATCACATGTGATTCTTCTGGACGAAATTTTAAAAAAAAAAGTTCGTCGAAAGTATATAACAATGCATATCTATAGAAAGATAATTTAATTCTCGTCGAGATGGTATGATTTTTTTGGCGTAACGATTAACGGTTTGTGAGATATTTAATTTTAAAAAAAATGGTGAATATATTTTAATAAAAAAAATGAGTGGCTATGATTGGTTGATTGGTTATATGCCAAATATGAGTTCTATATTGAACTTTTCTCATGGATTTATATGACATATTCAAAGTCACGACCTTTTGCATAGTCTTTTTTAATAGTTTTATATTTGGTGGTATAAATATCATAAAATTTAAATTTTGGTGTTTTTAACACCTTTTTGGAATTTAATGGCTTGACAATTTTTTATGAATGCTTTTTTTATTTATTATTTTTTTTAAGTACATTTCTTTATATTTAATGACAATATAATCACTTTTTAAAAAAAACGTATCAACATATTATATAACACACTATTTTTTACAAACTTTATCAATTACTCTTTGATTTTTTTACGGTGTAAAAGCGTTACACGAAACACTTAACAATAATGTCGCAATTATAACCGTTAGCCGTTATAAAATCTCAGTGTAATTAATGTATTTATAAATGTGCGGAAATATATGAACCGTTTTATGCAATTTCTAAAAAAATGTGTATGGATGAAATTCTTGTTTGACACATAGCTGTAATATTTTTTTGGTTTCGATATAATTATCTTGAACTTTTATGCGTCTTATATCTAACAAGAATCATTTTTCTTACCATAAAAGACTATAATAATAGGCCAGTTTTTGGAATGGTTTGGGAATGACTTTTTTATTCAGAACAAATCTTGGAGCACGTCGACAAAGCAAATATCGTCAAAGAATAAAATAAAGGAATCTGCTATTAGTATTCCTAAATGCTATGTTCAAAAAATTAAAATATGCAAATAAATTTGGAGGGTTGTGGTTATTTAAAAAATAAAAACACATTTTCTTAAAGGTAGTCTAAAGGCTTATCTAAAATGAGTAAAACAAAAATAATGACACGTGCTTTGAACCTGACTAATAAAATATCTTTAAGTGTGATATTAAGCAAAATTCTTATTTCGAGTTTACTTCTATTTGCGTAACACTTTTGGTCTTTTATTAAAGGGTTTTACAAAAAGTTAGGAATGGTTGCACACCCACTCGTGCAAAAGTAAATTACACGTTTCATAATTTCACAATATCTAATCGATAAAGATAGATTCTATTTAACTAGTGATATATATTTTATTACAATTTGTATCATCGATTTCCTTGAACAATATATTCTGAAATCATGAAGGCTGCAAGTTGCTATACTTTTTACTTCTATTATTTTTTGTTTCAAAAAACAACAATAAAATAATAGAGTGTGAACCTTGTATTCTTTTTTATATTCGTTAACGTGTATTCATCACCAAATCTCCAACGATCATGAATTTAAAACTCAAAATGTTTGACATGTACTAAGAGGGAAGGCATTGCTTACTTTTAAGCAAATAAGTAAGCAGCCAAAATTAGAGCTGAGCATGAAAGGTTCAAAATTGAACTGGACCGACAAAATCAATCGAATCAACAAAAACCAAGCCGACCTTACAGTTTTTCAGTTCGGTTTCGGTTTTTTCCGATTTTTGGTTTAGAGTCGGGCCGGTTCGATTCAGTTTGGCCCAAACTCGACAAAAACACATATAAACACATCTAAACCGAACCGAACTGACGGACCCGACACAAATCCGAACCGAACCGAACATACTGCTCAATTAGATGTCACTGCTGGAGCTAAACCACCAACGACTAATAAGCAGGTAAAAAAATATAATTACCAAAGGTTTATTATTATTATTATTATTATTATTATTATTATTATTATTATTATTATTATTATTATTATTTATAATAATAAAACAAATTTTATTTCCTTTATACCTTCAGATTTACCCTTTAACTCGCTATAAATGGAGTTGACTAAAAAGTTCTTAAATAATATGTATTTTTATTATATCTAATTACATTTGTTACAACAAATAAGCAAATCTAAACCACAATTTCAAGAGTGATTTTTTTTTTAAATAAAAAAAGGCAATTCCAAACAGTAAAACACACTCTAAACCTATATTAACCAAGTCTATAAATAAACAATATATTAACTCAAACTCAACATGTTAAATATATACCAACAATAAAAATACATACGTAGTAATACAAAGGCTCGGTTAGTATCAGAATAAATTATTTACGTGTTAATCTTAGTTAAAAAATAAAAATAAAAATCTACATTTACAAAAAGAAAAAAACAACTATTTGTTGTACAACTAACTTTGGTGGTATCTAATGAACATACAACTCATCATCTTGAACGCCACTCATGGCCACCAACCACACACATTTACGTACACCGCCCCACTATGTGTTTCTTATGGTGAACCATTCATTTTCACTCTCCCACTTTGCCTTCTCTGACATGCTTGCTAGCTTTTGTACTCTTTGCCTCAATGAGCTTATAGATTCTACAAACTCACATGATGATGATGATGGTGATTGTGATATTGAGTTCCATATATCTTGATCAAGTATACTTGTTGGTGAACTTGTTTTAATGGTTTTCTCACATGTTGTAGTGTCCGAATTTTCGTCGAATTGTTGAATATATGGGTGGTTTAGCAAGTCGTTCGCGGTCCATCTTTGTCTTGGATCGCGAACTAGACACTTGCTGATGAAGTCTCTTGCTTGGCTGGAAATCCCGTCTGGGATTTCCGGAGTGTGACCCGAGAATGCAATTCTGTATAGAATTGAAACCGGGTCACTTACGTTTTGCCAGGGTGAACCACCCGTGATCATTTCGATCATGGTACACCCAAGTGCCCATATATCCGCGGGGAACCCTTGTTCATCGCCACGCGCCACTTCTGGCGCCATAAACATTGGTGTTCCGCGAATTGGGCCAGTCTGATCGTCAGCCCATTTCGCGCAACCCAAGTCACCAATTTTCGCACCACTTTCGTTAACTAAAATGTTGTGACCTTTGATATCACAATGCACTACTCCACTTGAATGTAAGTACACTAATCCTAGAACCACATCTCTTGTAAACTTCACTACTTCAAAATTGGTTAACCCTTCACCATTTCGACTATTTACTAAATCCGAAATCGACCCACGAGACATATGCTCCATAAAAACATTGTACACCATCTTGTTACTTTCTCTAGTAATGTCACACCCTTTGTAGCTCACCACATATGGACTATGTAACATTGACAAAAAGTTTTGCTCCATTTGTAAACTCTCGGATTGCGAAAACTCGACCGACTTAACCGCGAAAATATCGCCCGATGTCGAGGTGGCTGTCGAGACGGTAGCGGAGGAACCACGGCCAAGAACATCGCCTCTAGTCCACTCCATGTTTATATATTCTTGTAAGAAAAAAAAAAAGTTGTGTTGTTTGGTTATATTTTTGGATGTGTTATGGTTTATATATATAGTGGTATGTGAAAGTGTGTAGTTATTTGGTTGGTTGGGAAGTGTATAGGTGGCAAATTTTCATAGGGTCCTACTATTGTTGCACCCCCTAGAAAAATACTAGGGGGTGCCTGCGTTTTCCCATGTCCTCCCCAATCATTGGGATGCCTTGGCACTTTCACCCTTTGTCTTTTTTTTTACAAGTTTCAGTTTTTTTTTTTTTACTTATACATTTTTTTTTTCTTTACAAGTTACAAGAATCGGTTTTACTTATACAAGTATTTTTTTTACAAGTTCTAGATGTTTAACAAGAATCAGTTTTAAAGCTTAAAAAAAAACGTAGTCGGAGATTTTTTGAGGCTCAGTTCGAAGGTTGCAAAAGTGAGATTTTATCTCACTTTGCCGTCCATTCGGTTTTCATCATAGCCTCGGAAAATTTTTAGGCTCAAAAATCATCATCGCCTCGGAAAATTTTTAGGCTCAAACCCGAAGGTTGCAAAGTGAGATTTGATCTCACTTCACCGTCCATTCGGTTTTATCATCATCGCCTCGAAAAAATTTTTAAGTCACAACTGCAAAGTCACAATCCCACAAGAAACAATCTAATCTTGCACCCCAATATTTCCTTCCCATGCACAAGGACAAAGTCCCACAAGCCTCACAAGCATGCGACATTCACGAAAGTAACAAAGATTCTCAAAGTCCCACAAGCCTCACAAGCAGGCATTCACGAGAAAGTAACAAAGATTCTCAAAGGGGTACCAAAGATAGCAGGCTTTACAAGCTTATAATGCCACATGAAAGCAACATCACCACAACACCAACAAAGAAAGCTACAACACAAACTACACCATCAGCACCAACACCACAACACCAAACAGCAAAGCAACAACAAAATGCAACAACAGCACCAACAAACAACCATGGCTGGGTCACCATTTTACACCAATGAGGTAACAAATTTTACATTTTAATAGGCTCAGATTATTATGTTTTATCATTTTGGCTGCAAATTTGAAGGTTGCAAAGTCATTTTGCCATGCCATTCAATTATGCCATGCCAAATCATTTTAGCTGCAACTCAACAAAAGTTTTTTATCATCATCGCCAGTATCTCAAATTTTTTAACCAATTAAAAAACCAAGTTTAGATAAGCAACCATTAGAAACTCGCTAAGCAATTTCGGATACGCAACCAACAAATTTCAATCGCTACGCAAAAATCATTTTAATCGCTTCGCGAACCAATAGCCTCAACCGCCATTCAATTATGCCATGCCAAATCATTTTAACGCTTATGCAACCAAAAGAACAAAGATAAATAACAGCTTTTTTAAAGATAACAATTTTTTCCAAACTTGATAGATTAAATAACAGATTTATAAAATAATTAACAAACTTTATAAAAAAACAGATTTTGGAAAACATTTTTAGAGTAGATAGTTCAAAAAAAAGCATTACCTAAAAAAAATTAACAAACTTGCACCCCATGTTTTCTAATCTTGTTGCAACATGTACGAGTACAAACTTGCACCACATGAAGCAGATTTAGTACAAACTTGCACCACATGAATATTTGTCTCCACACAACCCTAGATACAAAAGATCCAAACAAGGGGTAATCTAATCTTGCACCCCATGTTTTCCTTCCCATGCATCTCATTAGACCAACAACAACATCAACCCATATACCATCACGAAAACCGAATATAAAACTTTAGATCTAGGGGCGTCGTGAGAAATACCGCGCGTTCCCTATGTTAAAATGATCACCTTTTTCCGATCTATCGTTTGGTATATGGGGTGAAAATATCCGGTGGTGCGTGACCGGAAATATTTTGAGTTCGCCGGAAGTAGTTTTTGAGTGAGAGAGAGAGAGATTGTAGGTGAAAATAGTGTGAGTGAGAGAGGAGACAAAAGAGTAATAGTGTGTGGGTTGGGTAATAACGTGGGCGGCACCCGGTTTTCAAAACCGGTTTTGCTTTTTTTTTTTTTCAAAAGAAAAGTTATTTTTAAACAAAAAAAGTAAAGTTTGTAAAAAAAATAAAAAATAATAAGGTTTGTTAAAAAAGTTATTTGTAAAGTAGTTAAAAAAATTATTTCAAAAGTAAACGTAAATTTGCGTAAGGTTTATAAATTTATGTAAGGTTTGTTAAAAAAAATAAAAGTAACAATAAAAATAAAACTAATATAAAAAATGTAACAATAAATAAAGTTGTATTTTTTATAAAAGTTTGTTAAAAATAAAAGTTCTTGTGTTTTTATTTTTAGGTGTTCGAATGAAGATGCTTTAATTGATTGGGTGAAATCTACTGTTGAATCGATTGGTTTTCTTATTGTTAAAGGAAGAAGTAAAACGATAGGGCTATAAGTACTCTAGCGAATTGTTGTGTTCTAGATATGGGACGTCTGCACGTGAAGGTTTAGAAGATGAACTTGAACGACAGACTAGTACCGCTAAAATTAATTGCCCATTCAGATTACTAGCGAAATTTCATAAACGTAAAAATGGTTGGATATTGAATGTCAAGTGTCTGAGGCATAATCATGTATTCGTAGACTCGTTCCATGGTTTTTCACAAGCCATGCGATTAAAAGAAAATGAGTTCGTTTTGGTGAAGCAGATGACAGAACAGCTAAATTTTAAATGGGTGTTGGAATGTGTTAAGTTGGTGATACAAGAACAATATTACCCGCGGGTTATCGTCACCGACAGAGATTTAGCGTTGCTTGGGGCATGCTGCAGAAGAATTCCCAACGCTAACAGATACTCTGCCGATGGCATATCAATCAAAATGTGCTAAAGTATTGCAGAGACAAATTCGATACGGTAAAGGAGTATGAGTCCGTTAGATGGACATGGGATTTGATGGTTACAAATGGACCAAGATGTGTTCAGGCAATATTATCAGCACCTACGGATTTACGGTAAAAAAAAGGGTACTTAACCATTAATACATTTTTTATTATTTAATAAATAACTATTCAATTGTTTTCTCACTTTGTTAATTCTTTGTTTTATCGATGTTTTTCGGTATTTCCGTGAATCGGTGCAAGATTACGACAACATGTTTGTGTCATATATTACCGATCAATATCGCAGCCGCCGGACAACAACATGTAGAGTTGAGAGTCAACACGCCATGCTTTGAAGTTATACTTGGGCAACACACGTCCCGCCTTAGACACGTTGTTGTGTTCGGTCGACAAGATTATAGTTGCGCAAGAAACTGCGATACGAGCCTCTTTGAATACAAGCAAAATCAAGAAACTGCATGCTTGTAAGAGCACTCTATTTAACGATTATGCGGTATAATGTTTCAATGGATGCTTTACGGCTCATACTCGCAGAAAGTAAACGGATGTTGACCCACATGCATGTGGTCATGAGTTGCGGTTAGTGTATGGTTTACCATGCTATCACCAACTGTTTTGGCTTCAAGCAAACGGTATGCCTATCAAATTATTCTTCCCGTCAATACCGATAATTTTAACAAGTTCTTTTTTCGAATACAGGATTGCCAATTCCGCTTGATTATGTTGATAATTTTTGGAGAACACTAAGCGTTCCCGCCTCGTTGTCCGAAATACTCAAGAGCCCTGAAGAGCCCGAACATCCTCAAGAGCCTCAAGGCTCGAAGAGCCTGAATATTTTTCTTGTCAAGATGACGTACAAAAATTCCAATGTGTTTTTAGCAAAGCATCGCCGTTTGTCAAAAAAATATGTTAAACAGATCGAGGTATATACGCTCCGAATCGTGTCACCAACAACTGCTGTTAAAGACGATAATCGTGGACGTCCGAGCGCAAAGGACAACAAATCCAATTCTAAACAAAAGATCCCAGATTTGAACGAAGAACCCCCCACAAGGCACCGCAGAAGCTACACAAAACCTAAAAAGTCCCAGACTTCAATGAAGAACCTGCGAGACACGTTCTTATGTGGGAGGGCCTTCTAACGCCTCGGACTTAAACGAAGGACCTAGCGAGGCGACTTAAGACACCACTTACGCGTTCCAGATTACTTTAGCGAATATTGTATGATTGAAATTCCAAATATTTTCGACCTGGATCCTAGGGATCTCTAACGTGGCAGGTGATGGAAATTGTGGCTATCGAGCTCTTGCCGTAGGTCTTGGCCATCATCAAGAAATGTGGCCCGCAATTCGAGCTCTTGCTAGGGAAGAGGTAGACAATAACGAGATTGTTTACAGGGAAATGTGGGTGATTCTTTTACATCTACACGTAACTCGATGAATTGGTTTAGGGTGCAAAGACCCCTGGCGTATTGGATGACTATGCCGTAAATGGGAGTGGTTATTGCTACATCTCTTAACCGGCCCTATTGTATGTATAACCAATTCACAATCTCTTTGTGTCTTCCGCTAAGAGGTTCTCCGATTCAGCCAGAAATATTGTCTCCAGTTGTGATTCTTCGTGTGGGGAACAACGAATGTGCTCACTTCGTTCTTGCGTTTCTTGATGAAGACTCACCACTCCCGTATAATCACCCACAATGGAGACATTTTAGAAATGCCGAGGCTGCGCCATGGGAACATGTGTTTGCTCAACGACAGAGGATGTTTAGATATACGTAGAAAATGATTATTGATTTATATTGTAAATGACAAAACATGTATAGACGATTCATCGATTTATATTGTAAAAGACAAAACATGTATAGACGATTACTGATTTATATTGTAAATGACAAAACATGTATAGACGATTCGATTTATAGCAAACGACTTCGTCATCTTTGTTACAGATTTCTTAGTTTCTAGTTATATTGTAATTTTGTGAACCATGTATCAACTATTAATCTATAACAAGATTGGTTCTTGTGAACCATGATATTACTAATTTATGTTGTGAATAATTATACAAATTCTTTTGGCCAGATGCAACAACAAAATCCTTACTTGTGTCGTTGTCAACGTGGATTAATAATTGAAAGAACATCCCACAAGCCCAAAACTTGTGGTCCAAGTATTATGACGTCCTTTCTCAAAGGTAAATAATTAAACGCTTGCTTATTTGTAAATATATCAATAACTTGTTTGTTTAGAATACATTTCTTATAATTGTTTCGTCATGTAACGTGGGACTAAAGACTATTGGTGTCGATACTTCATGTGGAAGGAAATATTTCAACAAAAGTACTTTGGTGAAGCCTCTTCTTCAACGCAGCTCAAACCGCTAAACTAAAGATACAACGATCAACACGCTATGGCTGAAAACAATTTGTTGCGGCAAAAATAAAGGCGTTGAGGCATCACCTGAATTGGCAAGAAATCCAGTTGATCACGCATGTCAACCGAGTGGAATACTCTATGAGCTTATAGATGACATTAATAATCTTCATGTGAAGTAGATTTCGTTGTAATATTGAAAACATTGTTGTTTTACTTGTTTAATGTTTTATTGTTATTGTTTAATTAAATGGAAACAAACACACAATTAAAAAGCATAACGTAAAATAAATATCATATAAAAACACTACACAATTAAATACACTATACATATAAAAAACATTACACAAATAAATACACACTATATATACTCTACAAATAAAAACACTATATATATACATTACACAAATATAAATTATACACAAACACAAAACAAAAAAAAAAAAAAAAAAAAAAAAAGACAAACCAATCATTGGGCCAATGATTGGCCTACTATGGGGTGCAAAGGAAGGATTTCATGGGGTGCAATATTAGATCACCCCTTTTCATATTTTGGTTGTCTAAAGAGTTGACGATTTCTTTAACGAAAGTAATTGACAAGGTGGCAAATATGGGTAAGTGTATAACAACTTTTTGGGCAGGCCAAGACGGCAACTACGTGGCATGGACACTTGTCAAGATGTCAATACGAATTTGTGTTAGAATTGGAAATATATTGCTTGTGGAAATAAGTATCGTACATGAGCTTGTTTAGGTGTCACAAGATGGATTGCAAGATTTAATAATTGCATGGTTATATTTAGAAGGTCGTTCTTAAATTGAGTTTAATAAGATGTTAGCTTGCATGAGTTGTTAATTGGAAACATTAGGATGACGAGAAGCACAACTTCATGGAGATAATATTAAAATCTACCACCGGAGCATTAGTTCAATGGGTGAAGCTTTCGTATTTGAGTTAATTGACCCTGGTTCAAATCTCATAATTTGCATTTGCTTAAGATAGGTATCCGTTTTCGTAAAATCTATGAGCACATTGAAGAGATTTTGTGGAATAAGAAATCGGAGGATCGAGTCTCGTCTCGTCTCACTCTTGGTGATGCTCCTCTGGTTCAGAAGAGTTGCCGAAGCTATTTTTTGTGAGGTGGATAATGGCTGAAGCCAAAAGACCACCGAGATCAGAGTGTTTCATTCAATCTACACCTTTTGTAGAATATTAAAATCTAGCAAATATAGTACGTGATTAGTTAAAAAAACAATACATTGCGGTGAAATTTGTATATAGTTTACATGTGTGTATCACCTAATGAAGTGTAAAGACTTGTAATTTTCATATCATATTATCATGTCAATTGTCAATTGTCAATAAGTCTTTTGAATTCACACACAAATGTTGTTACGCTACGCAAAAGAATGAAAAGGGTCGTGTAATTAGAACCGAAAAGATGGGATAAGGTATCTTTTCAATAGGTTTTTATGTGGGGTCATTAAATGAGGATACGTAAAATTTGAAACTTTGAAACCAAACCCAAAACTTAATTAAGAGTTGGATACCTTCTTTTGTATTTTGTGTTTGTTGACTTTGAAAACTAAAGATTTTGGGGGTTTATGGTAAGGTAGGAGAAGGTTGGGTTGAACCACTAAAGTGGTTGGTATCAAGTATTCCACTTTTTGGTAGAATATCCTCTCATACTTTGAGTAATTTAACATATACTTTTGTCCAAAAATAAAGTCTTGATGCAAGATACATACTCTTCTAAGTCATGGGTTAAGTTTCAAGTCAAAATCGTTAAGTATCTTTACCTATTTCGACCCAAACCCGAGTTGTGTATCTCTCAAAGTGAAACAAACAAACAAGCTTAATGCTGGTTGAAGTAACCACACAATCAACATTTAGCACATGGTGGTTTTAATAGCGCGCCAATTATGACCTTTTTGTACATAAAGAATTCGTGCAAGTGTTGAGCTATGCTATTAAACTCAACGACTACTATCAAGGCTAACCCTCCACACGCATTGTTGGTCCCCTACTCGAAGGCAAGGCCATAATGTAAACACCGCGATTAGGTTCAAAATTCGTTAAATACGATAACGGTTTTTCATTTTACATAGGTTGTGGTGTGATGGTTTTATTGCATCACTCAACATCTTCTAGAAAAGGGATTGTTTTAATTTGGTTTGGTAACTTGTGAATGAAGTGTTTTGGGTGAAATGATTTGGATAGTAGATTGGTGGTTATAACTTCTAAATCAAGACTATCTCTACATAACGGTCCCTTAAGCATTACAAGGCTAGAAAATAAATCCAAATTATAATTATTCTTAAGGTTCATTCCACACTCAATTGAAAATTATTTAACAATTAACATAGTCATACATAGAAAGTTTAGCTACTCCGTATTAGTTATAACATCAATTTTTTCATTAATGTCATGAGTTTGTTTTTCTTTCTTTGAGGTGACATTCAAGATATTTTGATTGATAGGCATGTCAAATGAAATGTTACATTTACTTTGTAAAATGGTAAAACATGAGGATCCCTAGATGTTACAGAACTACAAAGAAAATTTTGCTTGTTAGTGTTAATCTCTATCAAAAAGTCCGAAAATTTCATAAATGCAATTGTTTTGGTCTGTCCAAATGAATTGAAAATTTTTATGAGGTATGTTTTTTGTTGTAAATGTAGTCTGTTTGCTACAAACATTTGGCCTATTTTTGTCTAATAAAAAGAAAGTTGAGTTGACGCTAATATGACATAACTGTTTGTGGTCTTGGTGTTGTCTTATACCATCAGTCTTACCATACGAATCCAAGCCTCGAACCTTTCTCATTAGGGGATAAACCCCACTCCTGATTCTATTTATTTCGGGCCTCTGAAGGTCCATGGTGAGACTCGAACCTGAGACCTCTCTAAAGAAACCTTCCCAAGATTACTCTTGATGGCCAACTGAGCTAAATGATTAACGTACATTATAATCCACGAAGCAAATATATATATTTATAAAGTAATCCGTGAAGGTAGTTGGATTAGTTGGAGGGACGTAAAGCATATTTTGTTGATGGCAGAAATATATGCGTGTCACTTAAGAGATTTTTTTCTCCAATTTTATTAGTATACTATTTTGTTTCTTATTTGGTTGTTGTATCTTTAGTCACACTCCACGCACGTGTCCTTTCACTCCAAAGATCCTCAAATTCAATTTTAAGCAAAACAACCTTCTTTTTCTTTTTTCAATAATGATTCTATCTTACTTTTAGAGCTAGAGTTCAATTAGCTTGCAAGGTATAAAATGCCTTTTCCATATAAACAAAACAAGCTTTAAACTTTTTAAAAAGACAGTCAGAAAGTTTGACAGAAATTCTGTGAAATTAACTAACTTTAGTAAGTGAAAACATATTTGAAGATGAGCTCGTGTCTATTAACCTAAATTTATCATTTCATGGTAAATATAAGACACTAATGAGACAAGATCGAAAATATCTATGTTGTGGAAAAATATATTTTGCAATCTTTATGTTGATCGTGTATCAGTATCAATGGTCCTATTCCATTAATTATACGTCAAAGTCAAGCCTATTATCAATATTTAACAAAGGCTCATTATTAATAATTGATAAGCCCAGTTACACTCCCAGACCATCCTTAGCCTGGGAAAACATCTCAGGCCGTGCAACAGACAAGCGTGAGACAACTGTATCCCGACTGTTACTAACGGTTAAGATGTACTATCTGACATATGACAATAGGAGATACACAAGCAAGAACAAAGGAGATGGCATGACCTGGTATGAGCTAAGGAGGAGCTGCCACCTGTCATTCTTGTCTACTAGTTGGATGATCAACATCTGGCCTGTCTACAGCCGCTGATCATCCACATGAGATTTATCCTTAAAACCTAAATGCCTCTCTATAAATAACACAACCAGAAAAGGGATCCAACTCTCTTACATTTTCTCACACTGTTCACATAGTTAAACACACATACACGATGGTTTGTTTGAGTGTTACCCAAGCTCGTGATTCTTCTTAATCACACATTTGGGCCCTTACCGTTCAACATGGGAAACAGAACAACACAACCATCTCAATCCAATTTTAAATCATTTTACATCTCATACATAAATATGGCGTCATCCATAGGGACATAATACGAAATACTCGCAAATCGTAACTTATTTTTACTCATATCCTCATAAAAAAAACCGCAGTTTTTTCCTTTTCAACAAGTTTTTAACTAACATGTCTGGTGAACAACCCCCACAACCTTTACTTTAGGAAATAAACATCAACCACATTGGACCACTCCAGGTGAAAGATCTTACTCACACTGAGGAGGATAAACAAATGCTAGAAACAATGTTCACCACTAAACCTCACCATAGGATCATCATGGGAAGTTCGTGCAAGACTCGGCCATATTAGTTTGCATACAACACTTTTTCATCTAGAATTTACACGTTCTCAGCAGAAGCAACAGGTTTACAAGACAGTTCAGGGTGCAGGACTCCGACCTCAGGTGGTAGATGTTCAAACGGGTTGGTCAAGCGATGTAATGGGTGTCAGGGTACAATGTGTAGAAGGACATCAATGCATCCAGGTAACACCAGCTCTTTCGGCTTCCTTGGATCAAATGCTAACAACAACCAGGACGACGAACACTCAGGTAAACATACGTTCATCTTCTTACACTTCTACATATGCCCATAGATCCATTATCCATAATACACATCCACCTATCATTAACTCCAAGGGTAGCATAACCTTGAACCAAACCCAACAAAATATCATGTTACCACTATTTGCTCCACCCTCTCAGGGTACCCCTAGTTATCACCTATCACCAGCCCAAACGCCCTTTAGGAAAAGAAACTTAATCTAGGTTGAAAAGCAAAACATTCATGAGGTGGTAGTAGCCCATATTCACATGATCCACTCGTGGCAATCAGGCAACAAAAGAAGTGGTGAGGTACTGGCAACATGTGCTATCAAGAAGCATTCCATGGAATTCCTTCATTCCATCATCTGAACCAAATGTCATCACAACAATGATAGTTTCATACAAGGTCAGCAAAATATACGTGTATCGGGAAGCTCAGTGAAAAGTTTTCAAAGACTTACAAAACCGTGAAATGCTTTAGAAAAAGCATTGCATTGCGGATGCTCTAAGGACCTTTTTATTTAACCTAAATATATCACTCCCATTATTTTGTATCCATCTCTCTCATTCTTTATGTATTTCCACACTTAGGGTTTCTTGTTCATAATTGAGTTTGTAATCCTTTTTTTTTTCTTTTGTGTCGTAAAACCACTCTATCTGTTATGAGATTAACGATGTTGTGTGTATAAAAAAAGTAATAAAGATGAGGTTTGTTGTATTTTTGTTTGTATAAAACTGACATTATTTTTATTTTTGTTTAAATAAACCATCAATTTTCTATATAAATCATGGAGTCAAGAAAGATTACAACATTTAATATAGAGTGCAACATTCATAATTGGCGAGGTTGTTCGAATTAAAGGGATGGTACAAATTACAATTGGAAATATTAAAGTTCATACATTAATTGGATGAGTAGCTAAAGTTAGAGGGTCTACCAACTTTTAACACAAGCAAAAGTCAAATCAACCATCCTAATATACTTGGTGAGGAACCATCCACACTTCACATAAGTGTTCTAAAATTTATTACTGTAGAAAGCTAATTAAATTTTCGTAACTATTAATATGAACTTTAATTGCATTAGTTATGCAAACAAGAACCCTCACCTACATTATACAATTGTACAAGACCATAACAAAAGACTAAGACCATAACAAAAAGACTATTGACAAAAACTCTACAAAGAAAAACTCCCAACGGTCACTAAACAAATAAGCTAATGATTTGCACACTCTAAAAAATTATTTGCACATTCAAAATACAAGCAGTTAAAGCAGAATGTTTAATACTGTATAAGTATTTATTGCACAGATAGAGTGTCTCAATCAATCCCCAAAATGTGCAAATCAATTCTCAATCAAATACTATAAAGATCGAAATAAAATCATCAGCGAATCAAAAGTTAAATATAATATAACTTACTTGCTCTATGACAGCTTCTTTTGCTCAACCTCTTCTATCTAATTCATCATCCACACTAGCTAGCTAATCAATATAGTAAAAAATTTAAACGATGCTTATTGGGCTAAAAAAAAGTAATTAAGCATAGTTTAATTATATATATGTGCAATGTCAATGTCATAATGACATATGGTTAACCTAAGGAAATGGGAAAATATATGATATAGCAATAGACACGTAGTGTTGGTTGTTTGGGTGAGTGAGGTGGGACCATGTATAAATGTTCATTATAGCCACGTTTTTTTTAATCAAAAATCAAACATGGCCAAAATATATAGCCAATTGTCATGATGATGTAATAATATATGTATGTGGCGTGTGGTGCAAATACAATATGTATTTTGGCCTTTTGGGTACCTTTCAAGTCCTACCACCGTGTGGTGTTGATGACTATTTTTGTCTAGAACCATAAAAAAGAAAAAAAAAAACGTGTTGCATGGGTTTTATAGGCTAATCGAAGGGGTTGTCAAATTGGTTACAATAATTATAACTAAAGGGTGTAGGTAAAAAGAAATGGAAACGAAAGCGACGACTCAGATAATGAAGAACACGAAAGGTATCAAAGATTTGTGTCGACGTTCGTTGATCTTTTAAAAAGACTTACTCCTTCCATTTTAAAATTATTGTCCTCAGACAAAAATACACAGTTTAAAAAAGTGGGATCACTACATTTTTTCAACCAGTCAAATATCATCCCCACTCACGAAACTCTCTTAACGAAGGTTCATCAAGCTTTAAAAGTGGATTATGAACATGTTTGGTTTCTTAGCATGTATGTAGTTCTAACATCTAAGAAAAATAAAACATGGTGGGAGTACAGTAATGTAATTTAGCTCTAGCTAATATGAGGTAACATACTACTAGCAATTATCAGTTTAAGTCACCTTCTCTCAAAACATCCAACTTTTTCCCCCTCATTTTCGACTGTTGTTTCACGATTCATAATGGCATATTTTTGTAGATTCGGGACATCATTCATATGCGGTGTAATTCAGGCTTTTGGAGCTCTTGGTTTTGTTTACAGGTTAGTTAATACTCATATTTCATGATTCATGCTATGAACTTTAAGAAATACAATACCCCATACCAAATATGCCCACTTTTATCATCTTATCAAGTCAAGCATCCCCTCAAGATTTTCAAGTAAATGCACTGTCACAGTTTTAATAAGTTGTCCACATTTGTATTAAAATGCTCACCCAATCTATTTATAGTTTTAACTTTTCAATAGAACTTGAACTTCAAATTTTCCATTAAGAAAATCAGGATCTAGTCCAATTTAGACCATGCATTGTTTTTAGTTTCCATTAAGTCTAGCCAAGTGACAATAAAAGAGTAAAGGATAGTTAAGTAACTTCAAGCATATAAGTCAGGGTTATATATATATATATATATATATATGTATATGCCAACATACTTCATGGTTATATTTGTGAGATCAGATAACAAGTAGACTCATGATCGATGAAACACGTAATGCCCTTAAGCTGCTTCTGCAAATCCAACTCGTGAGTTACCATAGTCGAATACCGTATGGTATTTACCCATGAAAATATCACCCAGGATCCTGCACCAGAATTCACATATTATTTCCAAGTGTTAAATCCTCGAAAATCCATTAGAATGGTAAAGTTATGTGGAAGTAGAGTTGGCAAGAGTGATGCTTTGTGCACAAATTGGGTAACGGGTTAAAACTAGTCATTTGATACCGGCTGGGATGAGTAGCGCAAACACCTCTAGGTCCATTTTTTAAAAGACTTTATAAATAGATAATGGAACAAATTACATAGATTAGCAACATATTAATTATCTAATTTGTTAATTATATTTTTTTATCTCCTAGTTCGGTAATTAAAGTTTCATAAACGGGCTAGTTTGGCAGCTAAAGTCTTCTTTTGCTCCTATTAGTAACGATTTTTTTTGTTTGGTAAGTAACTTAACGTTATAATCATCAAAATAGCTCATTTAAAACCCTTTAAGATTACCAGGCGCGACATGAAAAAGTATAATTGCCAAAATAACCATCTTGAGAAGTACGTCACTATTCTATAGGATTTTCTATAGAATGCACAAATAATGACTACAAAAGCAATATTATTGCAATACCAATCAAAGTCTTTATAAGTAAAGCACTTTCAAACGTTGTATGCGTTAATTAGACTTTGAGCAATTTTTAAAAATTTCGGCCCATTTGACCCGTTGTTTTACCAACTCTTTAATCTGACCCATTTCAGATAATAGGCAACCCAAGATCGACCAATTCATAAGTAAATGAGTCCAGATTTCCACTATAATAAAAAAGTGATGAGTAAAAGTGATCATACCAAAGAGGTCCACGAGGAGGTGCCACATCCATAGCAGTGAATCCACTGATGCATTGTGCTGCTTTTCCCTCACCAATTTTCAAGATATACTATCGGAGGGTGAACATAAAAAATTATATTAGATAATTTATAAATAATCGCCCTCAAATGAAAAACCAGTTGACTAATACAATTAACGAAGATATAATAATCGGGTTCATTATATAAATTACCTCTTTAGGGGAGAGGTCAAACGTTTTACCACCAATAGTAAAAGCGATATTAGGCATGGAGGAAAGTTTGTTGCAGTCAACTCCAGATTCTCCCATTGGACTTGGCAACTTCTCGCAGAGCTGAAATTTTGAACGTAAATGTATCCAATTTTCCATCATAATTTCTTTTTAATTTATATTTCTTATTTGCTTATGAAGAATTTACTAACCTGGTCAGCATAGTGAATTATATCTTTTTCACTTTGGTTCCTCTTGATCTGGTTTTCCATCCAACTAACTGCCATCTCACAATAGTTACACATCTCATCACGCAAACCAGAAGATTTGCCGTTATTCTTGTCAACCACACTCTCAATTATCATGCTGTCAAAAAATAACTGTTAGCTTATTATACTATATTACACAAGCAACATGAAGTTATGTTGTACATGTATGAACAATAAATATAGGAGTTTTTCCATTGACGGTCTATATTTGATAACGATCTTGTTTATCTATCTCCTATGGTGATAATGAACATTAACTTAATATAAACATGATTGCAAACTAGAATATACTCAGAATACAAGCAACTGACCCAGTATCATGAGATCCATCGAAGGTGCATAGCTTCATTTGAGAGCAGATTTTATCAGGCCGTGTCTACAAAGCATCAAATAAAATGGTTAATTATGCTTCAAAGATAAATTTCGTGTGTTTATCATATGCAACACCACTTATGCATGGGCTTTTTTGGGTTGTGTTATTATCTCAAATGGGTAAAAGAAATTCATACAGCAAAAACCGGGAACTGTCGAAGGAATTAAAGGTCGACCACAAATTAACTTGAGCGCATATAAACTCCCTAAATCGTTTAATTTGTTAATTTGGACTACTTTACGCATAAACCATTTTTTAAATTGTGCCAAAAAGTGTTTTCAGGTCAACCCAGCTTGCCTATTTCAACTCGTATAAGCCCAAGGTCAGCTTAAACCATCCAGGCCCGCCCATCCTTCACCTCTGCAAACAGGAAAAGAAACATAACAGAACTAAGTAAAGGTACCTCAGTTAAGAGCATCTCAATAATAGTCTTTCCATAATTATCGACCACTGTCTTGCATTGTTGGCTCAATACACCCGCAGCACCAATGGCTTGATTGATTTGAGTAATAACAGCCTATAGAGTTACAAAGAGTTGAGGGATGTTAGTAGTAAGAGGATTAGTGACAGCATATATGAGTATGAAACAAAGATAAATGTATCAAAGTAATTAGACATCGAATGCCAGTAGTGTGTTGTATAGTTAAACCATGGAACCACGTGCGATAAGAGAAACACCTTAACAGAGAGACAAGAATTTAGCCAATTAAGGATCCTCTTTTTTTTTTGCAACACAAATATGGTCTCTTACCGAGTTCTATGACAAACTTTTAGGTCCTATGGATCTTTTCCTCTTGAAAAGAAGAAACGGAAAAAGGAAAAGTCATTGGTTTAAAAGAGCAATACAACGTGTAAATAATGCCATTGTCACCATCTGAGCAGGCCACTATGATCTCCAAGGTAGTGATGCCATCAGAGAGTATATAATCACATAACATGAAAATTCTAGTGATTACAGTAGGATGTTGTACTCAACTGATCAAGAAGGAACGCATGAATGTATAATCATGTATTGTGTCTAAGCTTCTACTTAAAGAAAGAAACATATACCCTGAGAACTAGTCAAATGGCCACAATAATATAAATTCGACTTTTAAGGGTACAAATGAAATGGTTTAATTTTTACAGCCTCGTAAACTGCTAATTATACAAGAAAAAGTGTTTGGAAGACTGTTCTTTTAGAACCTCGTAAACTGTTTATTTAATAATAGCTGATTTTTCAAAAACTTCAATAAAAAGGAGAAAGAGAGTTGGTGGGTCAACCTAGCCCAACACATCGCACTCTTTTTACCTGTTTTGATCCACTACATAATCTATCTGACCTTTCATTTTGCAACCTGCAGACCACCTAATCATGTCTGTATGGAACAATTTAGGTCACAAGCATCAACATTTCATAGGCGTTCACTTCAGTCCACAATAAGTAAAACCCGAACCCCACTTTTCTAGTCTGTCTATTAACACAAAGTCATAGTCAAAAAAGGTCCGTCGTAATAACCCACAACAGTTGACTACTTGACTCTACTTTACATTCAAGAGGTTGTAGCCTCTCTAGCACACGTTATTGGAAATGGTACCAATAGTAGGCTTAGATAACGCTATAACCTCTTTTATTGACCGGAGAAAGAAATCTAAGTTTGCAAACGACTGCAACTTTATGTACTGTAAAATACCTACCCGTCAACATTGAGTCATTCTATTAAGATATCCGTAAGCTAAAGGGGTTTGGCACAGCTAGCAATATTGAACATTACTTTTGTAGAAGCTTATAAGAGCATATGGTGTATACATACCGTTGGACCAGCCAACAAAGAGGTTCCAGAGTCAGCAATTGCTGCACAACCATCTGAGCAAAATCCTGAAATAGAAACAATGATCTCAGGAAACCTATAAAACTCAGAATTTTAATAATGTCTCAAGAAAATTAAAAGGAGTCCCGAAAATTTACCAGTTGTGTTGTCACCAATAAGGACATCACCCATGTCGAACTAAAACAAGAAAAACAGCTAAATCAGGATTGAAAAGAACTATGACAAAGAAGTAAACAATTACTTATATCTATCAGTGGTAATATATTAGAAGAGTACTCGCCTGCCAATAGCCTTTTTGAGTTACAGGGACATACGTGTGATCACCCTTGAAATGATTAGCATCAATCCCACCAAACACAAGTTCACCCCCTTCATTCTCTTCGACATTGCGATTGAGCCAAAATGAAAAAATAGGTTCTTGAACAAGACCTTGTTCCACCATGTTGTACCTAACATAATATAAATTTACAAACATAAAACTAAATACGGAGTACTATATAAAATTTCTGACAGAAAAAAAAAAAAAAAAAAAAAAAAAAAAAAAAAAAAAAAAAAAATCAAAGTTCAGTAAACTACCAAACAGGAACAGCTTCCCCAACAGATATCTCTTGAAAACCAAGGCCAAGAATACCATCAAATTTCGCTGCCAAGAAAGTTACTCCAGGCTCTTTGGTTGCCTCAATAAAATCCTGAAGACAGTGACATGTCAAGAAGAAGAAACTTGATGAAAAGATGGCACTTCACATCGATATGCAAGAATCCATATAATATTTACCTGCTCGTTTACAACAAGATCACCAAGTGTGATAGAATCTTGGCTAAAGAAACCTGAGATCGAGCCAGTTCCATATTGAATTGCCGCAGATTTCCCTGAATTAGACATGAATATTATTTACAATTGAAGTCCTTTCAAAAACACAGTTGATATCAAAGCAAAAAACAAACCATACCATTTTTCTTATAAGTATTTGATTGGCTAGACTTATACTTTGAGTGGAATAGGCAAGCCACCTGTAATCATTGATTAGAAAGAGACATCACAAACGTGCAAAGCGAATAAGGATTTTATTTGTAAATCAAATAACCAGAAAAAACGACACTCACTGAGAAGTAGCATTTTGCTGAAGGCACCCAAAGATTAGAACTTCCAGTATCAAAAATCACGGTGAACTTTTGAGGTGGAGTACCGACACCAATCTCACCATAATACTGAGCATCCATGTAGTTGGTTAGAGCGATAGCGTCACTATCGGAGTCCCTGATATTACCAAGGATACCAGAGTTTCTTCCAGCATATCTTTCTTTTGAGCCCGCGTGTCCAAGTTGGTTCAATTGGTTGATCTTCCTCTTCTTTAGCCCAACTCTAACCAATCTACCATTAGCATCTGAATAAGCGGTAGGTGCGAGAAGAAACAGCAGGAACGACAAGAACAAGCTCGCTTTGAATAGAGTACCCATTCCTAGCTCTGCAATCAGGGCTAAAGATTCCTCTTAGATAACTATTAGCAGAAATCTACACCAAGAAATACAGAATGAATCAGAAAACGGAGTCTAAAGTCATCATCTTTCATATACAACCAAAAATTCAAGGCAAAATAGATAAATAAACGCCAACGTATACGATCAAGTTACATATGTGAGCAAAAAGGTTTATCAAATTATATTATTCTTTCAGTTATATCATTTTCATCATCTTAGTCTAAATCACTAACAACAATGACTAAAATGCTCAATTTGGGACAATATGACAACGGGGTAAACTTTAGCAGAGAATATTTGGGTGTCTCAAACTCTCAATCCTTATTGACACTCTATCACTTATCTTATTTATTTGGTCAATAGTTAACAAAACTGACAAGATGATAGTACAAAAATGTGAATTGCTAATTATTCTAATTTCCAACTGGTAACACGACAACAAAGTCCAAATGATCACAACAACAGTCAACATCGGATCAAAACACAAACCCACCAAAATTCCAACAAACTTCTATCTCATTCAACATAATTTAAGCGTCGTTGTCGTAAGATATCAACATACTTTTGCATGTGTGATAGTTTAGTCATCGCCATCTTTTTACATTTAATTCATTAAAATATACGCCTTTGTTTTCCATCTGAATTATTTAAAAAAAAACAATGTTTTTATATGAGGAAAATGTTAATTTACATATGTGTAATAATTATTATTAGATGTCTTGGTATACTACTTAGTCACTTATAATATGTCTTACACTTAAACCGCTTTATTAAATCATAAATTTTACCAATTACAAAACGAACCAAACCAGGAACGGAACCGAAACAAAAATTGACAAGGAATTATTTAGAAAAACTAAACAAGACCAGAAACACAATTTACATGAACCGGGTGCATTTACAAACATCTAGGTTTTGTAACAAAAATTAGCACTATACTGCAAAAATCCATAGGTTTCACATGAACTTTCGGGACCCACCATGGTTTCGTCCCCAAGTCCCAAACCATACACAATCATCTTTCAATAAAAAACAAAAACATAAACCCTAACCGATCCTTAGGTTTACAGCTCACTCAAGTAATCAACATAATTCTTAGATCAGATCAAACATCAATGCAACATAACATTATCACAAACCACAAACCTTACAAAAATCTTCAAAAAAAAAGATCAAAATGATCAGTTACAATAAGTTCACACAAACAAAAAATATATAAACCTGAAATCCATACATGAAAAGTAAACAAATATGGGATGATCGAAGATGAATGATAACGTAAAAGAAAAGGAAGGGTGATAACCTGCGTGAATGCAAGAATGTGGAATGCGTGTGTGTAAAGCAAAGGCACGACAAAAGTACAGAACAAAAGCAGTTTTGTGTGTCTTGTACTTGTAGTGTGCAGTTGTCAGTTTACTTGTCTTTCATAACGTGTGTTTTGTGTGTGTAACCCCCCTCCCCCTTTCAGGTTATCTATGTTGTCAATTAGCACCCGTTAATTTGCAATATGTATGCATAATAGTAACAAAGTTTCAGGACTCTTCTAATTAAATAACTCAAACTTAAAGTTAACCGTAACCATTTAAGTTTCAATATTGTTTCATTCTTGTGAAAACTTCCGGGGTAAGAGGGTTAGGATCAAATGAGAAGAAAAATTAAATTGAGAAAGATGAGAAAAAAATCATAACCACACATTTCAGATGCAGCTCCAAAGTATATGCATTTCTCCTTAAAATTCGTTCTCTTATTTAAAATGTATAATTATAAATTTTGCTAATTATTCTCATTTTAGTTTTTTTTTCCCCACTTAATCACTTGTCACGGGTAAGGTAGGGCGAAAATCATAAAATGATAATCAAGTTTAAGGTTAGTTTCAATTTAGTCACTCTAATTTTTATCTTTTATTTTTTTATTATTATTATTTTTTTTTAGTAAAAATCACTCAATCTTTTATTAGTGTTCCATCGTTGTGAATTTTTTGTGTTTGAGTGACCAAAACGGAACACCTCTCAAGCTTGGTTAATATTTATGACTTATATTTCTTTTCACGTGTGTATAAATTGGTTTTGTAGTAAGTTGGTTGGGATTAGTTATAATCAGGAGTGGATGTTTATACTTAAGGTACAACCAAATAATAGACATATGAATATCAAACATAGTCTTTTTGAACATTTTCACAACATTAGAACAATATTAAAACTTGAACGGTTTTAATGATTAACTTAAAGTGTGAGTGACTTTATTAGAACATCCTGAAACTTAGTTATTATTAGGTAACATTTTCTCTTTACAAAATTATAATGTTAATTGGTTTCGAAATAAATGGAACAGAAATGGGTATTGATGTTTGAGTCAGTGTCGTCCTTTGTTAGGACACAAAAAGTGTAAATCATAGTGTAAGGTCTTTTATGTAAACATTATGATAGATAGCGCACGTTATGTAATTGTTGTGTTGTTGTAAGACCTCCTACCCTTACAACACTTGTACAGTTATGGATATGATTTTCACCCTACCTTATGGATAATAAGGTGTGTGTCTATGTTATGTCTTGCGATACCTTCCCTCTTATTCTCTCTCGTTTTTCTTTTTAGGATAGAAGTGTTCACACCCAGTTTCTCACTCTAGTTTGGTATAGACGTGTGATTAGGGGTAATACCATTAAAAGCATCACATTTGTTCAAAACTACTCTTCTAAGTAGCGAACTAAAAAAAACTCTTGTGAGTACTAATGTTGGCACTTTTGTCTTTATGTAAGTAGTATGACAATTTTACCCCTCCAAGTTACATAAATAATCCCTGTAAGTTTGCGAAATTGCATCAACGTCCCTAGGGTAAATTACATAAATGGTCCCTGTCATTTGAAGAAAATTGCATCCACTGTCCCTAACTTTTTTTGATCTTTTTTTTTCAAAAGTTTTATTTCGTTCGTTTTTTACCGAAATTTTTTTCCAAAGTTTTGTTTTGAAATTCTATTTCAGTTTTATTTTCGGAATTTTTTTGTCGAATTTTTTTTTTCGGAATAACTTTTTTTAAGAATTTTTTTTTCGTGACAAAAAAAGCCGAATTTTCCAATAAAAAATTCACTTGTGACAAAAAAAAGTTTCCGAAATTTTTTTCACATGTGACAAAATAATAAATTCACGTGCGCCAAAAAAATTAGAAAAAAAAATCGAAAATAAAAACGGACAAAAACGTATAAAATAGGACGAAAAAAAGTTTTTCAACAAAAAAATTCCGAAAACAAAAAATTTGAAAAAAAAAATTCGAAAAACAAATTTTGGAAAAAAAAATCGAAAAAAAGATTAAGGACGGTGGATGGAATTTTTCTCCAAACGACAGGGACCATTTATGTAATTTACGATAGAGACGGTGGTTGCAATTTTCAAAAATCCGAAAGGTAAAATGGTTATCACAGGTTTTTACTACTCACTTAAAGACAAAAATGTCAAAATTAGTACTCACAAGAGCAATTTTTTAAGTTCGCTACTTAGAAAAGTAATTTTCGACAAGTATGATGCTTTTTAATGATATTACCCCTGTGTGATTATGGTGACAACAATTGGTATCAAGAGCCAAATATGATACGTCGTTGTGTTTAGTTGTGTTTGTTTAGCTTTAAATTATCATTAGTAGTAAAAATATGTTTTTGTAGTATTAAAAATAGTTACTCTCTCTAGAAATATTTTCGTGGTTTTAAGATATTTGGTTTAATCATTTACGTCGTTAAATTGCAAAAACATGTTTGGAAAAACATTCTAGGGGATGTGAGAAAATGTTTTGGTGGATTACATAAACGGTTTTATAATCAAATGATGATTTTTGGTTAAAATTAAGTGTTTTTGTTAAGTTTCTAAAGGCGTTTTTCAAAACATTCGCAAGCTTTAATTTTCATTCTCTCGCAAAAAACTACTTTTGCAAGATTAGGCTTTCATTTTTTAAGAGACTTTGTTGTTTGCAAACCTTCATAAGAGTACGGTTTTATAGTTTGAGAGACTTGCTCTTTGCGAACTCTCTTAAGGTGTGAGTTACGATACTTTAGGCTTTGGGAAACTTGTTCTTTTGTCGTTTTTCTAAGCCGTTATAATATTTGTTACAATACCTTTGTTGCGAAACCTCTTTACGAGAATTCTTACTAGGGTTTTTGTTACGATACCTTTTAACTCTTAGTTTACGAGACTCTAGTTACAAGACTTTGTTACGAGACTTGGCATACAAAACTTCTTACCCACAAAATCACTTAAGAGACTTTTTGAGTTCCAAGATAGTTTGTTGCAAGACTCTACAATAAAAATTTGTTACGAAAGGTTGTTTGCAAGACTTTGTGTTACGAGAGTTATTAGACTTTTACCCACAAATTTTACCACACTCACTTAGTTCTTAAGAGACTTGGATTGCGAGACTTGTACTATTATTGTTACGAGACTTAGCTCCTTGCGAGACTTGGAATTAATACACTTTCACGACTTTGTTAGTGTGAAATTGGCTGCCAGGAGTGATGCAAGACCTCCCATGTTGCATCGGGGAAACTATGTTCAATGGTCCTTAAGTTTCATGAATGTTTATATGGGTTTCAAAGAATGAAAGTTGTTTGATTGGTTCTTATGTGATGAAAGAAATTGAAGATCCCGACAACGCTGGACTAACAAGACTTCAAGATGAAGATTATTTAAGACCGGGAGAACTTGTTCAGTTGAAGCTGGTATTAGGTCAAAAAATATGATACTGTTTGGGTTAAGCAATGAGATCTACAATGCAACTGATGCAGGTTTTACAGACTAGGTTTTAATATTTATAATGTCTCGTTATACCTATGGTCTACCCTAATGCACTAACGGGCAGTGTACTCGGTCGTGTGTAGTGTAGTATTCGGTAAAACCGAGGTCGTCCCAAGAGCTATGTGCGTTGGATTAATACTAAGTCTAGGTGTCACAGATTTTAAGATGATTTAATTAATTAACTAATAAAGCAAATAAAGGCAAATGTGTAGTCAATAGAGGAGAGTGGTGCTAACCTAGTTATTCATCCTAGCTAGTAATGTCTATGTCTAATTACTTCCAATTACTTCAGGTGGGGTCAAAGTCGAGATGACAGCATTTGGTCAATTCGCCCTAACCTATCAGCAAAGATGCCACCACTGGAGAAGTCGGGTGTCCCCTCATAAGTCGAGTTGTTCTGGTCCCTAAGCCGAGTCATTAAGTTGCGCTACATGCTAGACTTATAATAGTGAGTGCCCGGGTGTTAGCAACTTAAATACTCACCCCTAATTCTTAAGTTCATCCAAACGGTAGGTGATCAGTTGGTCAAATTGCACAAGTAGAAAGGGTCGTCAGTTGGTCATATCTTACCCTTCCCGTCTCAGTCTACTCACTTAGGGTCAGTTGGTCATATCTCCTAAGCAACTAGCCTCTACCGCCATTCAAAACTACCGAAACAAGGGTAGCTACCAATAAACTATGCATGCATACACTTAGAAATAATTATACGGAAGTAATATAAACGCAAACAAAACAATTAAGGAATCATAACTAGACCAGCATCAAGAGGTGCTTAGCCGCTCATATTAACCATACAAATCAATTCAATATTTAATGTTACGAAATATATGAATCGAAAGTAAAGGAGAGATAAAATGCTAATGCTTATCGTAGGGGAGTGATTTCTCCCTTGGAGATAGCTCCTTATGCTCCTCTAGACCTGCCTTTGGCTTCTTCCCACGTTCTTTGGTTGTGGTGTGTGAAATGGGATGCGTTGAAATCTTTGGAAATCGTGGGGTATTTGTAGGCCAGATCTGGGTTACGGCGTAACTAATAAAATAGTTACGCCGTAATCATCTATTTCTTTGTAAATTGCACTAGATCTGCTGGTTACGGCTTAACCTTAGAAGTGGTTACGCCGTGTCTTCAATAATTCCTGGTTACGCCGTAGTTTATGCACGAGTTACGGCGTAGTTATCAGCGGCGCGGAGCCTCATTTGACCTAATATAGTTACGTCATAATCTTTTGGGAGAGTTACGCCGTAATCTTCTGATAAGTTGGCTTTCTGAGTCATGCTTTAGTTACGGCGTAATGTGAGAGATGAATTACGCCGTAATCTTCTTCAAAGTGAGCATACTATGATAAATCTTTAATAATTCTCCAATTCCGCGTCTCTTTAGCTCCAATGCTCGTAATTTACCTGAAAGTGGAATATAATGGAAAACAAGCGTAAATCCATATAAATTACAAGCATTATCAGGGGAAATTGACACTTAATATTCAGGATAATTTGATGTTATCAGCAACTGATAATAATCTACTTAATCATGATTTGTGGAAAGCTTTGGAGAGATTGATGGTAGGTTGATAAGTCATAATTAGTACTATACTTATCACATGATTATTGCTCATATACTTCATGTTTATATTTGAATTGATACTTAATTGCTTAACTTTCAGCTTTCAGTGATTTTGGAGCAATATTACAAGAGAAACGGAAAAAGACATGATTGGAACTATTCTTGATGATTATGTAAGCAAGTTTTAGAAGAGAATAAGGCGTATGTAACTTTGGCCATACGCCATATTGATGTTTGGAAGAATTCACTAATTATTGATGAATATTGAAGCATACGGCATATTTAACTCTGGCAATACGCCGTATTTGGAAGCTCTACAGTCAAAGCCCAAGTCAACCATTGAAGGTATACGACGTATAAAACTCCGGCGCCGTATTGAAGATCTTATCCCCAGTCCAGGTATATCAAAGATTTGAAGGTATACTGCGTATCTCAACTCAACAATATGCCGTATTTACAAGATACGCAGAATATGTTTGGAATATGCTTTCTTTGTCAGCAATTAAGATATCCAGAATACACCATATTTTATCTTGAATACGCCATATTCCATACCTGGCAGGAAACTATAAATACAAACCATATACGAGAGTTTTAAGCATCATTCACTCACCACTCTCAACCACAACCGAATTTCACCACTCTGAGGCCCCAAGATCAGTCCCAAGAGCTAGGAAATCAAGAAGAGAAGGTCTCGTATCATCACATTAGGTTTAATCATTCGATTTGCATATCGATTTCATTATGATTTCTATTTGTTCCTCGTTTGAATTATCTTCTCGTGCTTTTACATACATTAAGGGCTAACACCATTTGTGTTAGCCATATTAGGAATATTACATGATAGTTATTTCCGTTTATATAAGATTTAATGTTTAGTATTATTTAGTTTATGTGTTTATCGTTCAATACATGCTCGTTTATATGTTTGAGTCTTTTAAGTCTATATATGTTACATGGACCAAGTGGTTAGCTAGATGTATATTATAAGAACACTTAAATTAGCATAGTGCTCTTCAATAAAGTGACCGGTCTACAAGATTACATGTGTAAAGGCTAGATACATGGACCAAGTGATATAGTCTAAGTTTAATGGGTATTACCTTGACCAAAGGAATATTCTCAATACATTCTGAAGTTACCAGTACTTTACAATTAAATCATTGCACTAATGAACGGATAGGTTAAATGTAATAGGAGTAAATGGCTAGCACTGCTTTCTCTTATTGATCACAACCATAATTAGTTTTGTTAGATTAATTTACTTTTCTTGTTTAGTAGTTATAATCAAATCAAATCATAACCCCCTTATATTTTGTAAAGTTCACTAGGGTAAATCTAAGCATACTATTCTTGAGATCGGCCTAGTACTTACCCCACTGGCTACATCAGATCGGGCACACTGCCCGTGAAAGTGTCCTTAGGTATAAGTTCGACAAAATATAAATTTAATACTTGAATTAAAAATACCTACACGACAAACGCACATCAAAGGTGTTGATGTGGGAACTCAAACACAACAAACATTATCCATATGAAACTACCAATCTTTCAAGCAACTCTTAGAAGAAACCTTGGAAGATGCATACATTCGTTTCAATAAGCTGATTAATGAAATGAATCGTCATCACATCAAAAGAGCTAACATTAAACATAACACAATGTTTCTCACCAACTTGCAACCAAAATGGAGACATTTCACTATTGAAATCATACAGAATCAAGATCTCACCAAGAAAGACATCAATAGTCTGTTTGATCTTTTGAAACAAAACCAGGTTGAAGTCAATGAAGAGATGAAAAGAAAATAGAAACATAACTCTATTCAACAACCACTTCATGATCCTCTTGCACTTGTCTCATCATTTCAACCAAAACCGGCACATAACTCTCTCACCTACAGCACCAAAAATGACATCAAATATCCGACATTGCCACTACCAAATGTTGATGAAATAGAAACAACAGAACCATATTTGGAAAACACTGAATTGACCAAAGTTGTCCAAAATCTGACATTACTTGCGAAGCAAGTTTAGAAATATTTTTAAAAATTCCCTGCCAACAACAATCTTTGGACTACATCTGTACCTACTGCAACAAACAAAAGACAATATGCTCCACCAAGAGGTGAGATGGTTAGGCAGGGGGATAAGGTTAGAAATGAATGATGCGGTAATGGAAGTTGTAGAGCCTAAGTGCTATGGTTGTGGGCATACTGGATATTTTGCTAAAGAATGCCCAAATGGCAATGTGCAAAACAAGGCTTCTTTCAGACAGAAGATTTTGTTAGCTAATATGAATAAAAGGGACAGTTGTTGACTGCTGATGAACATGACTTTTTGGTTGATACGGATGATGAAGGTGAGATACTGGAAACAAAAATGGTATTCATGGCTAAGCTGGAGAAAGATGATGCATATGAAGCTGTTGTTCAAGAAGTAAAAAAGAAAGTCCAGGATATGATACTGATCTTTGAGTACGATGATGCTTTCATCAATCAGGTACACAATACATTTGCTAAATAATATGCTTGCGGTTTTGATAAGTTCATTCATGGTGGCATAATAACTACTAGCCAGGTTGCTGAGATTAACACAAGCAATATTAAATCTACATGTCATGATTCTCAAGTACCCACTACTAGTTCTGATTGCACTCATGAATTAACAGATCATGATCATACTAATATGCTTCAAAACTATGCATTAATTCAATCTCAAATTCAAAATTATGCTAACTTGATTGAACTCAAAAAAGTTGAAAATTTATGTTTAGAAAAAAAAATCAAAGACATTTTACATGTAGTGTTAAAAAGAGGAATTATTGAGTTAAAAATTTTAAACTTCAACGAAATATTTCTACTTTTGATAACATTGAAAAGAAACATGAATCCGGAGTTTCAAAACTTAAAGAAGAAAAAGTTGATTGTGTTCAATGAATCACTAAGCTTGAAAAATTCTCCGGAAAACTGGGCAGACAATTCAAACTGTACACATGTTAAAACCCTAAACCAGATTCAATTATGGATCTAAAACATGGACTTGGTTTTTCCAACCCATCTTATCTAGATATGGGCAAAAGTCCAAACTTAGTTTGTATAATGTGGATTACATGAGACGTGATACTTTCAAAGGATACATGTTTGTACCTAAAGACATCTCTTAAGAGGAAACTAAAGAACGTTTGCATGTTTTACATAAGAACACCAATTTCTCTTATCATCGTGCTGATTATGTTTTGATTAACAAAGAAAATGTTCTTTCAAGAAAAGATACTAAACTGAAAAATCACGTGGAACAGATTTCCAAAAACTCATATGATTCAAACAAATTTGAGAGTTTAGCGAGAAAAGGTTTTTGTAATCTCAAAAATCAAATAAATTTGATGTTATTAATTATTCGTGGAAAGCAAGAATTTAAAATGGTCGAACTATTGAAATCTAATTCTTATGAAATAGAGATTATGGGTGAAGTCAAAAACTTTTAAAAACTTTTAGCGAGCCTTCCATGAATAAAGTTAACGATAATTTTTTTGCTTTTGAACAAGCCTTGATTTCTGATATGCAAACTGATCTAACTTATGTTACATCTCTTAAAGATGAATATGACAATTTCTGCGTAAACTCATATATTTAAAAAAATTATTAAATCAATTTGAGTCAATCAAACTAAAGTCTTCTGATAATAAGATTGAGATTGAAAAATTTGAAAAATAACAAGTGCTTTTAGAAGTGGAAAACTTGTTCTCAAAGAGAGTTAAAAGAATGTTTGCAAAAGAATGTTGAATTGTAAAAAGAATTGACTTGTCGTACTGCCAAATTTGAAATTGTTTTTGCTAAACATGAAAAACACAGTCTACATTTTGAATCAAAATAGCTGAGGAAAACTGAAGAAAACAAATACAACAAGCTTTCATTTGAAAAATATTTAAATCGGATTTTAAAAGAGAATGAGGGACTAAAATCTAATGTGTTTGATTTGATTAAAAACAAGAATATTGAGTTTTTAAGTTCAAGTAAGTTGGCAAATCAAAAAGTTTCAAACATTTTACAACAACTAACTTCAACTATTTTTCAAAAACAAGATTCTCAAATTCTTTAGCCAAAAAAGAAAGAGGTTTTAAAAAAGTCTAAAAGTTATTGCTCCTAATATGTATAAAATTGAATATGCATATGTTATGGAACCTTATGGTTCAAATAATACGGTTCATAATCATTATCTAGCAAAGTCTAGGTTGGCAGTTTTACGTAGTTAGGATTTACCTCTAAATGCACCTACGTGTTCTTTGACTTCTCCTCCCACTAAAAATTCCACTAATAAGTCAAAGAAACATAAGAAAAACAAGTAAAAGAAATAGAAATTAGAACAACATGATACATCTATGCAATCTCATGATCCAAGTTTGCTTTTTTTCTTCAGGTTTGGATACTACTTGTAGAGAAGAGAGACCATCTAAGATCAATGCTTTGAGATTAGTGCCTCTTAGATTTCGACTGCAGCAGTTGATAAGTTTAGGAATTTCAAAGATTTTAATAAAAAAAGGCTTCACGTGAAAGGATGATTGTAATAACTTAACTTCACATGAATTTGTTGCTTCTAATAGCAAGAATGTTTGTAATCATTTTGTGTCTTATGATTCTGATTCTCATGTTTGTGTGCATAATAATGTTTCTGATTGTGATAATGTGAATGTCAAAACAACTAAGAAATCCTTTAAAAATTGAAAATTTTAAAGAAAAAGAAAAACCTTAGGTGGATACCCACAGTTAGAATTTTTGCTTATAGCGATTTATCCCTAGATTCTGCCTTAGGTGGAAACCAACTGGAAGAGTGTTCAAACACATAGGTTTAAGATGGGATTCTATTAGGAAGATGCGCTACACTAGTACCAATAAAACTAAGAAACTCAATTCACTTAGTGTGCAATATATTCCGTCTAACTATGTGGAGCCACCTTCTTAATTGGTTCCCAATTATCTTTGTTTTGCCTGAATGTGAAAATTGTCCAAGTTTTCCTGTGGTATCTCGACTCAGGGTGCACACGCCATATGACGGGCAATAGAGTACTGTCAAGAACTTTATGACTAAATTCTTGGGTATAGTGCGTTTTGGGAATGATCATTTTGCCAAAATTACTGGGTGTGGTGTTCTCATTCATAGAAAAGTCATAATCAAAAGAGTCTACTTTATTGAAGGGTTTGGACATAATTTGTTCATCATAGGTCAATTTTGTGATAGTAGGTTAGAGGTTGCTTTCAGACAACATTCGTGTATTGTTCATACTCTTGATGACGTTGATATTCTCAAAGGCTCTCATGGTTTGAATCTCTACCAAATTGCTCAAAAAGAAATAACGTCACCAACTTAAATTTGTTTGATTGCCAAAGCAATATCTTCACAAGCCTGGCTATGGCATTGTCATTTCTTCCATCTGAATTTCAGAGCATTAAATGAAATTACACATCAAAACCTCGTCACTGTAATTAGGGGTGGAAACGAGCCTAGTCACTTGTGAAAAGCTCGGGATTAGCCTAAGTTGCAGCTCATTTATTAATCGAGCTCGAGCCCGAGCTTTACATACAAAGCTTGTTTGGGCTCGCGAGCCTAAATGAGCCATAAACGACATTATGATATTTTTAGTATTAAAAATTTATATGAGCCGAGATCGAGCTTATTAACGAGCTCAATAAAGATATATTACGAGCTGAGCTCGAGCTCGAGCCAAGCTTCAATTTTTCTTTGCCAAAATGAGCCAAGATCGAGCCGAGCCCGAGCCTATATAACATACCATGATTCTAGATTGTGCTTAAAATTTAAGGCTCGAAATAAGCCGAGCTCGAGCTCGAGCTTTTTAAAAGTTAAACGAGCCGATCTCGAGCTCTGCCAGTCTCAAGCTCGGCTCAGCTCGTTTTTGCCCCTAACTGTAATGCCACAACTTAATTTTAAGAAAGATCATCTTTGTTCGGTGTGCAAATTAGGAACGATGAAACGATCGACTCTCAAATCCAAACTCGAATATAGTTCTGTTGCAACTTTGCATTTATTGCATACGGATTTACGTGGGCCGATGCATGTTGAAAGTAGGAATTGGATGAAGTATATTTTGGTTATTGTGGATGACTACTCATACTTTACCTGGGTTCATTTTCTTGCTACTAATGCAGAGACTGCTGAAGTCGTCATCAAGTTCATCAAGAAAGTCCAAGTAGGTTTACCAGCCTTTTTCTGAATTATGCGAACTAACAATGGAACAGAGTTCACGAATTAGAATCTTTAGACATTATTAGATTCAGTTGGCATCACTCATCAAAGATCAGTAGCATATACTCCTCAGCAGTAGTTGAAAGACGAAACCGTACACTTGTAGAAGCTACTCGTACAATGCTAACCTCCACAAATTTTCCATTAAATCTATGCGCTAAATCTTTTGCCACTACGTGTTTTACACAAAACAAATATATCATAAACAAGAGATTCAATAAAACCCCATATCACATACTTAAAAAATGCCGCCCGGATTTCAAATACTTACGCACTTTTGGTTGTAGATGCTACCCTTTTAATGATCGCGACGACCTTGGCAAGTTGAAAGAGAAAGGGGATGTAAGAATATTTGTTGGATATTCGTCACATTCAAATGCATTTCATATTTATAATCGAAGAAAAAGACTAATTAAGGAGACAATCCATGTGTACTTTTATAAAGTAGAAGAAATGGCTTCTGATCATGTCAAATTATAACCCACACTTAATGACGCTTCTGATCAACATAGATCAGGACCCGTGCGAAAAACAATGACTTCTGAACAAAGCAATCCAAGTGTCGCACCCCAAACAAAATCATCAACAACCAGAGCTAAACATATTCCAATGGAAGACTTGGAAGGATTGTTTGAGAATTTCTACGGTGAATTAGCTAGAGGAAATAGGTCAAAGATTACTACGATATCCGCTGCAACTATGATCACTATGATCAATCATCAAGAAAACATACCTTCACCTGTATTTGGGTCATCAACAACTACTTCTTAAGATGTTGATCCCGTTCCGATACACTTCATATCATCTCAATTCACCAAGAACCTTCATCAAACAACACCAATCCAACTTCCAACAATACTGTTGATGATCAAGCAATTGTTATTGCATCATCTAAATATCAACCATTTATTAATCCATTCATTGCTTTCAGCATTGTGGTCGGTGAACCTTCTAAAGTACGATATATTGATCCTTCAAACATGAATACATTCTACCAACCACATTCGCACAAAAGGAAATGGACTAAGGATCACCAATAACACTCTAAATATTGTACTATTTATCTAATTATGTGTATTTATTATTATGCTTTCTGTATGCACTTGGTACTAATTTGTTGCAGGATTATTGAGTCATGATAACTTGGAAATATAGCAAATATCTGTCAAAACCGCTAACGGACGTTAAAGGAAAGGACTAGAAGTGTAAAAGAGAGAAAAAGACCCAAGTACGCCAGTTTTACTAACCAAGTACGGCGTACTTGGTTGGCGGGCAAAGGGCAATTAATTTAAAGAGAAGTACGACGTACTTCCTATGAAGTGTGGCGCACTTTTATGTCAGTTACAAGATAGCTACGTAATGAGGCCGATCATCCTACAATGACTTTTCTTGAGTTAGACCATGTCCCTAGTGCTTATAAAAGAAGACCTAATGCTCAATAAAACACAACATAACAACCCAAGAGAAAGAAAGATAGAAGAAGGTAGGATTGAACTTACACCAAGTTCATCCTATCCACATACTCATTTGAGTACACCATCATTTGAAAGAAGTTAGAAAGGTATTTCTTGGTTCCTTAGTTGTTGTGATAGAGTTCTAAGGAGAAGGGATGCCACACCCCCAAAATGGGTCGCAACGGAATGGTAGTTGGAGCGTGACGTTCATGGTACAAAGTTACAGTTATATCGAACGATCTACATAGGTCATTTAAAAAAATACTTCGTTTGATTTATTTAAACATAACAGGATTTACAAAAGAAAGGTCCCAAATGTTTTTCCAAAAGCAATGTTAAATAAGTTTTCAATACGAATCAAACGAATAAGTAATGCAGGAAATCTCCGCGTGACTCAACTGTAACAGTGACTTGAATGCTCATGCTCCACATAATGCCAATCAATAATCTTGTACATGAGATTACATGCTAAAAGTGTCAGCTAAAAAGTTGGTGAGTTCATAGGTTTTAGTAATAAAATCATTCGTTCGGACCACAAGGTTTAATATTTAGCCACAAAAGTTACACATAATGTCCTAAGCCCCTGAACCAAAACCCAACTTAATAGGTATGCAATCAAGCACAAATTTGCCCCGAACAAGTGTTAGCCAAACACTTATTCCAAAGATAATACAAATTATATGCGTTCGTTTGACTAGTTTGAGCAACGCAACCCGAACGGAGGTATCAACCCAATAGATCTATCCACAACACCTGCACTTACATAAGTAATTCACGGTTCACTAAAATCTGGGAACTTTAAGGCTATCTCGTACTTAGGCAATTTGTAAGGTATTTTGTATTTATGTGTGAATGTAAAAACAAGCATAGTAATCTTACCCCGAAAGTATTTCAAAAACAAGTATAAACAAGTAAAAGCGAGGCTGTGAAAGTCACCTCAAGCAATAAGTAATACGCTATAAGTAAGTGTGCACGGAAACCGATGCGCGAGAACTCAAAATGCAACCTAAAATAATAATATGTCTTAGATTGTGCAATGGTATGTAATGATATGTTGTGTGCATTTTTATAAAATAGTATATCACATGTACATGTTTGCATAAAGGTTTAGTAGTTAAAAATATAGTTACGTTGATGTTTACCATTAAATGTCTTAATTTATACTTTAAGTTACTTTACATGTGTATCTCGTAATTAAGTTATACTGGTTTTGTTAATAAGTATTTTGAAAAGTTTCCGACTCGACAAATAATTATATACAAAACGCTACAACATTCATTTAGTTCGTTTTAGCTCGTTTGGACTCTAAGGCTTCGAAAAGGGACCTTGAAAAGAATTTCCAGCGCTATATTATACTATATGAAAAGCTGTCAAAATAATATATTCTGACCAAAACATCAACGAGCCGTAACTCCTTTGTTTTAACTCCGTTTTAGACATTCTACATATCCCCACAACGGTATTTAAGTATATTATCGTATTTTAAAGCCTGACTACCCGGTTTTGTCATTTAAAGTTCGGTTTTACCTCGTAAAACATTCCAACAGAGCAAAAAAAATGTTCAAAAGGTGGTAAGTGATAACGATTTAAAACGTACACTTTTAAGGGGTCATTTAAGCCCTTAATCGCCCACTTTTATATCCATTACTGCTTAATTTCATTCCTTTTCACTTTTTAGGTCTCTTGGAAGTAAAATGCTGGAATGATGCATATTTGGACAAAAAGGAGTGAATATATGAAGAAAATGGCTAAGTCAAGATTGAAGACACTCAAGCTGCTGAATTTGAAGCTGACGGCGTCCCAATCAAAGGGCGACGCCGTCCCTTTATACGTAATTAAATCTGTGACGGCTCAGTAGACTTTTTTCTAAAATACACCTGACGGCGTCAGGCTTTGAAGAGGAAGGGCGTCACGAAGACTTTTCATCCCAGACGGCCTAGATCCGAATCGACGCGTCACTCTGAAGTCCGACGGCGTCACAACTCCAACGTGACGCCGTCCCAACTATTACTTGGCCAAGACGAAACCCTAATAACAGCGATCTGATGGCATCCCACCTATAAGGCGACGCCGTCGTAAATTTAAAATTATATATAGAAATCGAATTTTCAGAATTTTAAGAGGTAGACTTGTGGAGTAAAAACCTAAAACGATTGTAGTCCGGTTTAGACAGTATCTTAGGGTTCTCATACCCTATTTTACATCAAGATAAGTGTTTTACTTCATTGATTTCATTGTGTCTTCTATTGAATGTGTGTATGCTTGCGTGTTTAACATGTCCGGCTAAATTTCTTGTGTGTTTGCTTAGATCTATGAAACCTAGTTATTAATTATTGATTGGTTGTCTCTTATCTTAATTGTAATTGGCTTAGGAGTGCATTAGGCTATCGTTTTGTTTAAATGCTTGAGTAATCTTTGTGAACCTTAGTTTATGAGTTACTTAGCGGATTTGTAGGCTAAACATCCAAAGATAACCTTAGAGTTAGTTTATGATTGATCTAGAGATTTCGTAGGCAATAACTTTAAGGTAGTCTCAAAGAGTTAGAGAAAAACGCATACCCTACGACCTTAGAAAACACAACGCGTTAAGAATAAGGACATGACAATTCAACCACCAATAAAAGATAACTAGGGAGTAATAGTATCAAGGTAGACACTTTTTTTTAATCATCATACGAGCACACATCAATAGACATAAGACTACCCGTAGTTTAGATAATTAGATAGTAGAAGTAATCGATAGAAGTACCACCCCCCAAATCCAAACCTCGAGATTTTACCCTTAGCTTTCTAAACAAATATAAAAAGATGAAAAAATAATCTTCCTCAACCTCAACCTTAGCGTAGTACACTTCTCACTAGCATTCCTATTCCCCTAGAGAACGATATCAATACCTGAGGCTTACCCAATACTACACTACAACGATTAGGTTCACTGACTAGGGTGTTGAAAAACTTGCTTGACGAAAAGGAAGTTCCTTTGACTCCGAACGCGTTTTACGCGCATCAAGTTTTTGGCGCCGCTGCCGGGGAATAGAATAGCTAGTTATATTTTTTATCTCGTTTAGGTTCCCTTGCTTGATTCCTATCAAGTAAGATTTTTTCTCATTTTTAGCTTCCTCGTAGTCTATCCCCCTTCTTCGTGAATTTGTTCGTAGCTCCATCACTTTTCGTCATGGAAGGTGATAACCCATCAAACAACAACCCACCACCAAATAAACCACTTGAACTCAAACCACAACCCCTTGACCAACACCCCTCTAACAATCGTCGCAACCGATATGTTAGTAGAAACAACGATCTTCAAGATTTGCATTGAGTATTTGAGAGTACAATTAGGGACGCTGTTGAAAAAGCGATTAGCACCTCGATTGTTGACTCCATGATCAGCAAGAAGTTGCTTACCACCAATACATAATTGAAAATCCTCGATCACCCATCATTAGGATATGCCCGAAGATTAGGAGAGGAAATCCTTGAAACATCAAGATCCCTTGTATGATTGGATATAGGAATGTCGAGCACGCCTACATAGATACGGACTCTCTCATTAATGTGATGTCATCAGCTGTTTACAATGACATAATGAATGAGCGACTTAAGATTAGGAGAGACCCTAAGTATCCGGGTGGGGTTTGCAACTTTTTGGGAAGAGTCAAGGATGTACACGTCTTTATAGGAAACTTCACTTACTTAGTTGATTTTATGGTCCTAGAAGACATCGGATGTGTCATTGACTATAGCTTGTCCCAATTTGTGTTAGGAAAACCGTTTGTTGAAAAGTATAAAATGAGCTATAACAAATCCGAAGGAACGGTTAGATTTGTGGAAGGGGACGATGAGATCACTTATAGGATGCCTTGGAAGATGAACGGATATGGCCCTTTATCCCTTTATGAACGAGATAACATTAGAGCTTTTGAGGAAAAGAGCGAAGAAGATGTTGAAAAAGGCTTGAACTTCATGTGGGAAAAAAGGAGGCTTTACTATAGGGATTGCTTGAACCTAGGACCTAGGTATAGAGTAAATGAGAATTTTGTCAATATGATAGAGTTTTCATTGAGGATGAAAAACGAGACAACGTAGGAGCACGACTTCGAGTCTAGCTACAAGACTCATAAATAAATAAAAGCGCTTCGTGGGAGGTAACCCATGCTTAATTGTTTGCTTGTTTGTGTGTCGTATATCTTTTCGTTATTGTATGTTCTCATGTTTGAATTTGTGAAAATGCTTTATTTTGTCTTTAACCTCGTCTTAATTACATATAAAGGTATTTTACAAAAGGAAAAGTGTAGGGAGAATTACACACGTTATTAAAAGAACATAAACGTGAGAACTACGATTATTGAAAATGATATATATGTGTGTTTGTTAGAGTCAAATGCTTGTATCGAGTCATAATGGATGTTTTGCAGGAATTTTTCCAGATTTTAAAGGTGTCATTTTTTCAGAATTTTTCCAGAATAACGCAGCAGACCAGTTTCTGTCAGGATAACCTGACGGCGTCAGGATTAGAACCTGACGAGGTCAGGAGGAGCAGAAACAACTTATAAAATTTCTCTCGTTTTCTGTGCTAATTATAAATTTTTGGAAATTCTCATGTCTTAATTTTCCAGAAAATCTGCAAACATCCATTCCACAAGCATTATATCCTAGTTTAGCTGAGTCATATATAGTTTTAGCACCGATTTTACGTGAAGGTTTCGTCTATTTTCTTAAAGTGTGCATGTTTTATTTATCAAGAAGAATAAACTTAATATTGGATGAAGCTTATCATGCATACATTCTTCTTGGGAAAGAATTTAATCACTATTTCAAACGGATCTTACCGAGCTAATCAGGGGTGTACTAGTTTCTTTCTCTATTAATTACCTTCCATTATCATAACTTTGATACTTTCGGGGAACATTGGGGACAATGTTCAGTTTAAGTGTAGGGAGGGAGAATAAAACGGGAACTTTGAAACTATGCTTATCCTTGAATATTTGATTTGTCCTATTTCATTTGTGTAATAAGCTATGAGAAATATTTATTAGGGTAAATTTAGCGCCAAATATAAAAATTTTCATGACATGTACGAGTGAGACTTTAGTCTTAATAAAGCGTCTCATGGATAGGAGTTATATAACTAGCACAAAAACCGTTTACCACTCAAATTCTACCCCAAAAATGTGAGGTTCGCCCCTAGATCTATAGGAATTAAAGCATTCACCTTTAATGCTACGAGAGTGTACCGGTAGTATAATAGATTCTAGAACTTGTTTTGTGATGCATTCCGAGATCGCTAGTGAGACTACACTTGTGTAGTTAGGAATGACTAAATGATAAGAGGCATTAGGATAACCCTTGTTTGATACCCGTATTATAATTACTTCTTCCACATCGGTCGAGTAATTATCCTACACCCTTGCGATGTACTCATCTTTAGTACACGATACCCCTAGTTAACCCCTCATAGCCTATCCTTTTCGCGGTTCTCATGATGTTTCGGTTTTCCGAAATATCAATGAAGAGCATTGTTTACAATCCACCCCCAAATGTACACCCAAATCGTCTTAGCCTATCTTGTATGCACTCACCTTTAGTGCATTATTGTTATCATACTAACCCCTTAGTTAAATTATCTAGTTACTTGCATGGTTGCTAAGTCGAGTCATATCTTTTGTACACAGTTTTGGGATGATTGGGACTCATGGGTAAAGTAAAATTTTATAGAGTGGTGGGAAAGAACGTTAAATTTAAATTCCCTTTATTTACATAATTAAATACTCCAAGTGTTTTGATCTTTTCACATTGGGTCAAATTAGTCTTAGAGTAATAAAAACTCAAGTATAGGGATGCTCCTATAAATCTCTTATATTTTGATGTTATCGTAGAGGATGGTAGAGTAAAAGTGTATGCCAAAAACAAAACAAAAAAAGTGTGCTAAAAAAATGAAGAAAAAACCATACGGGCTACTATCCTACATCTATCTTTATATTTATGTTTATTTGTTTCAAGTATCTAGAGTTTAGTGAGTCGAGTCTTGGCTTAGCAACGCGATTCTTTTCATGCTTGTAACATAATATTTTTGACTTGCCACCACTAAATCGCCAATCCAACCAAACCTTTTGTTTCCCTACCGTAAGCCTAATGTTACAACCCTTTGAAAGACCTCTTAGATAGTTGTTCCTAGGTGCTTATGCCACAGCGGTGGAAGTGCTTTTACTTGTTGAGAATTATGTTAAACCTATGCTTCATGCCCCCTAACTTATAAATTGATTGGCCAAAAGCACATTTGCTTGAGGACAAGCAAATACCAAGTGTAGGAATATTTGATAAGGATTTAAAACGTACACTTTTAAGGGGTCATTTAAGCCCTTAATCGCCCACTTTTATATCCGTTACTGCTTAATTTCGTTCCTTTTCACTTTTTAGGTCTATTGAAATCAAAATGCTGGAATGATGCATATTTAGACGAAAAGGAGTGAATATATGAAGAAAATGGCTAAGTCAAGATCGAAGACACTCAAGCTGCTGAATTTGAAGCTGACGGCGTCCCAATCAAAGGGTGACGCCGTCCCTTTATACGTAATTAAATCTGTGACGGCTCAGTAGACTTTTTGCTAAAATACACCTAACGGTGTCAGGCTTTGAAAAGGAAGGGCGTCACGAAGACTTTTCATCCCAGACGGCCTAGATCCAGAATCAGACGACGTCACTACTGAAGCCCGACGGCGTCAAAAATCCAACATGACGCCGTCCCAACTGTTACTTGGCCAAGACGAAACCCTAATGACGGCAATCTGACGGCGTCCCACCAATAAGGCGACACCGTCGTGAATGTAAAATTATATATAGAAATCTAATTTTCAGAATTTTAAGAGGTAGACTTGTGGAGTAAAAACCTAAAACGATTGTAGTCCGGTTTGGAAAGTATCTTAGGGTTCTCATTCCCTATTTTACATCAAGATAAGTGTTTTACTTCATTGATTTATTATGTCTTCTATTGAATGTGTGTATGCTTGCGTGTTTAACATGTCCGACTAAATTTCTTGTGTGTTTGCTTAGATCTATGAAACCTAGTTATTCATTATTGATTGGTTGTCTCTTATCTTAATTGTAATTGGCTTAGGAGTGCATTAGGCTATCGTTGTGTTTAAATGCTTGAGTAATCTTTGTGAACCTTAGTTTATGAGTAACTTAGCGGATTTGTAGGCTAAACATCCAAAGATAACCTTAGAGTTAGTTTATGATTGACCTAGAGATTTCGTAGGCAATAACTTTAAGGTTGTCTCAAAGAGTTAGGGAAAAACGCATACCCTACGACCTTAGAAAACACAACATGTTAAGAATAAGGAAGTGACAATTCAACCACCAATAAAAGATAACTAGGGAGTAATAGTATCTAAGTAGACACATTTTTAATCATCATACGAGCACACATAATAGACATAAGACTACCCATAGTTTAGATAATTAGATAGTAGAAGTAATCGGTAGAAGTACCACCCCCCAAATCCAAACCCCAAGATTTTACCCTTAGCTTTCTAAAAAAAATATAAAAAGATAAAAAAATAATCTTCTTCAACCTCAACCTTAGCGTAGTACACTTCTCACTAGCATTCATATTCCCCTAGAGAACGATATCAATACCCGAAGCTTACCCAATACTACACTACAACGATTAGGTTCACTGCCTAGGGTGTTGAAAAACTTGCTTGACGAAAAGGAAGTTCCTTTAACCCCGAACGCATTGTACGCGCATAAGTAAGCATTTCGCTTTGTTCGCTTTGTTGTTGTTAAAGATCTGAATGCTTTTGTTACATCTTTATCAAACATTTGGATTGAAAGTTTTCACTTATATGTTACAAGGGCTAGGTTTTGGATACATACTACATCTGGACCCAAACAAAATCACAACCCTCTGGATGTTCATAACGTGCATGTGGGAGATGCTAACCCTAAACCTAACTCTAAAAACACCAATATCAACAATACCACAGCGAATTGTAACCCTATAAACACCAATATCAAAAACACTACATTGAATGGTAAACCCTCATTCGTGTCTATCGTTCATGGCAGTTCTAAACCTTTTGGTGAAACATCCTCATATGCTAAAGCTCGTTCTCTATCTTTACATGACCAAGACCTGATCAGTGTTGAAGACTCGTCTAGGGTTCTTTTGGTTAAGTTGAACTAAGTGGACTCTATGTGTAACATGTACAAAATCTGTTAGAATGAAGGGTTTGTGGACTTAAAAATTTAGCATGTAGGAGGCTTATGGATTTGGATTCAATTCTCTACGACCTCTTCTTGCTTGGCATTTCAGTCGAATGAAAGCATAAAGAGACTTTCCACCTCATTCAAATCTGTCACACCATCTTTTAAGGTAGATGAATGATTGATTTCGGTTGAAATTAGTGGCCTTCTACTTTTTGTGTGTGGTTCTAACGTGTTTAAGAAAGTGGTCTGCTTGTTTGGTAAGTTCATATTTTTTGAAGTCAAAGAATCAACAACTATGTGTTCGGGTAGAGTTTGTATTTCTACCATATCCCAACACCTTGTGTCAGAAAATGTTCAAGTTGAATTTCATGGTAGACATTTGATGTTTAAGTCCACAAAATTAGCGCTTTGAGCATTAACATAGTTGATTAATACCTTGATTCGTTCTCTTCTGATGACGAAAATGAAGTTGAAAAAGCTGTGGACCTCAACGATGCTAACTCAGTTGACGATTTGGAAGATACTCTCAAAGATTTGACATCAAACAAACAGAAAGAGGAAGTTATCACGCTTAACTCAAAATACTCAAAAAACGAAGTTGAAAATCAGGTGCATAAAGAAGATGTAAATGCCTCTCATGATCAACCCTCAAATGAGGAGTGTTCATCCAATCTAAGTTGCCCTCCAGGCTTCGAGCACTTAAAAAGAAGTCATCTAATGTTAGTAAATGTTCTACCTCATCTGTTAGATATCAAAAGAAAGACATTAAGGGAATTTCTTATATTCATGAAATGTTGAGATTGATCAAGGTTGGAAATTCATTAGGTTATGATGTGAGAGGCTGTCGCAAATCCCTAAATCAAATGATTAACGTATAGGGGTACATATTGTCGACAAATGAATGTGCTTTTTATTAATAATTGTGGCATAAAGAAAAGGCGAAAATATGTTTGGATTAAAGACTTATGTTTCAAACACAATGTCCACTTCTTAGGTGTTCAGAAATCCAAATGACGAGGTTGGAATTATTTCATCTTAAGTCCATGTGGGGAAATTACACTTTTTATTAGGCTTGTAGTTTGGCTCGTGGTAGATCATGAGGTTTGATTTCCATGTGGGAGCTGAATACGTTCATGAAATAATATATTTGGTGTGATGACAAGTTCATTATTGTAAAGGGAGTCGGAAAAACATGGTCGACGACTGCTACATGATTAGCATATATGGCCCTCATGGCCCCATGGCCAAGAATGCTTTGTGGAATAGAGTTTGTGACTTCATGAAATCTCATATGGGAAAATACATTTTGTTTAGTGATATGAATGAAGTTTGAGAAGAAAATGAACATTTAGGATCATTATTCTCTAAAGCTGATGCTGGTATATTTAACTCCTTCATCAATAGAGCAGGTTTGATCAATTTACCAATGGGTGGGTATTCTTTCACATGGATGAATAAAGTGGGTACTAAGCTTAGTAAACTGGACCACTTCCTTATTACAGAAGTCATTTTTGAATCTTTGCCTGATATTCGAGTTACTGCCCTTGATCGCTTGTGGTCGGACCATTATCCTATTCTTATTCACTATAATAAATCCAACTTTGGGCCAATTCCTTTCAAACTATATCACTCTTGGTTTATTAGTGAAGGGTTTGATGATGTTGTCAGGAATAGTGATTGTACAAATTGCGTTCATCTAATGTCAAATTGAAACACTTGAAAGCTAAAATAAAACAATGGCATGTGCTTTCTAAGAACAGCGAATGTGCCCATAAGCAGGATGTTATACACTCTTTAAGGCTTTTAGAAGAAAATATAGAGGCCGTTAACGCCTCTCTTGAAGACAGCGAATCCTGTTTTAAAATTCTCCAGGAGGTTGATAAGTTGGATATAACTGAAGCCCAAGATATGATTCAAAAGGCGTGCATCAAGTGGGATATGGAAGGAGATGATAACACAAAATTCTTTCATAGTTAGGTGAATCAAAAATGAAGATCTAATTCAATATATGGCATCATGCACGATGGTTCTTGGGTTTCAGAGCCCTATTAAGTTAAAGAAGCTTTTCTTAACTTCTTTAAAGGAAAGTTCCAAGCAAATGATAACATAGTTAATTTTCCCACCATTTCCAACGCTTCAGGTTTATGCTCTTTTGAGCGTAACCTCTTAGAGAAAGATATTTTGTTTGTTGAAATCAAGAAGGCGGTATGAGATTGTGGTAGTGACAAAGCTCCTGGTCCTGATGGGTTTTCTTTTGCCTTCATGAAAAGATTTTGGGAGATTCTTAAGTTAGATATCTTTGAGTTCGTGAATTTATTTTTTACAACTTGAAAGATGCCATCGGGGTCTAACTCCTCTTTTATCTCTCTCATTTCTAAGGTTACTAACCCAATTTACATCAAAGATTTTCGTCCCATTTCTCTTAATGGTATTCACTAGAAGATCATTGCCAAACTTCTTGCTAATCGGCTTTCTACAGCGATTAATAAAATCGTTAGTCACGAGAAATCCGCCTTTATTGCGGGCCGAAAAGTCCTCGATGGACCTCCCATGCTTAATGAAATGATTGATTGGTATAAGAAATGAAAGAAAAAGATGTTAATCTTCAAAGTAGATTTCGAGAAAGCCTTTGATTTTGAAGCTGGAAATACCTTGACTTTGTACTTCATAGTCTTGGTTTTGGTATGAAATGGAGGTCTTGGATTAAGGAGTGCTTGGTTTCATCCAGAAACTCGATCATGGTTAATGGCAGCCCGACATCCGAGTTCTCTATTAAGCATGGTTTGAGGCTAGGTGATCCTCTTTCGCCTTTTTTGTTTATCATTTGCATGGAAGGTCTTCACGTGGCTCTTTCAGATGTGGTTCAAGCAAGTTTGATACATGGGGTTAAGTTTGGTTCTCTTACTATTACATTGTATCACTTATCCTATGCTAATGACGTCGTGATCACAACAGACTGGAGCTCCCGCGACATAGAAAACATTATTCATGTTTTTCAGGTTTTTATCTTGCCTCGGGCCTTAAAACTAATATACATAAATCTAATGTTTATGGTATTGGAGTTTCAGCAGAAGATGTTTCTTTTATGGCCAATAATACGAGATGCACCCGAGGCTCCTTTCCATTTGTATATCATGGGTTACCGATCGGTTCTAACATGAATATTACTTTCAATTAGAAGCTCTTCCTTGACCGGTTTCACACGAGGCTCTCATCTTGGAAAGAAAATCTTCTTTCTATTGGGGGTCGTCTCACGTTAATTAAGGCCGTTCTTGGAAGTATGGGGATTTATTACCTTTCTATCTTCAAAGTTCCTGAATCCGTTTTAAAGGCTTTAGAGGGGGCTCCCAAGATTCTTGCTTGGATAAAATGGTCTAATGTCTTATCCTCGTTTGATAAAGGTGGCTTGGGTATAGGCAGTTTAAAGTCATTCAATATCGCCCTTCTCCAAAAGTGGCGTTAGAGATTTCACTCTAATCCGAATCTTCTTTGGGTGAAAGTTATTAAGGCTTTGCATGGGCATGTGGGTTGTTTCGACCAACATCGGTGTAAAACAAACGGTGTTTGGGACAAACTTGTGGGAAGTTATAATTATTTGCATTCGAGTGGCATTCTTCCTGAGGACTCTTTACGCTTCCAGGTAGGTTGTGGTACGCTCATCCGATTTTAGAAAGTTACGTGGCTTGGTAATTCCTCGTTATATCTCTAATTCAATAGAATTTTTCGGTTGGAGCATGATAAAGATTGTTTGGTTATAGATCGCATTTCTAATGGCCAATGGTGTTGGAATCGGTCTAGATCAGATTTGAGTGTTCTTAACATGGCTTGTATTAGAGACACGTTGAACGAGATTAGCCAAGTTGATATTCACTCTAATTCAGACACTTGTGTTTGCTCTATTGCCCTTGATGGCGTATTCTCGGTAGGACAACTATTGAATCCTCCTACTACTACATGGTGTTGGAATCGGTCTAGATCAGATTTGAGTGTTCAAATGCATATTTACAGTTACCTTTTGCCTTTTTTGGATCCTCCTACTACATGGGACAACTATTTTCCTCACAAAGTGAATATCTTCATGTGGCGTTTATTGCTTGATAAGCTTCCACATCGTCTCAATCTCTCGTCCTGAGGTATCGAAATCCCGGAGATCTCTTGCCCTTCTTGAAATGGTAATGTGGAGTCCAACCTCCATATCTTTTTCGAGTGTGACATTGCAATAGATGTTTGGAGGCTCGTTCATTCTTGGTGTGATGCCTCCATGCCTTTATTCATTTCTAACAACCATTGGAGAGATTGGTTGAGCTTGTAGCACCCCCAAAAAATTTGGTACAGCAGAAGACTTAATCAAGCTTTCAAGTTGCTACTAGATTGGTACACAACACAAGTATAGGAAAACAATATAATCATAAATCATTCACAACCAATCCCATAGTTAATTATCTAGTTACATCTATTCCAAAATATTCAAAAGTAAGGCCCAAAAAAGATCATAAAATAGGTCCACAATTTATTATCAGAGTCTAAAGTGATCCTCCAACCATGACTCTTCTGCCAAGCCTCCAAGAAACAATTAGTCCAAACATCAGCTTAATTACCTAATAAAACATGCCAAAAAGGTCAGCTAACGCTAGTGAGTTCATAGGTTTAATTATAAATTCAATAGTGGACCTGAAAGAGTTTATTTACTATGCAAGACTAAGACAGATATACAATAAACATTCTAATCACATTCCATCAACAATCAAGATCTCAACAGGGCCCCAATCGACTCTAGCTAGGTACAACAGTTATAGCAAAGATGACCTCAATGCTATCCTGGACTAGGTCGGAGTAGACATCTATTCTTAGCTAGGTCACATAGTTATAGCAAGGGATTGCTACCCTAGACTAAGTCAATATCTACCACATATCTATCCTTTACTAGTCAACACATAAGCAAATCAAAAAGACTAAAAGCAGGTCCAAGAAAAGAGTAGCATGCTTTCTCACCCTAATTTAGTTAAAACATAGATAAAAATGGGGCTATGAAACTCACCTCGATCAAGCAAAGCACAAATAATCACTAGCAAAGCAGATAAGCAGCTAACACGGCTCGACAACTACTGACTCGGCACAACCTATTAATATAAACCCATTCTTAATATATTTTCCAATTCCAATACTTCCTGTCCCGAATATATTCTAATTCTTATTTCCAAAAACATCTCGTTTCTATATTTAGTTACAAGTGTTTGGTATCATCGTGTGAGGTATCGACTCGACAAGACTCTATGAATGCACTATATTTCTAGCAATGCGACTCAGAACGACACAATACAACTTCTAAGCGATAAGCCTTGTAGTTTAATAAATTTCGAAATAAATCATTAGACCATATCGAATTCGTCAACTCGATAAACTCAACTATTTATTTATTTCAATTATTATTTCCAAAAACTAGTCACAACCTAACGAGTTATAAGGATTAGTGGTTCATTAATATCTTTATCTTACGCACATAAAGAGTTCTTATTGGATTCGTCAACCCAATAAGTCCGCTATCTACGTGGGTTAAACCTATTAATGGCAAGTCTTCCGCAACCCATGCATATCCCACAATGATTATTAAACACTCAAAAATGACACATTTTGGTAAACGTGCCCTCGATACATTTAATAACTCATTTATTATAAAAACTTTCCATTTTTAAGTCGTTAGTTCCCTTTTAAATATCGAATAACAAGGCAAGTCTTGTTACTAAATATTTAATAGAAGAACATAGTATTTTCTATTTTTCTAGTTTATTTACATGTTTATATATATATATATATATATGTGTGTGTGTGTGTGTGTGTGTGTGTGTGTATATGTATATATGTCTTTATTTCATGTCATCATTGAATTTATGTGGCATTTTTTTTAATGACATATGGCATTTTTTTTAAATCTATGTACAATTTTAAATTATTTAATTTTAAAATTCGGTTTGTATTGTTTGTATTTTTGAATTTCAAATTTTAATTCGGTTTAATTAAAAAGAATACATGCATTGGATTCGAAGTTGGGTCATTCATAAGTTATTTAAACAACTTACCAATAGACTAAATTGTTTTTTGATTTATATGTTCCAAATCAATACAAATAAGGACATGTTAAAAAAAATCTGTATTTTTTAATTTAGGAATATATATTATGAAGATTACAATTAAAAAAAATGATATATATTACCTTACAAGATAATTATACCTTATATATTAATTTGTTTTACGTAATCTACTAAAATCCCTTATTTCTCTCATTCTGATAACCTAAAAAGGTTCATTCCTCATTCTCATATGAAACAGTACGTCTCTTTCATCTCAAATTGAAGAGGTAAAAGAATTATTGTTTCAAGAATTTTTAACCCTAATCATGAAACTTTGTTACTGTGTATGCATGCGTTGGTTTCTTTGCAGGTTTTTCAGGTTAGACGTCTTCTTGGCAGGTTATCGACTTCTTTGAACACATGTTACTGTAATATCTAACATGTTTACGTTATTTAATTTTGTATGTGATTCCACCAGGTTATAACTGTATGTTTAATTTTGTATGTGATATCTAACATGTTTACGTTATTTAATTTTGTATGTGATTCCACCAGGTTATAATTGTATGTTTATGGAATATATGTTTCAGAATTTTGTAGAATATAAGCATCCATATGCCTCATCCAGTCGGTTAGTTTGTTATATTTCAGTTTATAATTGTGTGTGAATCAGTTAATTCGTTATTTAACTGTATGTGTTTAATGTATGGTGAATTTTGATTTGTTATAAAATCGAGGTTTGGGGCATCATTCTGCGTGTAAGGGAAGGTACCGGTTTATGATTCCTACATACGGCAATAAACAAGCCTTGAAAGATTATGATCAGACGAATAGTATGGAGGCCGATGACATGCATATCTTACATGGATTGATTCACTGCAATGGTTTTGGTCATCTATATTCCGTCAATAAATTACAATTGGATTCTACAATTTTACTCACTGAACCTGATGTCATGAATTTATGGGACGACATTTCTTACTCACTCAAAACTAGGTATATTTTGTCTCAGTTTTCGTTAAACGGGTTATATTAATTTGGTAAGAAATTGTGTTTTGTAGGAAAGTATCAGTGGCTGATGTTAAGTTAGATAGATCAATGGAAATAAGGTTAATTTATGGAGTGGCTTTCAAAAGTTCATGATTTAGGAATTGGGGATATAAATTTCGGGCTGGAAGTTTCGGTGTAACAGAGGATAAATCTGAGGGGAGTCATGCGGTTTCTAGCCGGATTAGACCTTGATATGATCATTGATTACTTCAAAAGTGTTTCCCATGGAAGGAAAATTGAACGAATAATATGTAAATATCGCCATTTAAGTGAATCAAGATTGAGTTCCATGAGTGATCCTATAAGGAGTTTGATTGAGCTTACGCAGACAGGAGAGACTAAGAAGAAGAATTTATTACCAGCAAGAAAGTTATTGATCCATTATGTGAATTGCTTATTGTGACCTGATATAATTTCTAGCGTGGTTCTAACTGTCAATTTTAATATGTAGGTTCTTTCAAGCAAGCATCTATTTACATATGAAAATGACGTATGTTGGTCATAATGGGATGGTTGGTACGCATCAATCAAAACAATCAGCACTCACTGGAAATCCGGTAGATGAGAGAGCAATGAAACAAGAAATACCCAATGAATCACTAACACTGATGTCATGCACATCTGTTGGTTTTGCTGGAATCTTATCGTTGCGTCGGCTTTAAATTTGACATCACTTGATCTTTCCTACGCATTCTTAACACTCGCATCCTGTTTTCTATTCCTGTTTTCATTTAAAGGTGAGCATTATTTGTGAGATATATGCTCTTCTAAACTATTCTTTGTTTTAAAAATATATTTGACTGATTTTTTTATTCCTGAAGTTTGCTAAATTTGAACAATACACCTACAAAAACTTTATTTTTGTATTATATGTAAAGGAGCATATAGCAACAACATAAAGATATCAGGTGGTGAATGGAAGTGAAGATTCAAGCTGGAGTCCATTTGTTCAACCAAAAAAATCAGTCAAATTCATCTTACATGGTTTTCAGTATCTATTGGTGTTGTAAAGAAATTCATTTAAAATTACCAAATTCTTCTATATAATAAATTTTGTTTGAAACGAATCCTTTTTTTTGGTCCTTTTGGCTCCGGTTCTTGGTTTTACTTATGAGTATATGAACTTCTTTCTATAATCATTTTGACAGGTCTTCCGGCAAGAGCACCAACTTTTTGACAAATAATTTTCATCAACTCTAGAAGATACCTAAAGTTTGTCACCTTTTCTCATTCCACTATAAGTCCTATTGCATAACTTAAAATAGAGTTCATATATGTTTGTAGTTGCAGTATATACATGTAAAGACTATAGTATAACTGATTTTGAAAGTGAAAAGGTTGTGTTCGTATTACGTACCTCATGCAAATGGGTCCTGTTTTCGATATTGTGTTTCCAATTACTTGGGCATTGTTGTATAACCTATTATATTTTTTAGGTTATGTATGTTCAAAAATAGGTAGTCATACCCTATTATCTTCTGTTCAATGTTCAATTTGAACCTGGATGAATTCAAGTGGGCTTTCAGGTGACCCGTCTAGGATTATCCGTTCTTCACTGATGCGGATACCTCTATGTTTGGCAGTGAAATCTGCGTTGACCAAGTTGACAAAGACGCTGGAAATGGGCTCGATTAGACCTTTAGTGACCATAGCATGGAGAAGTCTTATGTCAAGATCATCGGGAGCTCTGGAAGATGCGTAAGTGACCTTTACGGATTTCACTCCACTTCCACCTGCTACGAGTTGTACAGCTAACCTTCCGAGCTTTTCAGATAGTGTAACATATGGCTTGAGTTCTGTAAGAACCTCAGCAGGAACCATTGGAGCATTGACTGCTGTAGCAGCAAGCTCACCTCTTAGAGCTCCAACAACAGCTTCAGCAATTTCAATAGCGACTCCTTCCTGAGCTTCCATGGTACTAGCACCAAGATGAGGAGTAACAGTCACATTCTCATGTTGCACCAATTTGTTATCCTTTGGCGGAGGCTCGACAGTGAACACGTCAAGTGCAGCCTGTGCTACAATTCCAGCATCAAGTGCCCTAACTAATGCATCTTCATCAATCACTCCACCATGAGAAACATTGACTATTCTAACTCCTTTTTTCATCTTAGCAAAGTTCTCATCATTCAAAATCTTATTAGTAGCAGGAGTAAGAGGCATGTGAAGTGAGATGAAGTCAGCAGCAGCGAGAGCTTCATCAAAGCTAACCAATTCGACTCCAATAGCATGAGCACGGTCAGCTGGGGCATAAGGGTCATGTGCAATCACATGCATACCAAGACCCTCATCACGTCTAACGACTTCTGTTCCAACCTTACCAAAACCCATAACTGCAAGTGTCTTACCAACAAGTGACACACCAACGTATTTGTTCCTCAGCTATTTTCCAGCTTTAATAGAAGCATCAGCCTGAGCCACATTCCTAGCCATAGCAGTAAGCAATGCAATCCCATGCTCGGCAGGCCGCCACGGTATTAGCGGTAGGAGCATTAACAACCAAACACCCATGTTCAGTAGCAGCACTCAAATCCACATTATCAATCCCAACACCAGCTCTCCCCACAACTTTCAACCTCCCACCTGAGCTTTCGAAAACCTCTCTACTCACTTTCGTCCCATTTCGCACGATAAGCGCATCGCATAATGATATCTTGGTGTTCAGCTCTTCTATCGATTGTATGTCACGACTTTTCCAAGGAATCAGTATTTTTGTCTCATGAATGTCACTGTGAATTGCTGTTAAATTGCAGTTCATTGACAGTTGTTACATGTTGCAGGACATCTTTAACCTTCTTCCCAATCTAAATGTTGCTGAGTTGGTGAAGGCATTTGCAGGTATCTATGTAACCACCCGCATTTTTAGGAACTTTTCATTTTCGAGAATTTACTATTCACTTTTACTATTCACTTTCACTATTCATCCGTAAAATTTTTATTTCACATTCTCGTAAGATAAATTATTTTAGTAATGACCTGAGAATTTGACAATCGTTAGATCATTTTCGCAAAAGTTATTAAGAAAACATCGTTATAAAGTTTCATTTTGGACGGTCCACCGTTTAAATATCACGCGCTTAACGAAAATCAACTCTGATAATTTTTCTCACATCAGTTTAAATTATAGATCACTCATGATTAATTTGAGAATTTTTAAAATTCATTTTTATGTTACCAAATAAACTCTGCGCTGACAAAACTAAACTTACGTTTTAAACAATTCTACTTACATCCGGACTTAACGATTCTGCCTGTGTTTCTAATATTTTTTTGACACTTTTACATTTTTGGAAAAGTCAAACATATTTCCCTCCTCCTTTGACCATAAAGGAATTAACCTTGCACGTTCTACATTTTTGCTTAAATCGCGTAACTTTTAAACTTCACAAATAACTGTTAAATTATCCCGCGTATGACGAAAACCATATTTTGACATCTTATATCACTTTTAGACTAATTCTAGTCTACTCTAAATAAATTCACGGTCGTTTCCCTGAAATCTCGTTCTTTTCTGATAAATTGCATTTTTCACGTATTTAGCTTACGTTTCCAGTTTTAGCGGCGTTCGCGACCCATTAAACATATCACTCATTTTTATAAGATAATAATGAGTATATTGATGAGTTTAATCATTCCTATAAGTTTCATATTTTTACGATACCCGGTTTTACATTTTGTGATTTAACGGCTTACAGTTGACGATTAACGGAACCAAAACTCACCCCGTAAACAAGATAATACCAAAATTAGCAAAGTCATCTTATCCTACTCTTACAAACCACCTCTAGGGGGGGGGGGTATTCACCATGTAATGGTGGCATGTGATAAGTCTTGCTTACACTAGATCATTACATGTGTTTACTTACATGACTAAGTTTTACTTAATCTTGTAACACATGTTTAACTTAGCTAGCAAGACTTAGTGATTCACCACCCTTGCACCTCCTCAAGGCAATATAAATACCCCCTCCCCTCCCTCCTAGGTCGTTCCATATCACAAAAATATCACACATTCATTAGCTAGTTTCCTTTCAAGTATTATTCAAGAGTTTAAGTCCTTATCAATTCCAAAGTTCATGTTAAGCTTTGATTGATCCAAGTACTAGTTTCTTCCATCCTTTTATGATCACCAATCCACACAAGAGGTGTTCTAATAGAAGACTTCAAGTGTTTTCCCAAGTCATCTCAACTTAGTATCAAGAGGTTGAAGAATTTGGAAGCTAGGGTTACTAGTTCTTGTTCTAGTTCTTGATCCTTGATTTTCCTTTCTTAAGTTAAAAGCCAAAAGTTGTAAGAATAACTAACCACCACTCTTGCTCTACATCATTTACATTTTTCATATTCTTAAATCTATGCTATATATGCTCATATGTTGGATCATGATGTACAAAAATCTTTAAAACAAGTTATAAGAACTTATATGTTAAACTTGGGTTAATAAGTGTTTAAATGATAAAATTTTGTACAAAGTTTCCATAAAATCGACCACATATAGATCTGATACTTTTCATATGCTTGTAGATAATATTAAAACAAAAACGTAGCAATTTGAAGCACCCGAAACGGACACACGAGTCAAAAGTTATGACAAAAAGAAATTAGCGAAGCTAAAATATGAATCTGCCAAAATAACTTTCTGCCTAAATTCCGAATTTTTTTGAGGCCCTTCTAGTCCATTTCATCAAAAAGTTAAAACACGAAAGTTGTCCGGAACGACGTTTTCCTTCAATAAGAAGCTCGGACCTTGAAAACGCATAAATAGGCCATAATCTTTCAAAAACAGAAACTGCCGTAAATATAGTCTCATAACTATACTTTTGTCACAACTAAAAGCAAACCAAGAGGCCTAATGGCCATAAGCCAAGACCACGGCTACGGCTAACGCCAAAGCTAAGTCTCAAGACCATGGTAGTCAAGACCAAAGTCACGGCAAGGCCATGGCTAAAGCCTCAAGGCTTGTTTGCCCAAGACCGTTAACTATGGTAATTATACTTATGAAACGACGAGAACTTGTAAAAACTAGATACTTATTAAAACATGATAAACTTTATGTTATAACAACCTTCACTCAAAACATATGTTGTATTTACTAAGTGCTACAATAGTAGGGAGCTTCATGTGAGGGGTTTCATTTGAGTAAAAGCGTGTCGACGAGTTCTTTGGATTTACGATTTAAAGTGTCCTAGCTCCTCGAACGTTTTCTGCATGACCTCTGAATTATGATGGCCCGAACGGTAGTACAATATCTATAAACTAAATACGTTATCACATATTAAAGATCTTTCTATAAACATCAAATGATAATTTACTACATCATGATCAACATAGAAATATATATAGAATGGTTTATGTTTTCCTAAAACATTATTCCAAACTTAAGACGCAACATTTCATTTCTAGGTTGCACGTAGGAGTTTTCCGACTTATCCATCATCCGTTAAAGTACTTAACATCATTTACACTACGGTGAGTTCATAGCCCCATTTTCTATTACTTAATTGTTTTACAAACCCTTGGGGGAGATATATGCTTTATTTTAAACCGAACACATTGCTTTCAAACTGTATACTTATCTGATTATTTTAGTTGCACTAAGCTACCGCATTTGCCAATCTTAAGTCCCTAAATCATGAATCATTAATCACAAGTGAAGTGAGCGCGAATATTGTGGATAGATCTATCGGGATTGACGAATCCCGTTTGTTTGACCAGGATCCGGTAAACAAACGCACTATATTTGAGTACATCAGGTAAAATGGAAAATTTTACTTACTTGGGGCATCGTTTACTATTATATGACAGCAAGTTAACGCCTTGATTGCATGATGCTTAGTGAATAATAACTGTTTTGTTTTCTAAACCATAAATGTGAGACTAATTACCTCACATTATGAATATTGTGTTCAACTGATTTCCTAAAGTCTATGAATTTCACTCAACCTTTGTGTTGACAGTTTTAAGCATGTATTTCAGGTCCATAAGGTCGGAAGTTGGCACGGAAGGGCAAGGACAAGATCAAGAAGGCTATAAATAATTTATCATTCACAAAACATCAAAGACTTATATTGATGTATTTTGTAAACAACGGAACCAACTGGGACCTATTTTGTAAACTTTGATATATTTGAATGATAGAGCTTTCTTAAAACGACTCCTTTAGATATCGTTTTCTATTATTATGACTGTTGTGCCATGAAGTAACACCTAGTTTTAATTCCGCTGCGTATCTCGAAATTGGGGGTGTTACAGATTGGTATCAGAGCCACAGTTATAGAGAAACGGGTCTAATCGAGACTTAAACTATAACTACTTTTTCAAACAAAAACATTTTATAGCCTTCCGTTCTCCGTGCCCTCCATCCTCTAGACGATTATGTGACTTTTAGGAATTTTAAGCTATACAAACATACTAGTATATTGATATATACACTTGACATAATTTCAATCATAAACAAAGTACTCAACATATCTGCGTATGCCTATTCTAAGGCATTACGGCACAATCATATTTTTCTAATCTCCCAATCATGCATCTACTCGCGCTTTTTAGGATTACGAAACTTTATCAAAGACATTGTAACTGACTACAATGGTCTTTCCTACTTCCAGACATTGTGAGATACAATGGTCTCGTTCATTTTTCAAGACACTATGAGATACAGTGGTCTCTATTACATTCTCGACACTTTGTAAATCCTACAGTGGTCTCTCTTATACCCTCAGACACTGTGAGTGAAACAGTGGTCTCAACTATTTCTCAGGCCTTGTAAGTTGCACAATGGTCTCTATTATTTCCTAGACATTGTGTGTTGCACAATGGTCTCTATTATTCCCTAGACATTGTGAGGTACACAATGGTCTAATTTATTTCTCAAGACATTGTGAGTACACAATGATCTCTCTATGATTTCTGAAGACATTGTGGGTTACACAATGATCTCTCCATCATTTCTCAAGACATTGTGAGGTACACAATGGTCTAATTTACTTCCCAGACATTGTAAGTTATACAAAGTCTCTAGGAATTATCTTATAAACCTTATATGATATTGTTTTACATGTAACCCGTCACAGTCTATCAATTTCCCTAATAGAAATACGAGAAATAGGATTTCTAAAGGACAAAGTGACTCATCATCTACAAAAGTTGAAGTTAAAGCAACTTTCTCTGATCATCAAATCTTCTCGTCATTTTTTTGAAGTACTAGCCTGATTAGGTTTCAAGGATATCATTCCGCCATATTCCTTTAAAATTCACTTTTGATTTTAAAACAAACTTGACATCTCTACCTAAGAATAATGGTAAGCGTACGCTACACTCTTCTAATCGTCAACATATCACATCATTATCTGAACCCCATTGAAATTCAGTAAGTAAAACTTCACAGTACCACATTTCTTTCAAACACTATACAATATAGCCTTCATCCCGAAACCACCTAAGACACGATCAACTTTGGAAATGGTTTGGATAACCACTTGCCACTATCAAGACTTTCCTACAATGACAATTGTCACATTATTATAAACCATTTCACATCAACAATATCTTACACCTTTGATTAACAACAGTTACCCTAACAACAACAAAAAAACTATTCCATTTGAGGCACTATATAGACGAAAGTGTTAGTTAACCATTTCTTTGGACTAAGGTGTTGAGAGATCACCCGAAACAACTAAGGAAACCATACAAATTAGGCTCCATGCCACACACTATCACCAAAAACTCCATGTTAGAAATTAAGGTTTTATTGATAGCCTCGATATAATAAGATATGATTCGTTTTGAGAATCGGGAAAAGCCAAACTTTAGGTATATTGAACTGTATAAGATTTTAACAAAACCCTTTAGATTATCAACTTAAGCCACATGGTATATAACACATTCTATGACGAAACTTGAGAGCATAAAGATTAGAATTGGTGCGTACATCCACATTTTTCAGAACAATTCAACATCGGATAACACACCTGAATTCGGGACGGAATTCCCATTAGATGGTGAGGCTGTAACCACCCGCATTTTTAGGATACTTTTCATTTTTGAGAATTTACTATTCACTTTTACTATTCACTTTCACTATTCATCCGTAAAATTTTTATTTCACATTCTCGTAAGATAAATTATTTTAGTAATGACCTGAGAATTTGACAATCGTTAGATCATTTTCACAAAAGTTATTAAGAAAACATCGTTATAAAGTTTCATTTTGGACGGTCCACCGTTTAAACATCACGCGCTTAACTAAAATCAACTCTGATAATTTTTCTCACATCAGTTTAATTTTTAGATCACTCATGATTAATTTGAGAATTTTTAAAATTCATTTTTATGTTACCAAATAAACCATGCGCTGACAAAACTAAACTTACGTTTTAAACAATTCTACTTACATCCAGACTTAGATTCACGCCTTTGTGTTTCTAATATGTTTTTGACACTTTTACATTTTTGGAAAATTCAAACATATTTCCCTCCTCCTTTGACCATAAAGGAATTAACCTTTATGCGTTCTACATTTTGCTTAAATCAGCGTAACTTTTAAACTTCACAAATAACTGTTAAGTTATCCGCGTATGACGAAAACCACATTTTGACATCTCATATCACTTTTAGACTAATTCTAGTCTACTCTAAATAAATTCACGGTCGTTTCCACGAAATCTCGTTCTTTTCGATAAATTGCATTTTCACGTATTTAGCTTACGTTTCCAGTTTTAGCAGCGTTTGGCGACCCATTAAACTTAGCACTCATTTTTATAAGATAATAATGAGTATATTGATGAGTTTAATCATTCCTATAAGTTTCATATTTTTCACGATACAGGTTTTACGTTTCGTGACTTAACGGCTTACAGTTGACGATTAACGGAACCAAAACTCACCCCGTAAACAAGATAATACCAAAATTAGCAAAGTCATCTTATCCTACTCTTACAAACCACCTCTAGGGGGGGAGTCACCATGTAATGGTGGCATGTGATAAGTCTTGCTTACACTAGATCATTACATGTGTTTACTTACATGACTAAGTTTTACTTAATCTTGTAACACATGTTTAACTTAGCTAGCAAGACTTAGTGATTCACCACCCTTGCACCTCCTCAAGGCCATATAAATACCCCCTCCCCTCCCTCCTAGGTCGTTCCATATCACAAAAATATCACACATTCATTAGCTAGTTTCCTTTCAAGTATTATTCAAGAGTTTAAGTCCTTATCAATTCCAAAGTTCATGTTAAGCTTTGATTGATCCAAGTACTAGTTTCTTCCATCCTTTTATGATCACCAATCCACACAAGAGGTTTTCTAGTAGAATACTTCAAGTGTTTTCCCAAGTCATCTCAACTTAGTATCAAGAGGTTGAAGAATTTGGAAGCTAGGGTTACTAGTTCTTGTTCTAGTTCTTGATCCTTGATTTTCCTTTCTTAAGTTGAAAGCCAAAAGTTGTAAGAATAACTAACCACCACTCTTGCTCTACATCATTTAGATGTTTCATATTCTTAGATCTATGCTATATATGCTCATATGTTGGATCATGATGTACAAAAATCTTTAAAACAAGTTATAAGAACTTATATGTTAAACTTGGGTTAATAAGTGTTTAAATGATAAACTTTTGTACAAAGTTTCCATAAAATCGACCACATATAGATCTGATACTTTTCATATTCTTGTAGATAATATTAAAACAAAAACGTAGCAATTTGAATCACCCGAAACGGACACACGAGTCAAAAGTTATGACAAAAAGAAATTAGCGAAGCTAAAATATGAATCGCCAAAATAACTTTTCGCTAAATTCCGAATTTTTGAGGCCCCTAGTCCATTTCATCAAAAAGTTAAAACACGAAAGTTGTCCGGAACGACGTTTTCCTTTAATAGTAAAGAAGCGGACCTTGAAAAGCATAAATAGGCCATAATCTTTCAAAAAGCCGCCGTAAATATAGTCTAATAACTATACTTTTGTCACAACTAAAAGCAAACCAAGAGGCCTAATGGCCATAAGCCAAGACCACGGCTACGGCTAAGGCCAAAGCTAAGTCTCAAGACCATGGTAGTCAAGACCAAAGTCACGGCAAGGCCATGGCTAAAGCCTCAAGGCTTGTTTGCCCAAGACCGTTAACTATGGTAATTATACTTATGAAACGACGAGAACTTGTAAAAACTAGATACTTATTAAAACATGATAAACTTTATGTTATAACAACCTTCACTCAAAACATATGTTGCATTTACTAAGTGCTACAATAGTAGGGAGCTTCATGTGAGGGGTTTCATTTGAGTAAAACGTATCGACGAGTTGCTGGATTTACGACTTAAAGTGTCCTAGCTCCTCGAACGTTTTCTGCATGACCTCTGAATTATGATGGCCCGAACGGTAGTACGATATCTATAAACTAAATATGTTTTCACATATGAAAGATCTTTCTATAAACATCAAATGATAATTGACTACATCATGATCAACATAGAAATATATATAGAATGCTTTATGTTTTCCTAAAACATTATTCCAAACTTAAGACGCAACATTTCATTTCTAGGTTGCACGTAGGAGTTTTTCGACTTATCCATCATCCGTTAAAGTACTTAACATCATTTACACTACGGTGAGTTCATAGCCCCATTTTCTATTACTTAATTGTTTTACAAACCCTTGGGGGAGATACATGCTTTATTTTAAACCGAACACATTGCTTTCAAACTGTATACTTATCTGATTATTTTACTTGCACTAAGTTACCGCAATTGCCAATCTTAAGTCCCTAAATCATGAATCATTAATCACAAGTGAAGTGAGCGCGAATATTGTGGATAGATCTATCGGGATTGACGAATCCCGTTTGTTTGACCAGGATCCGGTAAACAAACGCACTATATTTGAGTACATCAGGTAAAATGGCAAGTTTTACTTACTTGGGGCATCGTTTACTATTATATGACAGCAAGTTAACGCCTTGATTGCATGATGCTTAGTGAATAATAATTGTTTTGTTTTCTAAACCATAAATGTGAGACTAATTACCTCACGTTATGAATATTGTGTTCAACTGATTTCCTAAAGTCTATGAATTTCACTCAACCTTTGTGTTGACAGTTTTAAGCATGTATTTCAGGTCTATAAGGTCGGAAGTTGGCACGGAAGGGCAAGGGCAAGGACAAGATCAAGAAGGCTATAAATAATTTATCATTCACAAAACATCAAAGACTTATATTGATGTATTTTGTAAACAATGGAACCAACTGGGACCTATTTTGTAAACTCTGATATATTTGAATGATAAAGCTTTCTTAAAACGACTCCTTTAGAGATCGTTTTCTATTATTATGACTGTTGTGCCATGAAGTAACACCTAGTTTCAATTCCGCTGCGTATCTCAAAATTGGGGGTGTTACAGATTGGTATCAGAGCCACCAGCTTATAGAGAAAGGTCTAATCGAGACCTAAACTATAACTACTTTTACAAACAAAACATTTTATAGCCTTCCGTTCTCCGTGCCCTCCATCCTCTAGACGATTATGTGACTTTTAGGAATTTTAAGCTATACAAACATACTAGTATATTGATATATACACTTGACATAATTTCAATCATAAACAAAGTACTCAACATATCTGCGTATGCCTATTCTAAGGCATTACGGCACAATCATATTTTTCTAATCTCCCAATCATGCATTTACTCGTGCTTTTTAGGATTACGAAACTTTATCAAAGGTATTGTAACTGACTACAATGGTCTTTCCTACTTCCAGACATTGTGAGATACAATGGTCTCATTCATTTTTCAAGACACTATGAGATACAGTGGTCTCTATTACATTCTCAGACACTGTAAATCCTACAGTGGTCTCTCTTATACCCTCAGACACTGTGAGTGAAACAGTGGTCTCAACTATTTCTCAGACCTTGTAAGTTGCACAATGGTCTCAATTATTTCCTTGACATTGTGTGTTGCACAATGGTCTCTATTATTCCCTAGACATTGTGAGGTACACAATGGTCTAATTTATTTCTCAAGACATTGTGAGTACACAATGATCTCTCTATGATTTCTGAAGACATTGTGGGTTACACAATGATCTCTCCATCATTTCTCAAGACATTGTGAGGTACACAATGGTCTAATTTACTTCACAAACATTGTAAGTTTTACAAAGTCTCTAGGAATTATCTTATAAACCTTATATGATATCGTTTTACATGTAACTCGTCACAGTCTATCAATTTCCCTAATAGAAATACGAGAAATAGGATTTCTAAAGGACAAAGTGACTCATCATCTACAAAAGCTAATTTTTGTTAAGATCCTAAGGTTACTTGACGATATTGACACACTACAAATACACTTTGGCTACCTTTGACTCCTTTAACATATTTGACCCGTTTTCATTGCAGCTAAACCTTTAAATTTTACCCATTTGTCCTGTTAGAGATTATATTGGCTACCCGGTTGGTATCTTCTTTGGTATGCATATTCATGTTTATGTGATGGTAGATAGAGTCGATCTCGGTCCTTAACTTTTAGCTGCACTGATTTGAATAGTTAATTAACTCTAATGAGGCAATGTTAAAAAAATAGTTGGCCTGATGGAAATGGGTCAATGAATCAAATGGGGCAAAACTAACCTGGAGTGTTTTATATACATAAAGCCATCTGAATCATTTTACTCAAAAATATAAGCTAATTTTATTTATTATTTATTTTTTCTTTTCATGGAATGGAGGTTGCCTCTACTTGAAAAGTCGCAGGCACTTCTATATTCCTAATTTACACTACACGGTGCAATAGATGTTGGCAATCTCTTGAAGCCGATGCTTGGTCGTGGGGAGTTACGATGCATTGGTGCAACAAGTATCCTAAAAACATTAGATCAGTATTGAGATTATTGTTGAAATATCAAACTCACCAAGTAGAAATGTCATCTTATTGTTGATTTTTTAATGTATGCAACTTCCTAAATCAATTCTATTCAAAGATTGAGATTATTGTTGTGGTTCACAAATTATACAATTAAAAGGGTATAAAACTTCATTTGTACAGGTATTTATATAGTTAATAAATCTACATTGTTTCAAAACTCTTTTTTCTTCATATGTTATAGGTACTAATGTGTGTATTTCAACATGGATATAATGTAACTATACACATATAAAGGTAACATACTTCTCTTGGCTACTCCGTTCTAACGTTTAATTTTGAAGATAAAATTGCTTCTTCCACGACACAACAATAAAGACAGATTCTTTCTTTAATACAGTTAATTGTGATACATATAGACGTGTCTTTGCATGTATAACAAACTGGTACATGAAGAACGTGGCCGGGTAAGTCTTCAAAAACTAAATCGTTTTATATATATACACTCTTTTACTTTTTAAAAATGTTATGCAAACGTGGATGGATCCAAAATTTCATGTTAAATTGTTATGCCATATAAAATCAATAAAAAATGAACGAGTATATCCCTTTCACGTACTTATTAAGTTTCACTAAAATGGAAAATTAAAAAAAAAAAAAAAAAAAAAAAAAAAAACTTGAAACAGATATAGGTTAGCTTCCAAATAATTGATAAATCTACTTGTTATACTTAAATGCCTTATTAATAAGCAGAAATAAGATCTGATATGTACACTAACATCAATTATAGTTGTTAACCGTTTCATTTAATTTTTAATTACTTTTTAGTATATAATTGTTCAATTAAACCCTAAAAATAAAAACCAAAAATCAAAATACTTACCTGCTTTTAGCCTTTTTATGGATTATGGTAACATCAATTATAGATCTTAACCATTTCATTTAACTTTTAATTACTTTTTAGTATATATTTGTTCTACTAAATCCTAAAAATAAAAACCACAAGTCATATCCTATTTATCAGTTGATTTGATAAATGTAATTTAAAAGCATTAGAAGATCGATATGCTAATATGTATCTCTATGTGCAGTAATCTATTATGCTGCAGGTGTTCAGGAGTTTCCTAGGATGTCAACGTGTTAAATTTATGGTTTGTATATAAGTGAAATTTAAAAAAATTGTAACTTATTTTACTTTTGACCTTCCAAAATATATGAAAACTATAAAATCTGAATTAATAAGGACTCAAACAAATATAAAACCTTAGGTTAGAATCGAATTCGTTTTGCCTATCATTTACATAATATTGTAAATTGATTTCTTTTATAAACACTGCCAACGGTTTTTAAATGCCTTTTAACATGTCCACTTTCAAACAATTTTCTACAACCCTTCTTTCACGCTATAAAATCCTTTTAGCCGTTTTATGGATTATGGTAACATCAATTATAGTTCTTAACCGTTTAATTTAACTTTTAATAACTTTTTACAATATATTTGTTCTACTAAATCCTAAAAATAAAAACCACAAATCAAAGTGCTTACCTGCTTTTAGTTGTTTTATGGATTATGGTAACATCAATTATAGATCTTAACTGTTTCATTTAACTTTTAATTAATTTTTAGTATATATATATATATATATATATATATATATATATATATATATATATTACGTCAAGTTTCAATTCACATTTCGAGTTATTATCCGTCTCGAGTTCACAAGTCCGAGTCATGACTTTCGGATTTTGATATGTCATTTTGTCCAATAAATAATATAAGTCCATGTTACGGCGTTGTCGGGGTCAAACGAGACTAGAAAGTCACGGTAACACCGACATTGCGCAAAGTTCACATATATAATATCAAGTCCAAATAAACCATTCCACTCGTTACCGACCCTAAACTTATGGCTCGGTAACGCATCCAACAATCTCCATTCAACTCACATCATTCCCGACATCCAATCAAGTATCAAACCACACCCAAAACCAATGTCGAGACCCTAATGGCCTCGACTTGGCCACGGTTAAGACCACGCGAACCAAACGGACCCTAAAGGTCTTTGGCTCCACGTGTCTAGACTAAATACCACACGACCGGAACGTCTTTGGTCCCAGTCACTCCTAACGCCAACAACAACTCCAAACAACTTACCACATCAACTAAACCTGAACCATTTACTCCTTGTGGGTCTCGGCTACATCTAACGCAACACAAAACGGACATTTGGTCCTTGGTGGCTCGCGTTCACTCCCCAACGCAACCCCAAACCGGACCCTCGTGGTCCCGGTTACTTCTAACACCATCAAACCTCAATTCCAAAAATAAACCCACGATCAAAACATCAAAAAAACAAATAAAAATGCACAAACACGAGACTCGACACGACACACTCAATACCAACTCGTATTACTGGTCTACATTTACCGAAGTATCGGGGTTTGAGTTTTCCAGGATTGGAAAGGGACCAATGTATCGGGGTTTGAGTTTTCCACATTTACCGAAGCGTATCATCCCTTTCCAAGGGGAAACCTTCAACATGAATCGGTCTCTCACTTGAAACTCTACGAGCTTACGTCTCCTATCGGCGTAGCTCTTTTGTCTATCACGTGCAGCTTGCAAACGATTGCGAATCTGGACTACCTTCTCAGTAGTTTCCAGCACGAGTTCGGGACCGGTAAGCTAGCTGTCGCCAACTTCTGCCAAACAGATTGGAGAACGGAATTTTCGGCCATATAACGCCTCAAATGGTGCGGCCTTAATGTTGGTATGATAGCTATTGTTGTATGAGAATTCGGTCAAAGGTAGGTACTTCTCTCAGCCTTTACCGAAATCGATAACACAAGTACGAAGCATATCTTCTAGCGTCTGGATGGTCCTTTCGCTCTGACCGTCAGTTTGAGAATGATAGGCAGTGCTCATATCAAGTTTCGTTCCTAAAGCCCTCTGTAGTGACCGCCAAAAGTTTGACGTGAAATGGCTATCTCGGTTGGAAATTATAGATATGGGCACGCCATGACGAGATACTATCTCTTTGACGTACAGCTAAGCAAGCTTGTCGATACTATCGACTTCGCTGATGGCCAAGAAGTGAGCGGACTTAGTCAGTCGATCCACAATTACCCAGATAGCGTCACAACACCTAACTGTTCTTGGTAATTTGGTGATGAAGTCCATAGTGATTCGCTCCCATTTCCAGACAGGGAGTTCGGGTTACACAAGCAATCCTGACGGTTTTTGGTGTTCGGCCTTTACCTTGGAACATGTCAAGCACTTACTAACATACAGAGCTATGTCAACTTTCATGCTTGGCTACCAGTAGAGTTTCTTTAGGTCGTGATACATCTTGTCGGCTTCAGGATGAATAGAGTATTTTGATTTATGCGACTCGTGCATAATCAACTCGCGGATTCCTCCATAAGATGGTATCCAGCTTCTGTCTCCGAAGCATAAGGTTCCGTCAGAACGATTTAAGAAGCCGTTTTGACTTTTCATAATTCCATAGAGGTTCTCAGTCATACGGTTCTCTTCCTTCAACACCTCGGCTTGAGCGGCTAATATCTGGGACGGTAGCGACGAACTAATTGTCATTCCTAAAGATCGGACTTAAAGCGGTAGAATTCTCTCCTTCGGCTAAGGGCATCTACAACAACATTGGCCTTACCCGGATGATAATGAATCTCATAATCATAATCACTGAATAATTCTAACCAGCGTCGCTGTCTCATGTTCAGCTCCTTCTGGTCTAAGTTGTGTTGCAGACTCTTGTGGTCTGTATACACTATACACTTAGTACCGTACAGGTAATGTCTCCATATCCTAAGAGCAAACACCACAGCACCCAACTCCAAGTCATGGGTGGTGTAGTTTTTCTCATGCTTCTTAAGCTGTCAGGAGGCATACGCTATTACTTTCTCTCGTTACATCAGAACAACTCCCAAGCCTTTGTGCGAAGCGTCGCAATACACGACGAAATCTTCGCTTCCTTCAGGCAGGACTAGCATGGGCGCACTACACAGCTTCTCCTTCAGTAGTTTCTTCCTTCTCTCCCATTCATACTTAACGTTCTTCTGTGTCAGTTTGGTCAGCAATTTAGCTATTTTAGAGAATCCCTCAATGAACCTCCGGTAATAGCCTGCTAGACCTAGAAACTGACAAACTTCTGAGGGGGTTTTAGGAGCGTCCCATTCCTTTATGGCCTCAATATTGGCAGGATCCACATGAACTCCTCGACTATCTATCACGTGGCCCAAGAATAGTACGGTCGGAATGCAAAATTCGCACATAGAGAATTTGGCGTATAGCTGTTCTTGCCTCAATAACTCCAAGATGAGCCTCAAATGCTCTTCGTGCTCCTCTATACTCTTGGAGTATATCAGGATGTCTTTTATGAATACTATCACAAACTTATCCAAGTATGGCTCGCACACTCGATTCATGAGGTCCATGAATACCGGGGGCACATTGGTCAAACCAAACGACATCACTTGGAATCCATAGTGCCCATAACGAGTTATGAACGCCGTCTTCTGGATATCTTCTTCTCGAACTCTGAGCTGATGATAACCAGATCGTAAGTCGATCTTAGAATAGATACTAGATCCTTGGAGTTTGTCGAATAGGTCGTCTATCCTAGGCAGTGGGTATCGATTCTTCACCGTCAACTTATTCAACTCTCAATACTCGATGCACATATGAAACAATCCATCCTTCTTCTTTACGAACAGTACGTGTGCTCCCTATGGCGACAAACTTGGTCGTATGAATCCTTTCTCTGACAACTCTGCCAACTGCCTTAACAGTTCCTCCAACTCTCTTAAATCAAGTCGATAGGGTGCCCGGGCTACGAGTGCAACACCAGGTATCAACTCAATTTGGAATTCCACTTGTCGGACAGGTGGAATCCCTGGCAAGTCGTCGGGAAACACGTCTGGAAAATCGCGAACAATGGGTACATATTCAAGGCGTCTTTCACTCTTCTTCTCGACTTTCTTCCCAGAAATTCAAGCCAAGAAAATACAACCTCCTCTGTCGATGTACTTTTGGGCCTTTATACAAGAGATGATGCTCAACTTGGAGGGACCTCCACAGTCGCTCTGATCTCCTTGTATACTCAGGATTTTTCTACCACACGGCACACACACGATCTTCTCATCGCAGATGATGTACACCATTCTTCAACAACCAATCCATCCCGATAATGACGTCGAAACTTCCTAAGGTGACGGGCAAGAGGTCTAAACGGGTGGTCTAGGAAACTTAACGTGCAACTTCGGACTATAGTTTATATCCTTTCCCTATTTCTATTAGCTAACTCCACATCATAACTTAATCCCAAAGGTGTCGGGGAAATTCCTAGTAATGGCATAAAGGCAGTGGATATGAAACTCATATCGGCATCGGTATCAAGCCGTATGGAAGCATAGCGGTTATTGAGAAGGAACGTACCCGTAACTACGTTCGGATCCTATTTGATCTCCTTTCCAATGACGTACACTCGCGCTGCTCCCATGTCTCTCTCTTGATTTCCAACACCCTGGTTTCCTCGGTTCCCTTTAGTCCCTCGATTTTTGGGGTTATGTCCAATATTTCCCGCACCTCGGTTCACTTGATTTCCTCCATTCCTGAGGTTTCCCATGACCCAGGGCTCTCGGTACTCAGTCTTGTAGTGCCCTTTCTTCCCACATCCAAAACAGGTGACAGTGGCCTTCCAGTCCGTTCCCTGTGCGGTTTGCGTCACAACGAGGGGTTGGGACCAACAGTCTCTGGCCATGTGTCCTACCTTAGAGAAATTTCTACACACCACGGCACACTGCCCATGGTGGTGTCGATTGCAATGACCACACAAGGGCTTACTTCCTTCGTAACCCTTCTTCTCTCTATTACCGATAGCATACATCATGTCAGTCTCTCGCCGTTTGTTAGAGTTGCTATCACTCTTAACACCTTCATTTCTCTTCCTCTTATCACTCCTTCCCTTGTCTGTTCCTTCAAGCACAAGGGAATTCATCAGACGTTGGGCTATGGTAACTGCCTCATGTAGGATTGTCGGCTTCGCATCGATTACATCATTCCTAGTAGCTAGAGGCAATCCATCAATGTACCGCTCAATCTTGAGAGCCTCGGCACGAACCATCTCTGGGAAAAGCAACGATAATTCTTGGAAGCGACGGTTGTAAACCGTCATGTCGTTTCCCTTTACCTTATGGTTCCAAAACTCGATTTCTAACTTCTTAACTTCATTCCTAGGGAAATAAGTCTTGATCAGCAAGGCCTTAAATTGGTTCCAAGTCATCGCGTAGGCTACCTCATTTCCTACCGATTTATGATAGTTGTTCCACCAAGTCAACGCTTCGTCTTTTAAAGAGAACGTCGTGTACTTGACCTTGGCGTCCTCATCACAATTACTGATAGTGAACAATGATTTAGTTTTCTCCATCCACCTCGTTAGGTAAACCACTCCCTCGGTTCCTTCGAACTCGATGGGACCATAGAACTGGAACTCCTTATAGGTACAGCCTCGAGTTCGATTAAGCGGTAGGGTTCTAGCAGAGGTGTTTGAGTGATTTTACTCAGCTAGCAGCTCGACGACACGCTGCGTCATGAGCTGGTCGATGTGGGCTTGATTCATAGGCAGAGGGATCAGTGGGACATGACCATTCTCACCTTGGTCATCTCGACGAACAGGAGTGACCACAGCAGCAGGCGCTGTTCGGGTGGTCCTGGGCGGGTTTTTTCTTAGTGGCATTGATCTGAAGGATAACACAAGAGTTCCATAAGTTCCACATACCACATTTCATTAGGCGGGGTTTGATGCCAAATACATCTAATACCGCACGGATATCGAATCAAGATAACAAGGATAATGCACATCATATCGAAATAACGAAGGATCAGACTGAAAAATCAAAAGATGCACTTCTATTAGCCATAACACATAGTTTTCGAATTACAATAACATGAAAAGATAGAGAGTAGTCGTAGACGATCCTACTAACGAAACTTACAGGATAACTAGATAAGTCTACATCTCGAACTGGGGACTCCTCAGTTTTAAGATGGTACAACACTATAAACCTAAGGCAATCTAGCCATGGTATGCACGGGCGACTCTCTTTGTCCTCCGAACATCCTCAATCACTCTCCACAGTGAGGAAATCTCAAGACGCTGGGTGTCGCGATCTCTCCTCGGATCCGCAACCTCTCTCTCCAGCTCGCTGACCTTGCGCCAGAGCGCTCGGTCTGCCTCTCGGGCTGTCATGAACCCTCTCTGCATGTCTCCTACCTGCTCATAGAGCTCTGACATACCCTTTCTCAAGGCCATAGTCCTCCTAACTACTGCCCCCATATCTCCCCTCAACTCCTCTAGACTAGCCGTCAATACACCAACTAGTCGGTCAGCTAAATGACTAAGCCTAACTCCCTGGGAAATAATCCGCTCCTAAATCAGACCTGTCTCTCCATACTCTGCGGGCTCTAAATCTATCTCTGGTGGGAGATCTGATCCTAGTGGCCTGCCTAGCTCGGATGAGTGAGGAGGCGAGACAAAGTCAAACAACTGCTCTGGTGAATCAGGCTCAAGCAAGGGTAAAGGAGAGCCTGGTCCTGTAGAATGCGTTGATTGCATGGGACTCTGAATCGATAGAGTACCCTCATCTGGGATTTCCTCCTCCTCCTCCTCTAGAGGGTCCACATACTCCTCCTCATCCTCTTAGGGGATCTAGGTCGTCGATGGGATGGCGAAGAAAGTGGTGATGATAGGAGTGAGTGAGCTGATAGGTGCACAGGTGATGATGGAGGTCGTACCGACATACGAGCAGTAGTACGATGGGTAAGTCTGGGAACTTGGGCTCGTGCTAAAGCCTGATGTAATGTAAGCTGTCACGAAGAACTAGAGCGATCAGATGATGATGGTAACTGAGAAGTGAGTGAAGTTTGTGGCCTTGGAATGGCTGATGATGATGAAGCAAGAGTAGGATATCGGACAATTACATAAGGATCATCCTGCGCATGAGTCATCAGAGTCCGTGCTAGGCAAGATGCAGCAGCAAGGATCTCCTCTGACACATCATAAGCTAGTGAAGGCATGGTCTGTGACAATGGCGTACGGTAGGTATAAGTGTATGAAAATGACTAATTATAATAATGCATCATCATATTAGAACATCATACAATTCATCACATAGTGGCAAGCTTTTTCAAATAGAGGATATCGCATTACTCAAAACATGCATTAAACAAAACTGCATAAGTTCTATTCTATCATATCATCCATACTTCATATAATTCCAAGATATACCAATCATATAACAATCTCATAATATACCAAGACCAATAAACATATCGCAAATCATAGTATTTCAATAATCAAGTTGCAGTTTATTCCATACTTAATTCAATATGCTTCGGCTTGGCAGGCTGGCATGCGTCGGTCGAGGATCGAGTTTTCTAAATAGTGGTTATAGTTTAGGTTTTAATATGTACCAAGTTCTCTATAACTGTGGCTCTGATACCAATCTATAACACCCCCAAAATTTGGTACAGCGGAAAACTTAATCAAGCTTTCGAGGCGCTACTGGATTGGTACACAACACCAGTATAAGAAAACAAGATAATCAAAAATAATTCACAACCAATCCCATAGTTAATTATCTGGTTACATTTATTCCAAAATATTCAAAAGTAAGGCCTAAAAGAGATCATAAAATAGGTCCATAATTTATTATCAGAGTCTAAAGTGATCCTCCAACCATGCCTCTTCTGCCAAGCCTCTAAGGAACAAGTAGTCCAAACATAAGCTTAATTACCTGAGAAAACATGCTAAAAAGGTCAACTAACGCTGGTGAGTTCATAGGTTTAATTATAAATTCAATAGTGGACCTGAAAGATTTTATTTGCTATGCGAGCTAAGACAGATATACAATAAACATTCCAATCACATTCCATCAACAATCGAGATCTCAGCAAGGCCCCAAGCGACTCTAACCGAGTACCACAGTTATAGCAAAGATGACCTCAATGCTATCCTGGACTAGGTTGGAGTAGACATCTATTCTTAGCTAGGTCACATAGTTATAGTAAGGGATTGCTACCCTAGACTAAGTCAATATCTACCACATATCTATCCTTTACTAGTCAACACATAAGCAAATCAAAAAGAGTAAAAGCAGGTCCAAGAAAAAAGTAGCATGATTTCTCACCCCAATTTAGTTAAAACATAGATAAAAATAGGGCTATGAAACTCACATCGATCAAGAAAAACACAAATAATCACTAGCAAAGCAGATAAGCAGATAAGCAGCTAACACGGCTCGACAACTACTGACTCGGCACAGCCTATTAATATAAACTCATTCTTAATATATTTTCCAATTCCAATACTTCCTATCCCGAATATATTCCAATTCTTATATCCAAAACATATCGTTTCTCTATTTAGTTACAAGAGTTTCATATCAGCGTGTGAGGTATCGACTCGACAAGACTCCATGAATGCACTATATTTCAAGCAATGTGACTCACAATGACACAATGTAACTTCTAAGCGAGAAGCCTTGTAGTTTAATAAGTTTAGAAATAAATCGTTAGACCTTATTGAAATCGTCAACTCGATAAACTCAATTGTTTATTTATTTCACTTATTATTTTCAAAAACTAGTCACAACCTAACGAGTTATAAGAATAAGTTGTTCATTGATAAGGTTTTAAAATGTACCTTCTTGAGGGATCGTTTAAGCCCTTATTTGATCACTTTTGTATCCGTTATTACTTTATATCGTTCCTTTTCACATTTTAGGTATCTTGAAGTCAAAATGCTGGAATGACACTTATTCGGATGAAAAGGCGCGAATATACAAAGAAAATGGCCAAAGTCAAGAATCGAGACACTCAGGCTGCTGGAATGAAGGACGGCGGCGTCAAGTGTTATCTGCGCGCCGTTGGACAACTTTTTGTGACGGCTCGAAGCCAAATTGCTCATTTACAAGTGACGGCTTTAGGTTTTAAAAGAGTAGGGCGTCGCAACTCATCGACCTAGATTTGATCCGCACGACGCCGAGACGAAGGGGACGGCGTCACAAGCATAAGGTGACGCCATCGCAAGACTAACGTGGCCAAGACAAAACCCTAATGACGGCGACCCGACGACGTCACAAATTAAAGGGTGATGCCGTCGCATTTGTAATCTTATATATAGAATCCGAATTTTTTAGTTTTCAGTGTGTAGTCTTTTGGAGTAAAAACCTAAACCGAACCAAGGCTGTCTTGTACAGTATTTTAGGGTTCCATACCCTATCTTACACCAAGATAAGTGTTTTACTTTATTAATTTAATTATCTCTTCAATTACTTGTGTGTATGCTAGCATGTTTCCCATGTCCGGCTAATTTACTTGTGTGTTTGCTTAGGGAATATGAAACTTAATTATTGAATATTGATTGGTTGTCTCTTATCTTAATTGTTAATGATCTAGTATTGCGATAGGTCATCCGTTGTGTAGTTAATGCTTGATTAATCTTTGTGAACCTTAGCTTATTGTACCTAGAGTCATTGTAGGCTAAACCATCCGAAGAGTACCTTAGTGTTAAGTTTATAAATCCTAGAGATTTTGTAGGCAATAACCTGTTAGGTTCCCATATTAGTAACACAAGCATCAATATAAGAAAGAAAGATTAAGAGTGATCGGTTGAACAAGTTAAACACACACACGTATGTATGAGAATAGTTATGCGTAAGGTGCAATGAATAAAATGAACAACCAACCTTCAATAGAAGGTTTACAAGAGGTATTTATAGGGCAAGGAGCTAGGGCAACACTTCTAGACTCCTTCCCTTCTTATGGGCTTGAGCCAAGGCTTATGGGCCTTCTACATAAGCCTTAGCTTAATAACAAACATAAAGGCCATATTAAGATAAATATTACATATGAATCACTAACACTTGAATTAATGTTTAGGAGTGATTCCAACAATCTCCCCCTAAGTGTTGGTGATGAATGAAAGAGTGATAAACGAACAGCCTCCAGACGAACAGCCGGAGCAAATTATTCTTCAAAGTCAATACCATCTTCCTGTCTATAACCCTTAGCCACCAGACGTGACTTGTTTCTGACGTTCCCTTCAGCATCCAATTTGTTCTTCCAAATCCATTTGAGACCAATGACGTAGACTCATGTTGGTTTTTCAACCAGTTCCCATACTTCAAGACGCTTGAATTGGTTGAGTTCTTCTTGCATGGATTCAATCCAGTTGTCCTTTGTCATTGCGTCTTAAATGTTTTAGGCTCGATTGGCGACGTGAGTGCATATATGCAATGTTCACCGTCTGTGTGAAGACGTTGTCTTGTTACGACTGGTTGATTCGGGTTGCCAATTATGTTTTCAAGAGGATGGTCTTTTGTTCAACGATGTGTAGAGGGTTGATGTTGGTATACATTGTGCAAATTTTGAGGATTCAAATGGCTTGTAAATGATTCCGCAACATTAGGTGCAGCAGTTTCATTAGCAAACGGGTTAAAGAACGCATTTGGATCAAAATCTGCAGGCGGGGGTACTTCATTCGAACATCATCCCGGTTCAGCGTCGTTGGATACAGTTTGTTCAACTGTTGTTGTAGAGTCAACTGGTGGTGCTTCTTCAACCGTAGTTGTTGTAGCGGTGTATCGTGTATAGGAATATGATCGGTTGAGCAGCGGAAACATCGGATACACCGGAGCACGTTCATCAATATCGTCATGAACAGTGAGCAAATAGCTTTTCCATTTGTTGACGAGTAAGATGGGGGCTTGGGTCAGGTGATGATGGGGTTTGAGGGAAGTTTAAATGGTTGTGACCGGGTTCCAAGCTGTTATGCTCGAAGCCATATCATAAGCTCATCGAAATTTGTATGAATCGTTTCCATAACCTGCTTTGTACGACGATTCCGGATCCGGTAACCTTTAGAATTCTCACAATATCCAATAAAGACTCCAATGTCGCTTTGGCTTTGAGCTTTACAAAGTCATCACGATCATTATTCGGATAGCAAAGGGATCCAAATACATGAAAGTGTTTAAGATTCGGTTTTCGGTTATGGATAAGTTCAAAAGGTGTTTTGTTGTGGCGTTTTGTAATCATTGATCGGTTTTGAGTGTAGCATGCAGTTGATACAGCTTCTGCCCACAAGTAATCTGGAAGTTTAGCATTGATTAACATTGTTCTTGTAGCTTCCACTAATGTACGGTTTCGTCTTTCAACAACTCCGTTTTGTTCTGGGGTACGTGCAATGGATGTTTGATACTCAATTCCCACTTTCTCATAATATTCACGAAGAGTTTGATTCACAAATTCAGTTCCTTTGTCTGACGGAGTTCCGGAGCTGAATTTGAACTTTCGTGAGAAAGGTGATGATCATCTGTGGAGCTTGATCTTTACTTCGAAGAAAATAAACCCAAGTCCATCTTGAGTAGTCATCAACAATTACCAAGATGTAGCGTTTGCCATTAATCGTCTGCACGCGCATCGGGTCACACAAATCCATGTGAAGAAGATGAAGCACATGGTGAGAGTTGTGTTCCACCTTTGAAGGAAAGTGAGCACGAGTGCTTTTCCCTTGTTCACAAGCTGAGCATAGGTGATCTTTAGAATACCGGAATCTCGGGAGACCTTCAACAAGTTTGTGTCGAGCAAGGCTGGTTATGGTTTGAAAGTTTAGATGTGAGAGACGACGGTGCCATAGCCAAGATTTTGTAGATGTAGCCTTTGAGAGTAGACAGATGGGAGATGAAGCAACCATGTCTTGCATTGATACTGTGTACAGACTAGAATTGCGAGAGCCAGACATAAGATCGTTTCCTTGTAGATCACGAATGAAACAAGTTTTCTCCCGAAAAGCAACTTCCAAGTCTCCATCACAGAATTGACCGACTGAAAAGAGATTGTGACCGAGGCCTTCCACATAATAAACCCTGCTAATTTCAATGTTTCCATTGATATAGTCTCCGTAGCCCATGATAGCTGCGAAGTGATCATTCCCGAATCTGAGAGTGCCAATGAACTTTGCAACAAAGTTTGATAACAGTTTGAGATTGCCTGTCATGTGTCGGGAACATCCGCTATTAACAATCCAAAGGATGATCTGTATCACCTGCATTACACACAGACGACATAGATGGAATAGAAGTAGATGTGGAACCCGAAGAGTTAGAGGGTTCCGAAGCAGTTATGTTAGAAATACACACATCAATAATTTTAGGTATCCATTTAAATCCTAGTGTATTATGTATCCATTTCTGCCATCTCCAACTAGTCTTAGCTTTAGTATTAGTGAATGCACTAGGTGGTACTACATTCCTTGGAGGTGAGACTGGAGCTACAGGGACATCAATGCGTTTCTAAGAATCTAAAGCGGGCTGTTTACCAAGCACAGACTTAGAAGCATTTGTGGGCCTAGAGGTATTCCGTTTCTTAGGATTCCGTAAACGAGACAAGATAGCTCTAGCAACACATTTATCATGACAATCAGAAAGCATACTTTTACGACAAATAACACAAGAAGCTTCAGATTGAATATCAAAAGTACTTAAAGGTTTAGCATTCGTTACAACACTTTTTCCATTACATTTGTCAGACGCAATATCTAAAGTGGGTGCAACTTGAGTCTTATTCAAAGTCATAGGGTGTTCTTCTACTTCAGCATTCTTTATTGTTCTATTCTTAGGTCGCAACTTCCTATTCTTCCTTGTATTGCTCCTAGGCTGTGAAGTGCGGACGTTTGGAAAAGAGGCAACTATTCCTGTTTCAGTAGAGGGAAGCACATTAGTATCTTGTGATTTATCAGTAGGCATTATGGGTTCACGTTTGCTAAGTGTTACAGGTGCAATTTTCTTAATGATGCTACGCTGAACTTGTTCATACTTTCCTAACATCTCCCTTAACTTAATTATAGTGTGCACCAAATCTTGATTTTCAGAACGAAGATTTCCAGAAAAGTTCATGACTTCTTTAGTGTGTGCAAGATAATGATCAAGTTCGTTTGATGCTTCATCACGAGTCTGTTTGAGTAAATCAAATATGACACCATATTCCTTTTTAACTTTTGCAAGTTCTTGTTCATATTTTGAGATTTGACATTTCAAATACGCGTTTTGATCATCCAGTTGCTCAAGTTTTGGATTAAACGTTTTGGAATGCAGCTAGTTGATTTTGTTTTGCAAAGCAAGTTCACGATTGTGACAGTCTTTTTGACACCATTGAAGACGACGTTTTGCATTTGAAAGCTCGTTTAACAATCGTTCATTTTCAACTTTGAAAGACTCGATCTGATGCACATTATCAGTATTCTCAAAAATTTCAACAGAATCAGCAGAGATATAATCAGATGCATATGGAAAAGAATGCAATAACACAACATTATGGATATCAGCATAGATAACATCTTCCAAGAGTCGATCAACATCTTTTCTCAACAATTTCTTTTTACGTTTAGTATTTGAAATCGATGTTTCTTTTTTCTCGAAAACTGTTTTCATGAGACCAAGTTCCTTGTGAAAATCCCTTTCCCAATATAGTGCACAAGTTTTCAAATTTTTGACATGGGGTAAAATTCTTTTCTGAAGAATATCTTTTTGTTCTCGCGCCAAAGGCGATTGAAAATGTTCAACTTTTATTTCAGAATGAAATTCAATCTCACGTTCCAAAATTTTGAGGTCAGATAAGAAAGTGTCAAAATATTTGATAACACGACAACTTTCGGCTTTTGTTTTAACTTCACTAAGTGAAGGTAGATGACCATTAATTTGTGCACCATTGTTTTGGGGATGAACTTCAGAAACTGGTGTGATAACCAAAGGTTTGTTAGAAGTATCTTGTTGTGTGACAAACGTTACGGCTTTTGAATAGTTAAATGGTTTGTTGTAAACGACATTTTCCATTTTTTACCGACTCTCGTCATCTGCATCGAATTCCTCCATGCGATTATATTCAACAACAGTCATAATTGAATCATCAATTCTATGTTCGGCACTGTAAACTTCAGGATTTGGTTTGAATGCTCTGTTTGAAAACTTAAGTTTGTAATCAGCAAGAATCGGTCCATATCCATTTGGATTTGGTTTAAAAGTAAACTTTTGAATAGTTGTGATTGACTCACCATGTTTATAAACAACATTTCGAAACTCTTTGATTTTGTGTTGTAAGTCGACAATTTCTTCAAGATAGTTATCTATTCGATTATGGAATGCTTTTTGTAAGCAGAGAACTGTTTTTGACAAGTTAACAACTCAGCCTTGGCTTTTTGAGTTTCCAAAGTAAGAGCGTTAATTTGTTGTTTATGTTCATGTTTTAGTTGTTCTATTTGAGACAACAAAGCATTCTTGGATGCGGCTAGATCACGTATCTGTCGTTCTAGTAATTTTTCGTTTTGATGAGATTTAGCAAAAGCGACTTCAAAACCTTGTTCACATTTTTCTTGAGTTTTAAAAACGTTGATTTGTCTAATTAGGCATTCATTATCCCTAATTAACTTGCATTTTATCTTTTAATTGCTTGCAAATTTCCAAACGAGATTCTTGGTCTTTAATTAAGGTTAGGAGCTCAATTTCTCTATTAGACAAAAGCTCATCTTGTTCAACGTGAGTCTCAACATGATCATTATTTAGATCCTCTAATATAACCACGGAGTCAACTTGATTATCAATATTAACCATAAGGTTATCTTGATCATCAAATATAACTACGGGATCTATTTGATAATCATCGGAATGAGATGTAGATGGCTCATGTTGAACACTCTGATCCTTGTCGGATGGAGAAATTGGCGGAGATATCAGATCATGAATGAGTGTATTTTGTTCCGGTACCTGAGACAAGCCGTCAGTGTCATACACTGGGCCTGTGTCACTCACGTAGAGCTTGCATTCGTGCCATCAACATCACTGCTGCATTAGCCTGCAAGTCCTCCATATCATCATCAGAATCTGCATCTGCCATAAAGCTCTGTTCTTTGTTTGTAAGAGTGCCACTAGCTTCATCCTTGAGAGCCAAGAGCAAAGCCTCTTTGTGATAAGCACTGCCTCTTGTCCTCGGCTTAGGGCATGCATTAGCTAGATGACCCTTCTCATTACAGTTATAACAACGAAGACCATTAACCCCATTCTGAGCATTCCCCTGTTCAACCACTTGAGCCCTTTGTTGTTGCGGAGCACCTATGTTATTCCTTCCCATAGCATTAAACCCTTGACCACCTCCCATCTGACGACCATAACCACGATTCTGAACTTCAACGCGTCCATTGTTCACAACAGCCTGATTCCTTGTGTTTGATGAGGAACAAATGCGATTGTTGGATTTGTTTGTATACCGGCCGAAGGCTTTAGCAATCATAACAAATCCTTGTTGCAATTCATCAAAAGCATCGGAGTCCTCATCAGCTTCACTGTAAAGTGCTTGAGCATTGTTGTTGTTGTATGGAACCAATTGAGTTTGTTGAGGTTGTTGCTGTGACGGATCATATGGTGTGATGGTTGCAGTTGGTTGAGGAGCGGGTTGAGGAGCTATTTGAGGAAGAAAACTAGTTTGAGCCCACAAAGCAAGTTGTTGATTGTCCGAAAGTGACTGTGGAGCCGGGAGTCCACGGATAGTCCTCTCTTTGTCAACTTCTTTTTGGTGAGGCTTCAAGTAGTCGTACAACAATCCGTATGTAGCATGATGAAGATTCTTAGCTTGACGGAGAAAAATGACATACTTCTCCCATTCCGGACCAAGACTACTTAGGAATTTAGTGTTGACAGCAATTCGTGGCATGATGATGTTGTGTTTGTCCAAATTATTAATGATATCTGAAAAGCGATGATGATATGACTCTAATGTCTCTCCTGGTTCAATCATGAAGTGTTCATAAGCCAAGTAGATTTTGGATTCCATGTCTTCCTGATTGGGTGTTGTGCCTTCCATTAGAAGATGAATATGTTCCCACATTGCTTTAGCTGTCTTTTGAGCATCAACACTTCGAAGGATCAGATTGGGTAATCCCAAAAGGATGTATTGCATTGCTAGTTCATCGGCTTCAAAATGTAGAAGTTCATCAGCAGTGAGGTCTGAGATAGTTGCAATGTTGGTAACAACATCTCTTGGTGGATTGGCATTAGGATATGTGGGTGTGACAACAGTAGGCATCTGAAATGGACCTTCCATAATGACCTTCTTTAAGAACTTTCCATGTGGCTTCTTTAGATCACAAAACCTAAAGAACCTTATCACCCATTGATCATAATTTTCGGGAGTGAGCATTGGAGGTCTAAAAAGTGAGCCAGCTTCATGAATTGATTGTTGGCTACTTAAGGCTTCACACATCTTGCCAACCCATGTCGGTTCCTTCATAATACTCCTGGATGGATGTTGATTGTAAAAGTTTGTGTAAGGTTGTACTTGAAGACTAGGTGGTGGTTGAACCATTTGCGGTGGAATTGCTCCTAGTTGTGGAGTATGTTGTTGATTAAATTGTTGTTGATAAATTTGTTGTTGTTGATTAAATTGTTGATGTTGTGGACTTAGTTGTTGTTGATGTTGTTGAGTATAAGTGTAAGGAAAATAGCTAGAGTATGGTGGTTGTGACATGTTGAAAACTTGTGTTGTTAAATGGATCTTTGTATTCGAATGAAACGTTGTTGATGAAGTATCCTTAGGCGTAGAAACCAAGTGTAGGCAAAGTAACACTTAAGCGTATAAACACCAAACTTACGCGTAAAAGTGATAGTTACGCGTAAGAATTGAGAAACACTAAAGTTATGCGTAAATTGAAAGTTAAGCGTAGAAACCTTAGGCGTAGGATTAGCTTATGTGTAAGACAGAGCTTAGGCATAAGAAAAATCTTATGCGAAAAAAGTTCTACACATAAGTTTGAGCTTATGTGTAAGATTAGGGTTTTGCCCAAAAGATCCTTTACACTATCACAGTGTAAAAGATATCCAAAGTCGAAGTGTTTTCAGGCTTATCCAAGCAAGAAAACACTGAGTAAACCACGAAGACTGAAGATCGATCCAAGGAAAAGTTACGCGTAAAAATAGGGTTTTGATACGCGTAAAACTTGACCAAAACTGATTTCTGCCCAATGATGTTTCTAAACCAGATTTTTGTGATGAAACAGCTTCAATATCACCAAAATAACACAAGAGTGTGAAACTTGATGATCCAAAACTTCTAAACACCTTATGCGTAGAAATAAACCCACCCTTAAAACCAAGCTTAAAAACAATGATCCACACGTAAAGTTTGAAACTTTTTGCCAAAAACAGATATTTTAACACCTAAAAACGTTGAAAGTACAAGAATCTTGGATAGAAAAGTGTAAAAAATAAGTTTTTAAGCGTGACAAAGTGATAAACTGTTTTACGCGTAAGACCAAAAAACTAACTTCAAAAACAAAAGATGTTCACCCAACTATTTGGCGAATGATACCACTGTTAGGTTCCCATATTAGTAACACAAGCATCAATATAAGAAAGAAAGATTAAGAGTGATCGGTTGAAAAAGTTAAACACACACACGTATGAATGAGAATAGTTATGCGTAAGGTGCAATGAATAAAAATGAACAACCAACCTTCAATAGAAGGTTTACAAGAGGTATTTATAGGGCAACGAGCTAGGGCAACACTTCTAGACTCCTTCCCTTCTTATGGGCTTGGGCCAAGGCTTATGGGCCTTTTACATAAGCCTTAGCTTAATAACAAACATAAAGGCCATATTAAGCTAACTATTACATATGAATCACTAACACTTGAATTAATGTTTAGGAGTGATTCCAACATAACCTTTGGTAGTTTCAAAGAGTTAGGGATAAACGCATACCCTACGACCTTAGACGCACAACGCGATTAAGAATAAGGACGTGACAATTTAACCATCAATAGGAGATAATTAAGGAGTAATAAAACCTAAGTAAACACATTTTTAAATCATCATACGAGCACACAATAATTAGACATAGACTACATACACCACTAGATTAGATAATTAGATAAGTAGAGTAATCGGTAGAAATACCAACCCCCCAAATCCAAACCCCGAGATTCGTACCTTTCCATTTCCTAAAAAACATAAAAAGATAAAAAATAATCTTCCTGAACCCCAACCTTAGCGTAGTAACTTCTCACTAGCATTCCTATTCCCCTAGAGAACGATATCAATTCCCGTGGCTTACCCTAATACTACACTACAACGATTAGGTTCACTGCCTAGGGTGTTGAAAAACTTGCTCGACGAAAAGGAAGTTCCTTTGACCCCGAACGACGCGTGTAGCGTTATCAAGTTTTTGGCGCCGCTGCCGGAGAATAGAATAGCTAGTTATATTTTCACCTCGTTTAGGTTTCCTTGCTTGATTCCTATCAAGTAAGCTTTTTTCCAATTTTTAGCTTCCTCATAGTCTATCCCCTTCTTCGTGACCTTTGTTCGTAAAACCTATCACTCACCATGATACGTGTCTTCCACCGAAGATTCTTCACACTACCCGCCCCTAATCCCCCTCTCAATCCCGAAATTAAAAACGCAATCCCACAAAACCCCTCACCCGTTCACCACTTTGGAAATCACCTAGGGCATAATGAGATAAATTGGCAACAACAAAGTCCTTTCTATGACTCAGATTCCGATGAGGAATTTGATCATGGTGAAGCACTTGACAACGGGGAGGCCATTGATGAAGTTATTTTTGAAATGGAAGAAGACCCCTCCCAATGTTTTGACCCTAGGTGTAGAATCGAGAAAGATGGCCCCTTTAACATGCAATTCCCTTGCAAAATAGGATTAGAAGGATTCGATGCTTACGTGAATTCGTTCTTACCTTTAAACTTAATCTCAAGGGACCCATACAATAAAATCAAGGTCAATGAGTTAACTTATCAAGGGAACAATGTTGTTGAAGCAGTCACTCATTTGCATGTGTTTGTTGGAAGTTTTGCTTATTTGGTAGAGTTCATGGTCTTAGAAAACTTAGGAGAATTTATTGATAAGGACCTCACTCAAATATTTTTTGGAAAACCTTTCAAGAGAATGACTAGGTTATGTGAACGGATGATTGATGGTCTAATTACATTCTCTGATGAAGTTGAAGACTTTGTCTACCAAATGCCACGTGCTCATCCTAGGTTTAAACACAAGGATATTAAGGCGTGTAATAGAATGACTCCTATTCCATTGCTTAGTGAAAGGGATAAGCAAAGTGGACTTAGGTACCCATATGAGAAAACTAAGAGGTATTATAAAAAGTGCCTAGAGTTAGGAGATGACTACAAGAAGAATGAGAAAACATTGGAATGGCTTAAGTATGGGCACGTAAGCGTGCACGAGACCACGTAGGGGCACGACTTCGAGTCTAGCAACAAGACTCATAAATAAAGAAAAGCGCTTCGTGGGAGGCAACCCATGCTTAATTTTTTGCTTGTTTATGTCGTGTATCTTTTATTGATTGTTTATTCTTATGTTTAAATTTGTAAAACTGCTTTATTTTGTCTTTAACCTCGTCTTAATTATATATAAAGGTATTTTACATAAGGGATAAGTGTAGGGAGGATTATACACGTTTTCAAAAGAAACGTAAACATGAGAATTTCAATTAATTAAAAGATATACATGTGTGTTTGTTCGAGTCAAATGCTTGTATCGAGTCATAATGGATGTTTTGCAGAAAAATTTTCCAAATTCTAAATGTTCAGTTTAAGTGTAGAAAATCGCAGACCAATTTTTGTCAGGATAACCTGACGGCGTTAGGAAGGAGCAGAAACAACTTATCACTTTTTCTCGTTTTCTGAGCTACTTATAAATTTTTGGAATTTTCCAGGTCTTAATTTTCCAGAAATTCTGTAAACATCCATTCCACAAGCATTTTATCCTAGTTTAGAAGAGTCCTATATATATTGTTACCGCCGATTTTACGCGAAAGGTTTCGTTTGTTTTCTTCAAGTGTGCAGGTTTAATTTACCAAGAAGAAGATACATAAGATGAGAAGGAGCTTTTCACGCAAACGTTCTTCTTGAAGAAAGATGTAACCACCACTTTACACGGATCCTACCGAGCTAATCAGGGGAGTATTAGTTTCTTTCATCTTTTATTACCTTCCATTATCATAACTTTGATACTTTCGGGGAACATTGGGGACAATGTTCAGTTTAAGTGTAGGGAGGGAAAATAAAACGGGAACTTTGAAACTATGCTTATCCTTGAATATTTGCTTTGTCCAATTGCATTTGTGTAATAAACCATGAGAAAATGTCGGTTAGGGTAATTTTGGCACCAAATTTAAAATTTTTCATGACATATACGAGTGGGCCATTAGTCTTAATAAAGCGTTTAATGGATAGGAAATTATATGACTAGCACAAAAACCCTTTACCTCTTAAATTCCACCCAAAATGTGAGGATCGCCCTTAGATTAGTAGGAATTGAAGCATTCATCTTTAATGCTTAGAGTGTGAACGGTAGTATAATATATTCTAGAACTTGTTTTGTGATGCATCCCGAAATCGCTAGTAAGACTACACTTGTGTAGTTAGGAATAACTAAATGATAAGAGGCATTAGGATAACCCTTGTTTGATACCCGTAATATAATTACTTCTTCCACATCGGTTGAGTAATTCCCCCACACCTTTGCGTTCTACTCATCTTTAGTACACGATACCCCTAGTTAACCCCTCAGAGCCTATCCTTTTCGCGGTTCTCGTGATGTTTCGGTTTTCCGGAATATCAATGAAGAGCATTGTTTACACCCGACCCCCAAATGTACACCCAAATCGCCTTAGCCTACCTTGTATGCACTCACTTTTAGTGCATTATTGTTATCACCCTAAACCCTTACTTCAATTATCTAGTTGCTTGCATAAGTTGCTAAGTCGAGTCATATCCTTTGTACACAGTTTTGGGACGATTGGGACTCATGGGAAAAGTTAAAGTTTATGAAATGACGGGAAGGGAATGTCAAATTCAAATTCCCTTTATTTGCATAATAATGTACTCCACTGGTTTTGATCTTTTCAATTCGGGTCATACTAGTGTTAGAATAATAAAAACTCAAATGTAGGGATGTGTCTATAAATCCCTAACATTTTGATGTTATTGTAGAGGATGGTAGAGTAAAAGTGTATAAAAAAATTAAAAAAAAAAAAAATCAAAAAATAGAAAAAAAAAGAAAAAGAAAAAAAAAAGAAAAAAAAAGAAAAAAAAACATACGGGCTACCATCCTACATCTATCTTTAATTTATGTTTGTTTGTTTCAGTTATCTAGAGTCTAGAGTGTCGAGTCTTGGCTTAGCAACGACATTCTTCGCATGCTTGTAACATAAAGATTTTTGACTTGTGATAACGCTACACGCGTCGTTCGGGGTCAAAGGAACTTCCTTTTCGTCGAGCAAGTTTTATAACACCCTAGGCAGTAAACCTAATTGTTGTAGTGTAGTATTAGGGTAAGCCACGGGTATTGATATCGTTCTCTAGGGGAATAGTGTCGTTAGGCTGAAGTGTATGTCGATTTAAGTCTAAAGGTGAGGGATTATTATTTTTGTATTTTTATATTTTATGAATCTCGGTTGTGAAGGGTAGGGTGGAATTAGTTTCTAGTCAACTATCCCAAAAGATACTAACTAAATTATGGGTCTACCAGGAACGTGAAGCGTATCTACTTATGATGTATTACTCCTTGCTAGCTATCCAATTCTACCTACTGAATTGTCGCGTCCTATTGATGGTTGAATTGTCACGTCCTTATTCTTAACGCGTTGTGTTTTCTAAGGTTGTAAGGTGTGCATTCCCTAACTCTTTGAAGTCACCTATAAGTGTAGTAAACGAAATCCACTAAGTCATTCATAAACTAACTTTGAGGTTATCTTTGGGTTTAGTAAACGAAATCCACAAAGTCATTCATAAACTATCCAAGATTTATCAAGTATTAAACACAACGATAGCCTAGTCGCACTCCTAAGCCAATTACAATTAAGATAAGAGACAACAAATCAAACAAGAAACAGTAGGATGCAAGAATTATAAACTAAACCAATTAGACTCATTGAAATTGTCACACCCCTAATGATGAAGATAGACACAAGCATCACTAAGAAATCAATAAGATCTAATTAATTATATACAAGTTTCATACAACCATAAGCAAATACTAGGTGAATTAGCCAAGCATAATTAATGAAGAGCAAGCAACAATTATGATAATTGAAGACATACCATAGGATTGGATTAACAAACAAACCATTACACGATGTTTATAGAGTGTTTGAAACCCTTTAAGTTGCTGGAAAAACACCTACCTAAACCCTGGAATCGGACTTAGGGTTTAGGGCTTACAAAAAGTGAAGTTATAATGTTATATTTATAGGCAGATTTTCTGTCGGCAAAGAGCGACGGAGTCACACCTAAAGAGTGACGGCGTCGCGACCACTTTTTCACCAAACTGTAGATTTTCTCGTTCCGGTCGTGTGGGCTTTTGAATCACCTAAATCCGAGTTCGTATGCAAAAGTTATGGCCAAAACAGTATCAACTACTTCGCGCTCATGTTGCAGCTTGTGACGGCGTCACCTAATGGTTGTGACGCCGTCGGCTTCATCTTCTGACGCCGTCTGGATCAAATCTAGGGCGTCTGAGTTGTGACGCCCTACTCTTTTAAAACCTGATGCCGTCACTTGTAAATAAGCAATTTGGCTACTGAGCCGTCACAAAAGTGATGCGACGGCGTCGCATATAACACCTGACGACATCCCCTTCAGTTCCAGCAGCCTGAGTGTCTCGATTCTTGACTTTGGCCATTTTCTTCGTATATTCACGCCTTTTCGTCCGAATAAGTGTCATTCCAGCATTTTGCCTTCAAGATACCTAAAAAGTGAAAAGGAACGATATTAAGTAATAACGGATACAAAAGTGATCAATTAAGGGCTTAAATGACCCCTCAAAAAGGTACATTTTAAAACCTTATCAAATATCCCTACACTTGGTATTTGCTTGTCCTCAAGCAAATGTGCTTTTAGCCAATTTATTTATAAGTTAGGGGTCATGAAGCATTGGTTTAGAACAATCCACAACACATCTAAGCCCCGCAAAAGTCATAACAAGCACGAAAATTACATACTAGCACCTCACATGGGGTGTTTGGGTACTCACATCTCTCGGGTGTATATGAAATATAACAAGTTGGAAATGGAAGATAAACACTCATTAACCGGTCCTAGTACATAGATTACCATAAGCTTGAGACTAGATCAAACCTTCATCGCTTTGGCGTGAGCACCTAGGAAAGACTATCAAAGAGGTCTTTTAAAGGGTTGTAATGTTAGGCTTACGGTAGGGAAACAAAGGGTTTGGTGGGATAGGCTATTTAGTGGTGGCAAGTCAAAAATCTCTATGTTACAAGCATACGAAGAATGGCGTTGCTAAGCTAAGACTCGACACTCTAAACTCTAAATAACTGAAAGACACAAACATAAATTTAAAGGATAGATTTAGGATGGTAGCCCATATGTTTTTTTTTTTCAATTTTTTTTTCATACACTTTTACTCTACCATCCTCTACAGTGACATCAAAATGATAGGGATTCATAGGCAAATCCCTACACTTGAGTTTTTATTACTCTAACACTAATTTGACCCTAATTGAAAAGATTAAAACACTTGGAGTACATTATTAAGCAAACAAAGGGAATTTGAATTTAACGTTCCCTTCCCGTCATTTCATAAACTTTAACTTTTCCCATGAGTCCCAATCGTCCCAAAACTGTATACAAAGGATATGACTCGACTTAGAAACTCATGCAAGCAAGTAGATAATTGAACTAAGGGTTTTTAGGGTGATAACAATAATGCACTAAAAGTGAGTGCATCCAAGGTAGGCTAAGGCGATTTGGGTGCACATTTGGGGGTGGGGTGTAAACAATGCTCTTCATTGATATTCCGGAAAAACCGAAACATCACGAGAACCGCGAAAAGGATAGGCTCTGAGGGGTTAACTAGGGGTATCGTGTACTAAAGATGAGTACAACGCAAAGGTGTGGGGGAATTACTCAACCGATGTGGAAGAAGTAATTATATTACGGGTATCAAACAAGGGTTATCCTAATGCCTCTTATCATTTAGTTATTCCTAACTACACAAGTGTAGTCTTACTAGCGATCTCGGGATGCATCACAAAACAAGTTCTAGAATATAATATATTACCGGTTCACACACTAAGCATTAAAGATGAATGCTTTAATTCCTACTAATCTAAGGGTGATCCTCACATTTTTGGTGGAATTTAGGTGGTAAGGGGTTTTTGTGCAAGTCATGTAACTTCCTATCCATGAGACGCTTTATTAAGACTAATGGCCCACTCTTATATGTCATGAAAAATTTTAAATTTGGTGCCAAAATTACCCTAACCGACATTTTTTCATGGTTTATTACACAAATGCAATTGGACAAAGCAAATAATCAAGGATAAACATAGTTTCAAAGTTCCCGTTTTATTTTCCCTCCCTACACTTAAACTGAACATTGTCCCCAATGTTCTCCGAAAGTATCAAAGTAATGATAATGGAAGGTAATTAAAAAATGAAATAAACTAATACTCCCCTGATTAGCTCGGTAGGATCCGTGTAAAGTAGTGGTTAAATCTTTCCCAAGAAGAATGTATGCGTGAAAAGCTCCTTCCAATCTTATGTTTCTTCTTCTTGATAAATAAAACCTGCACACTTTAAGAAAACAGACAACCCAACGCATCAAACCGAACAAAGAAAAATCACAGCAAGATGTAATTCCAGACTTAAATAAGATATAATGCTTGTGGAATGGATGTTTGCAGATTTTCTAGAAAATTAAGACCTAGAAAATTTCAAAAATTTATAAGTAGCACAGAAAACGAGAAAAAGTAGTAAGCAGTTTCTACTCCTCCTGACACCGTCAGGTTGTGACCCTGACGCCGTCAGGTTGTGACCCTGACGCCGTCAGGTTATCATGACAGAAACTGGTCTGCGATTTTCTGGAAAAAATTCTGGAAAATTTTTACCTTTAAAATCTGGAAAAATTTCCTGCAATAACATCCATTATTACTCGATACAAGCATTTGACTCGAACAAACACACATGTATATCTTTTAAATAATTGTAATTCTCATGTTCACATTTCTTTTGAAAACGTGTGTAGTCCTCCCTACACGTATCCCTTACGTAAAATACCTTTATATGTAATTAAGACGAGGTTAAAGACAAAATAAAGTATTTTTACAAATTCAAACATGGGAATAAACAATTAATAAAAGATATACGACACACAAATGAAAATGAAAAACAAATACACATGGGTTGCCTCCCAAGAAGCGCTTGTTTTTGTTCGAGTCACGAGCCTGACTCTACCCTTATTTAACGGATAAAGGGGAGGTTTTCCCTATACTTAAGTTTAAGTGCAGGTGATAGTAGCGATACACACCCTTAGGGTGGCGATTTTCCACGTGAGGTGAAGGGGGTGTGTGAATGGATTCCTTCATCCTAAAACTACCCGGACTAAATCGATTGATGGGTGGGTCGGTTCCTCTTTTGTCTCCTAGATGTATATCTAAGGATGGAAATAAAGATTGAGGTTCCGGTTCATCAACACTAGGAAATTTCCTAGAACTAAGAGTAAGACTGAGACTACAAGTATTCAAACCTATATTCTCTAGTTGCGTTTGGTTCAAATGTTCTACCTCCACTGGGATTCCTAAAGTCTCTTCTACTACTTCCGGGTAAGTCACGTGCGGTGTGTATGCCTTAAATGATGGTGGGACTTGTGGGATACCTTGTGGGTCTAGACTTCTCACCTTATCCTCAATCACATCTACATCATCTATATGCTCGTCATGTATTATTTCCTTAGGTCGTGATGAAACCAAACTTAGTAATTGATCCAACTTATGGTTATAATATTTTCACACATTTGGTCAGTTCTCCTAAGGGCCTCACTAAAAATAGTTTCTAAACATGGAGGTTTTTCACGAAAGTCTATCCTAGGTGAAGGCTCATACGAAGCATAGGTTTCACTAGATGAGGTGTTTTGTGGGCTTGATGGAATGGTGAAACCCTCAAAAGGTTTATGTACTTGGTTACTTTCTTCCCACCATCTTGAATAATCCGATTTAGTAATATCATATTTTTTTATGAAAAAACCTAATCGCGGATATAGTGGATTCACATTCTCCATAATGGTGAACGGAAGAGTCAATGGACAAGCTTTACGAACAAAGGCACAAAGAAGGGGGATAGACTACAAGGAAGCTAATAAAAATAAAAAAATCTCACTTGATAGGAATCTTGTGAGTAGACCTAAACGAGATATAAATCAAGCCTAAATAATAACTATTCCCCGGCAGCGGCGCCAAAAACTTGATAACGCTACACGCGTCGTTCGGGGTCAAAGGAACTTCCTTTTCGTCGAGCAAGTTTTATAACACCCTAGGTAGTGAACCTAATCGTTGTAGTGTAGTATTAGGGTAAGCCACGGGTATTGATATCGTTCTCTAGGGGAATAGTGTCGTTAGGCTGAAGTGTATGTCGATTTAAGTCTAAAGGTGAGGGATGATTATTTTTGTATTTTTATATTTTATGAATCTCGGTTGTGAAGGGTAGGGTGGAATTAGTTGCTAGTCAACTATCCCAAAAGATACTAACTAAATTATGGGTCTACCAGGAACGTGAAGCGTATCTACTTATGATGTATTACTCCTTGCTAGCTATCCAATTTTACCAACTGAATTGTCACGTCCTATTGATGGTTGAATTGTCACGTCCTTATTCTTAACGCGTTGTGTTTTCTAAGGTTGTAAGGTGTGCATTCCCTAACTCTTTGAAGTCACCTATAAGTGTAGTAAACGAAATCCACTAAGTCATTGATAAACTAACTTTGAGGTTATCTTTGGGTTTAGTAAACGAAATCCACTAAGTCATTCATAAACTATCCAAGATTTATCAAGTATTAAACACAACAATAGCCTAGTCCCACTCCTAAGCCAATTACAACTAAGATAAGAGACAACCAATCAAACAAGAGACAGTAGGATGCAAGAATTATAAACTAAACCAATTAGACTCATTGAAATTGTCACACCCCTAATGATGAAGATAGACACAAGCATCACTAAGAAATCAATAAGATCTAATTAATTATATACAAGTTTCATACAATCATAAGCAAATACTAGGTGAATTAGCCAAGCATAATTAATGAAGAGCAAGCAACAATTATGATAATTGAAGACATACCATAGGATTGGATTAACAAACAAACCATTACACGATGTTTATAGAGTGTTTGAAACCCTTTAAGTTGCTGGAAAAACACCTACCTAAACCCTGGAATCGGACTTAGAGTTTAGGGCTTACAAAAAGTGAAGTTATAATGTTATATTTATAGGCAGATTTTCTGTCGGCAAAGAGAGACGGCGTCACACCTAAAGAGTGACGGCGTCACGACCACTTTTTCACCAAACTTTAGATTTTCTCGTTCCGGTCGCGTGGGCTTTTGAATCACCTAAATCCGAGTTCGTATGCAAAAGTTATGGCCAAAACAGTATCAGCTACTTCGCGCGCATGTTGCAGCTTGTGACGGCGTCACCTTATGGTTGTGACGCCGTCGGCTTCATCTTCTGACGCCGTCTGGATCAAATCTAGGGCGTCTGAGTTGTGACGCCCTACTCTTTTAAAACCTGATGCCGTCACTTGTAAATAAGCAATTTGGCTACTGAGCCGTCACAAAAGTGATGCGACGGCGTCGTATATAACACCTGACGCCGTCCCCTTCAGTTCCAGCAGCCTGAGTGTCTCGATTCTTGACTTTGGCCATTTTCTTAGTATATTCGCGCCTTTTCGTCCGAATAAGTGTCATTCCAGCATTTTTCCTTCAAGATACCTAAAAAGTGAAAAGGAACGATATTAAGTAATAACGGATACAAAAGTGATCAAATAAGGGCTTAAACGACCCCTCAAAAAGGTACATTTTAAAACCTTATCAACTTGCCACCACTAAATAGCCTATCCCACCAAACCCTTTGTTTCCCTACCATAAGCCTATCATTGCAACCCTTTAAAAGACCTCTTGGGTAGTCTTTCCTAGGTGCTTACGCCAAAGCGATGGAGGTTTGATCTAGTCTCAAGCCTATGGTAATCTATGTACTAGGACCGGTTAATGAGTGTTTATCTTCCATTTCCAACTTGTTATATTTCATATACACCCAAGAGATGTGAGTATCCAAACACCCCTTGTTAGGTGCTAGTATGTAATTTCCGTGCTTGTTATGACTTTTGCGGGGCTTATATGTGTTGTGGATTGTTCTAAACTAATGCTTCATGACCCCTAACTTATAAATTAATTGGCTAAAAGCACATTTGCTTGAGGACAAGCAAATACCAAGTGTAGGGATATTTGATAAGGTTTTAAAATGTACCTTTTTGAGGGGTCGTTTAAGCCCTTATTTGATCACTTTTGTATCCGTTATTACTTGATATCGTTCCTTTTCACTTTTTAGGTATCTTGAAGGCAAAATGCTTGAATGACACTTATTCGGACGAAAATGCGCGAATATACGAAGAAAATGGCCAAAGTCAAGAATCGAGACACTCAGGCTGCTGGAACTGAAGGGTACTGCGTCAGGTGTTATCTGCGACGCCGTCGGACAACTTTTGTGACGGCTCAGAAGCCAAATTGCTCATTTACAAGTGACGGCTTCAGGTTTTAAAAGAGTAGGGCGTCGCAACTCAGACGGCCTAGATTTGATCCAGACGACGTCAGAGACTTAAGGGGACGGCGTCACAAGCATAAGGTGACGCCGTCGCAAGACTAACGTGGCCAAGACGAAACCCTAATGACGGCGACCCGACGGCGTCACAAATTAAAGGGTGACGCCGTCGCATTTGTAATCTTATATATAGAATCCGAATTTTTTAGTTTTCAGTGTGTAGTCTTTTGGAGTAAAAACCTAAACCGAACCAAGGCTGTCTTGTACAGTATTTTAGGGTTCCATACCCTATCAAACACCAAGATACGTGTTTTACTTCATTAATTTAATTATGTCTTCAATTACTTGTGTGTATGCTTGCATGTTTCCCATGTCCGGCTAATTTACTTGTGTGTTTGCTTAGGGAATATGAAACTTAATTATTGAATATTGATTGGTTGTCTCTTATCTTAATTGTTAATGATCTAGTATTGCGATAGGTCATCCGTTGTGTAGTTAATGCTTGATTAATCTTTGTGAACCTTAGCTTATAGTAGCTAGAGTCATTGTAGGCTAAACCATCAGAAGAGTACCTTAGTGTTAAGTTTATAAATCCTAGAGATTTTATAGGCAATAACCTTTGGTAGTTTCAAAGAGTTATGGATAAACGCATACCCTACGACCTTAGACACACAACGCAATTAAGAATAAGGACATGACAATTCAACCATCAATAGGAGATAATTAAGGAGTAATAAAACCTAAGTAAACACATTTTTAAATCATCATACGAGCACACAATAATTAGACATAGACTACATACACCACTAGATTAGATAATTAGATAAGTAGAGTAATCGGTAGAAATACCAACCCCCCAAATCCAAACCCCGAGATTCGTACCTTTCCATTTCTTAAAAAACATAAAAAGATAAAAAATAATCTTCCTCAACCCCAACCTTAGCGTAGTAACTTCTCACTAGCATTCCTATTCCCCTAGAGAACGATATCAATTCCCGTGGCATACCCTAATACTACACTACAATGATTAGGTTCACTGCCTAGGGTGTTGAAAAACTTGCTCGACGAAAAGGAAGTTCCTTTGACCCCGAACGACGCGTGTAGCATTATCATTCATTAATATCTTTATCCTACGCACATAACGGGTTCTTATTGGATTCGTCATCCCTAATGGCCTCGACTTGGCCATGGTTAAGACCACGCGAACCAAACGGACCCCAAAGGTCTTTGGCTCCTCGTGTCTCAACCAAATACCACACGACCGGACCGTCTTTGGTCCCGGTCTCTCCTAACGCCAACAACAACTCCAAACATCTTACCACATCAACTAAACTCGGACCATTTTGGTCCTTGTGGGTCTCGGCTACACCTAACGCAACACCAAATGGACCATTTGGTCATTGGTGGCTCGCGTTCACTCCCCAACGCAACCCCAAATAGGACCCTCGTAGTCCCGGTTACTTCCAACACCATCAAATCTTAAATCCAACAATAAACCCACAATAAAAACATCAAAACAAGAAATAAAAATGCACAAACACACGACTCGACACGACACACTCGATACCAACTCGTATTATCACGTTTTAATTGTTTTTAAAGCTAGTTTTTATGTTTGTGTCCATTTAAACCCAACCAAACGGACGAATCGAGACATAAGAGTCTCGTAGGAGGCAACAAACTCACGAACGAGTGTACAACTCGTTTCCTTTACCTTTATTTCTTCCCGATCTATGCTTGGAACACAAAAACACGAATAAAGGAGATGTTTATACGCGTGTGGGGTGACGAAATGGTGGAGTGGGGGGCGTGATGTATGTCAAAGAAAGAGGGAGATGAGATGAAGCTTTTGGTGGTGGTGGTGAGACTCCACGTGCGGTGGTGGCGGCGGTGAACGCCGACGAAGGTGGCGGCGGTTATGGAAGGGTAGAGAGAGAAAGTGGGAGCTAGGGTTTGAGGAGGGAGAAGATGGGTGTGTGTGTGTGTGTGTGTGCGTGTGTGTGTGTGTGTGTGTGTGTGTGTGTGTGTGTGTGTGTGTGTGTGTGAGTATTTATATTTTTTAGGGAGTGAGTAAATAATAATTATTTTGGGACAAGGGGGCGTCAGCCACATACAAACACGGGGGACCAACGTCGACATTTTTGTAAACTTTCCCGAACTACTACTCACGGGCTCGTATATTTTACAATTAGTGTCCGGTTATTTTTATTAATAGCGTTGGTATTTTTAATTACCTTTTTCCACGAGTTTTGGTTATTAACACGCCTTATTCCTATGTAACGAGTTAAATGTTACTTTTTCTCTTGTTTTAGGTTTTTACTGTGCCGACTCAAGTAGTGCCTAATATTACGGGCCATAACTCATACCATATCTCATTCGATAGCAAAATCAATCATAAAAGAAAATAAACGATACCAAGACAAGTCACGATTATCCGAAATAGCTCCTATACGCAATCTACTCGATCTAACTATCGTAATGCGGTTACCTAAAAGGGCTCCCTAATTTGCCAGATGTCACAGAGCTCTTGGCACGTTTCTAAAGAGAAGATTCATCGTATGTATGTCATCATCACGACTTCTTTATGGTGGATTTGGCGGTTCCGTAATAATGTCAGTTGACATCTTTGATAATATTTCTTTGTACTCTTTTTCTTGGCTTAAGTCTAGAGATAGTATGCTTTATAGTTTGACTCATTGGTTAAAGGCTCTCATATAATTGCTAGCTCCTTCTTAATTTTCTTTTTAGTATCCAATTTAGATTATGTAGTTATGCCAATTTTTCTCTTAGGATGTTTCAACTAACAAAACAATTTAATATCTCATTTAAATCATATGCATGTCGACTTTGGATTTATAATACCATTGTTTAATCATGTTAATCGAGTACACACTAATTACATTCTTAACTGTGGTGCAACTTTAAGAAAGATGACCGCATCATCTAAACTTTGGGAATTAGTTACTATTTAGAAGCATAAAAACATAGATTTTGAATCTTTGTAAATAAACTTTTTGGAGTACAAAGTTAAAAAGAAAATTAGGAAAAACAAAAGAGTTAAGAACTTGTTCAATTTTTGGGAGGTATTGATCGAATCCAGTTTTAATATATTTTTTCTTTTTCCGAATTAAACTAGAAGGAACAACGCATCCGAAACATGATACAATTCTTAACACGAATCAACAATAAATGATCGACTAGCTTGAACATGATTTCGGTTTTCAACCCTTGAGCTTAGTGTGCTGACTTATATAGGCGGAAAATAGCCTGTTAAAATCTGTGTATCATCGACTCTCTAGCGCTAACGATTGGGCTGAATCATTTACATGATAAGCCGTAAATGACTTCATAAACAAGTTAAGAAGTCGTATGAATTTAGGGCGACAACGATCTATGACATTCAATCTTTATTTGTACATGAACTTCATAAACAAGTATGTACCCCAAATATAATACTACTATTCTAAACACATATTGTTGGTATACAACATACTATATAACCAAAGAACGTTTGATGTCTTTAACCAATGTGAGATACATGGGTTGAACTGGGACTATTAAAAAAAATAGCAAGGTACTTAAATATTGACTCTACCACTCAATAGATGAAAATAAGCCATTGAGTATATAGTATTAAAAGATTAAGGAGTCAAAATAAGAAGTTAAAGGCTAGCCATTGAATAGATAAAAGCAAACCATTGAATATATATGATTAAAAGGTTAAGGACTTGGATTAAAAACCTAAGGGTTCTACCATTGAATAAGTAGGAATGTAGGATGGAAATAAGCCATTGAATATGTAGGATTAAAAACATAAGGACTCGTATAAGTTTAGGATTACGTTGGTGAAGTTGAGGTTCAATCTTTTATCTTTGAACATGAACCTCAATGCCAACAATATATCGTAAACATGATATCATCTTACACACAATAGTATATATGTAAATAATATTTTCTTCCTTCAACCAATGTGGGATAGAAGAATGAAATATCGTTCTAAAAAATGACTAGGTTATTTGAGGGGGAAAGAACTAGTTAATATGCTTAAGGTGCATGTAAGGGAGAAGAAAGAAAAGATAAAGAGCGTCTAGTGCATAGTTTTTTTTTTAGAACGCTCATTCAATGCATAGTAGAATAAAGTTACTTCAAAGAATTCAAATTCCCACTCATTGCAATATATATGATATATGTATCGACTTGAATTCAATTAGGTGCCCGGTTTGTGATAATACAATACCATCCTCATCACGTGAAGCAATTCGACAAACTTTAACAACCACACTAAAATATGCTTTGATGCGGTTGTTCAAACAACGCTTTGGTCTGTTTGGAGATAAAAAAACAAGTTTTGTTTTGATTTAAAACCAAAAAGCAAAAATAAAATCCAAGACGAGATTAAATTGTTTTCTTATTCGTGAATTAGTCACGGGATAAAAGAAACAACCCTTTATGGTTGGAGTGGATCGTTTTGCTCCTCTAGTCTCTTGCTAGAGAATTGCTAATATATTTTATGCCGTTTAAAAAGGATGATATACTATTCATATGCTCGAAGACGTTAAAGATAAAACTTCTCAACCTACATGTAGTGTGAAGTATTCTACATACAACCTGTAATAAAGTAACCTAGTAGCACAATAATCTTATATATGTGTTCGCCTATGACAATAATTTTTTTTTTCAGTTAAAGGTGAACTATATATATACATGCTACTATAGTAAAAACTTAGAAAGTATTTCATCATGCATTTGACATGATAAAAATGATAACTACTTCTTGAATTTCGAGGCTGTATTATGTGCTTCGCCAATTTGTACGATTGACTAATAGGTGGTCCTATAGTATATCCATGCTCTTGTACTACACACCTACGGAGTTGGATAATATGCTTTTGTAGCAAACATAAGTAGTACTTTTTGAAGATTTTTTCTTCCACATAATTTTAATTTAGGATAAAATATAGTGCATCTTGACAGAAAATTTTAATTTCAAATAAATTATAGGTTTGATCTATTCAAACTTCAAACCCCACTAATTGACCTCACGTTCACTAGTTTATGAGAGCGACAAATATGGAGTTGACTCTTATTGACTCCACATTTTCTCTCAAATGCAGTCATTAAATACGAAGATATTTTGAATTCTATTATTGTAAGATAATACTAATAGTTATTATTGTATATTATTTTCGATTCTTTGCTTTCACATCCACATGATGGGTCAATAATTCTTAACCTATCTCCCATTACAAAATCCCTTCCAAATAAGTAACAACAATCCCTAATCATCATTTTTGGAGAGATTAAATCTATACAATAATAACTCCAAATTAAATTATATGATCAGTAAAACTATTTAGCAACATGAAACATCTATGAAAAATGATGTGTGTGGTTATTGATTCCAACTATATATATAGTCACATTTCATATTATTTTTCTTGTAAAACATATATAGTCATAATTCATAGCAATAAAACTGATGTAAGCTTTTATAGATACATTTTTTTACTGATCGATAAACATCACATAGCAAAGATAATTAGTACAATGTTTAAATAAATACACCATTTTATTTTTATATTATAGTACTGTTTTACATGTTTTTTACATGATATTAGCTAACTCGATCAACTTACATATCTGTAAAAAGGAAACTACAGTACCTTTAATTTCCAACTCTCTCATTTATGCAAAAACTGCTCCATGATATATATATATATATAAAAACAAAAACAAAAAGAAAAAAAGAAAAAAAAAATCTATAAAATGAAGACAAACATTATGAGTAAACTTTCTAATATAGAGTAATTTTTTTGATATATATGATAATTATTGTATAAAGATGAGAATAAAAAAGTTCCCTTATTCAACCCTCACAAAGAATGAAAAAATCTACCTTAACCCCAATCCTCTAAGAAGAACCCAAAAAAATGTGTATAAAATCAAAAACAAAGAAAAAAAGAAAAGAAAAACTAAACCCTCTTAAATATTGTTAATTAATTGCCTTGAAAACCTGAGCTGTTGACTTTATTGTTGCCATTGGTATTATTGTTGCTAGTAGGTGCACTGCCATTGTTGTTGCTGGTGGTGGCATTGACATTTCCATTATTAGTATTAGTACCACCACCTCCTAAAACCGACGAAATAGCCGCGGCTAGAGCTGCTGAGAAATTCGGATCAGAAGTGAGTGCAGTCACGGTATCAGCCAAAGCAGCCGGGGAGGCCCCTTGGCTATGCAAAGGGGAAAGCCCGAGCTGCGAGCTTCCCCCGGCCTCCATATCTTGAGACATTTGAAGCCCCGAAAATTTAGACTGGTTGTATAATGCCTGCCCGAATATTTGAGGCAGTAGGACCGCGTTCTGCCCAGTAAAATTCTGGTGTTGGAACGAGGGAAAAGATGGCTGGAACTGGCCTCCGCCCCGTTGCAACTGTTGTAACGGGTTTGGAGATTGCGTCAGGTCCAATGAAACAGTTGGAAATGGGGCGGAGGCAGATATTGTTGCCATACTTGATGAACAAGAAAGGAAAGTTCTCGCTAAAAAGTTGGAATTAATCAAACCATCCGAGCTCGGCATAGACCCTGATAATAGCATCCTCGCGGCAGATGAGGTAGTGGACGCCATCGCCATGGCTGCTGGCGGTAAAGGGTGATTATGAGTGCCTTCATATGTAGTAATCAATATGGTTCTATCTTCAGCACATCTTTGCACCTATACATAATAATCATTTGGTTACTATTTATCACCAAATTATTATCAAAAAGTTAATAAATCACCATAATGAACCGAAAGTGGTTGATATCGTCCGAGCAATCGTACTTGTTTCCTAACGGGGCAGCCCGCAGCCATAGTGCACCGATAATAAGCTCGTGGACATGGATTTCCTTTCGCCATTTTTTGTCCGTATTTTCTCCATTGACATCCATCTGCAATCTAAAATATAACGAAATTAAAAATCTAGCTAATCATAGACTCATGTGTGAGTTAGTATTTAATTTGCAATGAATAAAACAGTACCATAGGAGCTTCAGATCGAGCCCGAACAGAAACCCTAGCCTTTCGGATAGTTGCTTCGGTAGCTTGATCAATACTAGTACTAGTATTAGTCTTGGAAGCACTCAACCTCGGGACCTTATTCGACCCAACTTTAACTCCTTGAGACCCTTGTTCCGGACTTTCGTCTCCTTGAGCAATCATTTTATTATTATTATGAATTGGTGGTGATCTTGAATTTTCATCATGCTCCGACGATGATTGAGAATTTTCATCAGTCTCAATCGCCGTCGGAGCAGATAAACCTAGATCCATTAAAGGTACCATCATTTGTTGATCACCCCCTCCACCGCCATCATGAATTGTTTTACGATCATCGGTTCTTTCTTTTTCTTGCATAATTGTAACAAGATGTGATTGAAGCGTATTATAATTCACGGTTACTTGGTTCAATACTTCTTTCAACTTTTTATTCTCCATGTTCATTCTCTCTAGTTCGGCTTGAACAAGTGCTAACTACAAATCAAATAGGAGTAACACATATCATAACATTTCACAAGTATATATAAAACATATGGTAATAAAAATATTACGAATTAAAACCTCGTTTTTAGCTCGTTTATCTTCCGAATTCGGGGACAATCCATCTTCAACTATCGACTGATCACTACTTGTGTTCCCAGTTACAAGATGTAATCCAGTCTATAAAAAAAAGTGACAAAAAACCAAAAATAAGAATTACTAGCTAGGACAAAAGTTACGTGTGTGAGTTTGCTTTTTAAGAAAAAACATAATTCTACGAAAGTACACATACGTTGACATTAGACTCAAGTTCCATAACATGATCATCATGAGATGGATGATCATTCAACCTCGTACAATCTTCTTCATGTTTCTTATTAGCAAAGAAATCCATTTCGTTTAAGGTACGATGATCATCATGGTTGTTGTTGGAGTTAAGGGTGAGTGGAAAGTGGATGGTGGTAGAAGGTGGTGGTGAGGATGAGGTGTTGGTGTCCATGATGGTCCACGTGTCGTTGGTGTGACGGTGGTGGTCGGAAGGTGGTGGTGTGTGTATGGGATCTGAATCAAAGGAGAGTCCACTGGCCATTTATGAAGATATAGAGAGAGAGAGAGAAATGTTAAGTCATAGATGAGGCAGTGGGACTCGGCAACAAAATGGGGAAGTTGAGACTCAAGACTTAAACTAATACTACTAAAATATTTTATATGAAAAAAACTTTTATATATATTGTTTGTTAAAATATTGCTAAACATGTTTTACATTGATATATAAGACTAGTTTAGTGAAAAAAATTGTGAACAATTAATATATTTTGGGCTAATTGTATAAAAATGTATCATACTTGTCAGCGTTTTAATTATCTCTATTATTGTTAGATCTGATTATTTTGTGCACATCTTTTCAAACTTTAACTATTTTGTGTATCGATTCTTTTAAAAACTTGATTCGATTCTCAAAATATGTCAATCGATACACATAATAATCAAAATTTGAAATGATATGCATGAAATAATCAGATTCGAACAATTGTACACACAACTACAAAAAATGATAAATATGAGACATTTTTAAATAATTAGCCTATATATTTTCGCTATGATTTATAGTTGAAACTCAAAAGTGTGTGTTAATCTGTTTCTTTCAAGCTGTGAGGGTGTAAAATAAAGTGAGTTGCAACATATAAAAAGGGTATTCATATATTTGAACTATAGACTTGATACTATAATTACATCACCAAGATATTTGGTGAAACGGGGTGTTATTGATATGATGATTTGCTTAATCTCTTTTTTCTTTTGATTATACGATATTGTTTACCTGGAAAATCATGCTTGGATCACGACATACTTTGAAAAACCAGACCGATTCTAAGTTGATCGATATTGTTTTGGTACCAAATTAAAATTTTGTTCAAAATTTGTGTACTTGTATGGTCTAGTTTTATATGGTACTAGTTGATAAAATCTAACACGTCAAAAAAAATGTGTGTTAACTAAAAAAAGATATTCAATTGATAACTTACCAATATGTTAGTATTTCCTAACATTGTTTTTCTTATATGGGATGTTTGTAGAGAAACCAGTGGGATTTGATTTTGTTTTTCTCTTATTCGGGAAATTTTGTTTTTATTTAAGTCAGCAATAGACCAAGAAAATTGAATAAAATATTAAAAGAATATTTGAAAATGTAAGGAAATTGTGGAGAAAGAAAAGGGCCTAAGATGAAAATTGACCACACAACTTGGATGTAATCGTTTTATTCAACGCATCACAGCCAATAGGACCGGAAAATTGTTGCAATTTATTTGATTTATTAATTTAATAATATGTACAGACAAAAGAATTACTGTTTGTTTTTACTATTAATAATTTACTAAACGACCTTCACGTTGTTTTTATGATTTTATAGGTTTCATAATAGTTACCTATTTGTCTTTGCATGAACCTAAAACAGCAGAAATTATAATGCGTCCTTATTTTGGACATTAGAATATATGTTAAATTCCTCGTTTAATTTCTAATTTTTTTTTTCTTCCATTTTTCTAAAATGTATAAATACTATTTAATTGGCATTTCTATTATTAGCTATTAAGTTTTGTACATATGTAACTTTGGACGTATTCCAAGAAAATAAAATTTATTTGCATGAATTCAATCCAAAATATTATGATACTTCCTATTAATAGAATTTTACTTTCCAAACCAAAATTAATTATGGTGTCATAAGAAAAGTAAATAATGATTTTTTTTTTGTGCAGAGTAAATAATGAAATTTAATGCTTTATGAAATAAGGGACCCAAACCAAAAGAGTTAGAGAAAATGACATTGATTGCGTCTGAAATTTGTCAAAGTTGAGATTGACCCGTTCCAGAAATATTCACCGCCCCAAACGGTCCGGCACTTGCCCGTGATACCGAGTTGCTTTTTTTTTCTATATCTTCATCACTCAAATGTTTTGATTTACACTTTGACTTTAACTTCTAATTCTATTCTTCTAGTTAGTCTAGCATAATAATCTTTATAATAAAATCCATGTTCTTTTGTATTGTTCAAGTTCGAGTCTTGTCTAGAACGATAGGGGTTTCCTCTCGCGTGCGTAAAAGAAAAAGTGACATTGCCTTCTGGGCTGGACCCAACCTGGTTGTGTGGGCTTGCTACGACTTCTGGGCTAGGGGCCATGTAGCCACAATTGACGTTAAAAAAAACTACATATCTATATTACATTATAAAGCATTTGAGACTACCTATAAAAGGAAGTATTAAAATTTTAAGATCAAAAACATTACTATAAAAGGAAAATGAGAAAATCAATGTTAAATCTGAAAATTTAAGTCTTATTAAAATCATATGTAACCGATCTCAAATAATGATACATTTTAATAGAATTGTTTATAAGAAAAGCTAACTAAACTTATAACCATCAATTTAATGCTAAAATTTGAAAAATAAAAATGCTAACTATTTACACTATTAATAATTTGGACGTTCTACTTTTGAAAAACATATATCCACTACATTATAAAGTATTTGGGACGTGCTAAATAAGAAATGTTTAAAATAAAAAACATTTGCTCGTCATAAAAATAGTCACCAGATACCCGCCACCGCAGTGCGCAGGTACCTTCTAATAAAGAGAAACGTGCGTATTGCAAAACGATAACTAATACTACCTCCGTCCCAAAATTATAGTCCCCGTTTGACTTTTTTGGTCTTTCTCTTTCAACTTTGACCATAAATATTTTCGTTTATGTTATACAATAGTTGATGAAAATTATACCAAATGAAAATACATTAAAAACTCAATCCATTCATATATTTTGCATCAAATATTATATAACACAAAAAAAAATACTTAAGGTCAAAGTGGTAAAAGAAAGACCGAAAAAATAGAAAGGGGACTATAATTTTGAGACGGAGGGAGTAAATTACTAATATACAATTATTTGAAAATGTAATAGGCATCTATCATTAATTTAATAGTTTAAATGTTTTTTTAATTTCTAACTTTCATCTATTTTTTTTTTCAACTTATAAACTCTTTTTATCTCGCAATGGCTGCAAGCCTTCAATTAAACCTTTAAAAGATGCATTCAAAAAGGTCGCACTAGAAATGCAAGTTTACAAGTATAACTATTTGACATTATACACCGTCGTTATGCGCGATATTCATATAGTATCTTAAAGGGGTGTAAAGCATAAATTAAAACTCTTCCTCTTTTAAGAAACTTTAAAAATAAAAGGTTTTGATTTGATAACAAAGGCTTGACTATGAATTCTTATAGAGTAATTTTCAAAATAGTACTTACATGCATAGACAGAACTAGATAAGTTTAATTAGAAGAACCAGACTGTAACATATTTCTTTTAAAAAGGTCAATTTAGATTTTCATTTATTATTCGTACTAATAATGCCAAATACCACAAAATGTAAAGATTAAAAATATACTTGTGACTAAATTTTTTGGTAAGCCCTCAACCGCTCGGGTCTCCACTAAGTTCGATCTCTTTCTTACATTTTGTAATTAGCTTGGTGTTTTGAGATACAAAGACACTCACATATCTATTGTATAATGTTGGGCCTATTAATAAGTTTTTTTTGCTTTGCGAGACATTTTTTAAAAAAGTACTTCCACGATTATAATTCAAAATGGAAACGTTAAGCCAATTAGCATGCATGTATGATTTTGGGCCAATTAATATTTTCAAATAAAACGGCCAAGCATGCATGTGCGCTAAGCCAACTAGCCAAACCAGTCAAACTTATAAAATATGGTTGGCTAAGGCATTTCTAATATTGTCCCTTATTAACTTTCTTAGTCTTTCTTTTTCAATTTTTATCATAATTATTTTTGTTTGTGTTATATAATACTTGATAAAAAATATATGAATGTATTGGTTTTAAATGTTTTTTTCATTTGGTATAATTTTCATCAAATATTATATAACACAAATAAATATATTAATGGTCAAAGTTGAACAAGAAAGACCAGCCAAAGTCAAAGGGGACAATAAAAATGAGACGGAGGGAGTAATGATTTGAAACTCGGGTCGACCTGGTCTCAGGAACGGATCTATTTAGTAAGAATGGGGGGCAAGTGCTCCCCATGGCTAGTCGAAAAAGTCAAGATTTTAGTGTAATTTCTTTTTAATTTTGAACTTTTTTCAAAAGTGCCCCTCATCTAAAACTTAAATTGCCCCCTACCCATATACTAAAACCCAACCTTCAACACTTTAAAGCTTTATAAATCCTTCATTTCAAAGTAAAAATGCTCGATTTTTCATTACGATCATAGTTTTTTCTCACGCATTTAGTGGCTGTCAAAAAAAAAAAAAAAAAAAAAAAATTGCCCCCACATAATCTTTTCCTGGTTCCGCCACTGCCTGGCCGGTTCAATTGGTTGAACCGAAAACCGGCTAAGAGACATGGCTGATGTGATAGGGTTTTTGCTTATTTGTAAACCAGATTGAACTAGTTGTTTTTCCTTAAACCCATGTCGACCCAATTTAATACACCTGACGGGGTCATGACTTTTCCTCTATTTTCCTTTATTTTAAATAACCAAAACCTTTTTTTCGTTTGAAACTGACATAACCTTTTTTGTCATTTTATTTTCGTTAAACTCAAAATTTGTGTTAGTTTAAAAATTATAAATCTGTTGTAAACTAGAACTATAACTTAATTGTAATTGTATAGTTAAAAAAAAAAAAAAAAAAAAAAAAAAAAAAAAAAAAAAAAACCTTGATTGTTTTTATATATTCTTAGTATTGGAGATATTGTAACATCCCGCTTACTCAGACCACAATATTGTCCGCTTTGCCCGCATGCTCATGGCTTTGTTTTTGTAGACTCATGTGAAGACTTCCCGATAAGTCACCCAATCCAGTACTACTCTCACTTGTGCACGCTTAACTGCCAGTTCTCAAGAACTCCACCAGCAATAGAACACAAAACGCGTTGTGTCATTGTAAAGCGAATATTATCTTATGTCCCTAGCATCTCCCTTGTGTGTCAGCCGATGTGTGGATGGCTATATCTATGATACACCACTCTTCTCACCACCTCAATAGAACTCAATGTCCTCATTGAGTAGCGCCACACACCCTGACATCCGACCAAGGGTTGCTCTGGTACCACTTGTAACATGCCGCCTACACAGACCACAATATTGTGGTCTGAGTAGGCAGGATGTCACAGATATAGAAATTAAAGAATAAAACCAAATAGAGTAATTTTATTTTTATCGATTCAATTGAATGTAAAATCGAAATTGGACAAATACTTACGTATTAAAGATGTTATAAAATGTATACACATGTATAAAACCGGTTTGACTCGGGGGTTAAACCGGTAACCCGGTAAATCAGTGACTCAACCAGGTCAATTAGATTACCGAGTTTTAAAACATTGGTTTCTAAGCTATAAAATTTGGTATTATTAAAATATGGTTTATCAAGTTAATAAAGCATTCCTATTATTAGCTGTAAAATTATGCATGTAACTTTTGACCTATTCTAGCTAAGGGAGAAGGGAGTGGGCACGGGTAGTGCCATCGAGCACATGAACCTGAGCGAGTACACCGGCCAGAGCAAATCGGGTACCTTGATCGAGTAGCAAAATCGGCTTGTGAGCTCGAGCGAGTAGCATGCATAAATTTGAAATATTCGACCGTTTGGGGGAGGTCCAACGGTTATATGCAATAAATAAATAAAAAATAATATTAAAAAAAAATAAATCCCTTTAAAACCAAATAACATACACTCATTTTTTTCAAAAAAACACACACTAATCTCTCTAAAAAAAAATAATTACCCCCACCTTTCAAAAAAAACACACACTAATCTCTCCAAAAAAAATGTCTTCCGATTCTTCCGAATACGTTATTCCGTCTTCGTCCGACGAGCTATCCACGGGTAGCTCGTTGCAACATATGCTTCAACTAGCGGCTCAGTATCTTGAAGACACGGCAAGCTCTAGCCGAACTAGCGTAAATCGTCATCGGGAAATAGGTCTTCAAACTTTAGAGAATGATTGGTTCGTTGAAACACCAAAGTACAACGACGATTACTTTAAAAAAAATTCGAATGGAGAAAAGCATGTTTTTGCAAATAGTGGGTGACATTGAAGCTAGATACCCATATTTTCAAGAAGGTTATGACGCGCGATTGAAAAAAAGTTTCACGGCGAAACAAAAAATCACATCGGCCGTTAGGCAACTCGCAACCGGCAATCCCCCCGATGAGTATGATGAACATTTATGCATGTCTGCAAGAACGTCACGTGAAAGTCTTGATTATTTTTGTGAGGCCATCATTGAGTTGTACGGTCGAGAGTACCTACGTAGGCCGACAGCATACGACCTTGCTCGCATTTTTCAGGCCCATGAAGCGAAGCATCACCTCCCTGGGATGTTTGGTAGCATCGACTGTACACACGTCAGATGGAAAAATTGTCCTAGACATTTGAGTGGGCAATATACGAGAGGTGACTATGGTGTTCCCACTATTATGCTTGAAGTCACCGCGTCACAGGATATGTGGATTTGGCATGCTTTTTTGGGTCCCCCGGGGTCAAACAACGATATCAACGTATTGAATCAGTCTGACTTGTATCTTACAGATCGAAATGGAACGGCGATGAATAGTTCATTCCACGTGAATGGACGCTTTTACAAACGCGGCTACTATTTGACAGATGAAATCTATCCTAAGTGGTCCACATTTGTTAAAGCATACCCGTATCCAAACGACCCAAAGGAAAAGAGATTTAAGAAGTTACAAGAGGGGGCGAGAAAGGATGTCAAGCGAGCTTTTGGTGCTCACAAAGGAAAATGGAAAATTCTCGATCGGCCTCTCCGAGCTATGACCAAAGCGAAGATTGCCAATCAGGTTCATGCGTGTGTTATTTTGCACAATATGGTTATAAAACGCGAATGGAGGGCAATCTCACCGGTTCATATAATGGATGAGCGGTCCGGCCGTGTTCAACAACAGTGTGGTAGCGGAGTTACTAGACGAAGTTCTCCATGACTGTCTTCGATATGATCTCACGGAGCACGTAGCACGTCAATACTTGCCGCATCTCGATGATTAGTGGGTTTTTTCTTTTAATCTAGTTATTTTTAAGTATTATGTTATGTTTCTTTTTTTTAAGTATTATGTAATGTTTTTATTTTTAATGAAATGGTATGTTATTATTTTAAATATTGTATGTGATTTAATGTATTTAAAAAAAAAATGAAATTCGGGTACTAGGGTACCACTCCCTCCACTTAGGGTAGTGTTAGGGTAAAATTGGGTAGTTTTGAGTTAGAGTGTTTTTATTGGATAGAGGTGATGTGGCACCCAGGGTATTAGGGTACCACTCCCTCCTCCCTAAGAATGATAAATTCATTTGCAAGAGTTCAATCCTAAAGAGTTTGATACTTCCTATTATAATCCATCATGTATCACTTGAGATTTTATACTTTTTTTAACGTATTCATATGTCGTATATATCCGATATCTTTTATATAATAAATTAAAACCTTTATTTAGAATTTAAAAAAAAAAAAAAATCAATTCATATCTTATTTGGTAATATTTTATTTATTTATTATTATTATTATTTAAAATAGTTACTAAAAAACTTAAATATTCCGAATTTGACAATAGTTAAAAAAAACGTTCTTATATATAATCAAGAAAAAAACTAAACGTTAAAGTTTAAGTGTCAAAAGTATAAAGAAAAAAACTTAGTAAAAAGCGAGAGTGATTTTAAAAATATTTGTGTCAAAAATAAATATAAAAGTTTAAGTGTCAAAAGTATAAAGAAAAAAACTTAGTAAAAAGCATGAGTGATTTTAAAAATATTTGTGTCTAATGTAAAAAAATAAATTAGTAATCGATTTAAAAAAAACACAATATATAAAAACTCACGCATTTGCGGGTATTATAACTAATACTAATATGTTAGAAAACCATCTTTTGGATCTTTCGTATAAGTTTTTGGAGTAACACCTAGGTGTAATATAACTACTTAGATGCTATAATACACATTACACAAACAATGTTTCTTATATCTCATTTAGATAACTAAACACTATGGATCCTTTGGCTTATTCCGGCTTTGTCCCCTATATTTGATGCGGTTGTTCAATCGACAATATGGATCCTTTGGCGCTATAAAATGAGTTTACTTTTGGGTTCAAAAAACCCAGCAAGGATCTTTATCCTTAACGATGTTAAACTCGACTTTTTTACCTGGATTTCTAATAGATACAGGAAGAATTTTTGTAGTTGGGTTGAGTGGTTCTCGGACCCTCACAATTCCATCACTTCTTCTTTATAATCTTTTTTCCTAGCTCCTTGCTAGGTGTTATATAAATTGTCAGTTCCCAAAAAAAAAGATAACTAAACACTATATACCATAGATATTTATGTTGAACAATGGTATGAAAACGGGTAAACGGATGAGATTTCTATATTGATTATTTAGTGAGGGTGAATTTTAACTCAGATGCATAGACATAACTTGGATGAATATGTTGAGAGGGCCGAGTCTTATATCAGGTAATTTGGCATGGTCAAAATTGTATTTTCTTTAAGCAAATATAAGTAAAATTTCAAAGTTTTGGGAGGGCCGTGGCCCTCCCCAATCTTCATTAACGTCCGTCTATGCTCAGATGTACACGATTTAACCGACATCTCTATAACTGTAAACGGAGGGTTTGATGATAGTGAATACAAATTAGTAGGGCTGTAAACGAATCGCACGAACACGAACGGAGCCTTGTTCATGTTCGTTCATTTAATTTTAACCGGACAAATAAACGAACACGAACGCTTAAACGGACGAAATTTCTTGTTCATGTTCGTTTATTAAGAAAATGAGTTGTTCATGTTCGTTCATTAAAACACTAAACGAACGCTAAACGAACATAAACGATCGAACATAAATGAACATAGACAAACAATCATATACTTTATTAAATTATGCATCTAATATTGTTTTATAAGTGTCGTTTTGTTTAAACAAACTAATTTAAAAATTATACAATTAAAAGATTTGATATACGAACATAAATAAATAAATGAACATAAACGAACGTTAACGAACGCATAGTCTGACGTTCACGAACATAAATAAACGGACGTGACTTTTGTTCATGTTCGTTCATTTAAATAAACGATCGTAAAATATTGTTCATGTTCGTTCATTTAATAAATAAACGAACATAAATGAACTTTTTACCGAACCGTTCATGAAATGTTCACTGAACGTTTAGTTCGTTTACAGCCCTATAAATTAGGTTAATAACCAACAAAAGCCAAAAGTTTGAGGGGCCAAAATGACAAATACAAAAGAAAAACAGAAAAAGAGAGATCAACTCTCGTCCTAGTTCTTGTTATGACAGTAGCCACAAGTCAACGAATTTCATGGAGTGGGGCCCAATGACGACTTTGTGGACCCCTTCTTTTAGGACTTTTGCCACGTAAGATTGTTCACCGCCTCTTCCTCTTGTTGATGACTTCGTTGACTCTTTCTATATTTAGACCGGATTCTTTGTTCAAACTTATTTTATTTTTTATTTCATTATATCTCACAAAAATGTGTTTTACATGGATATGTTGCATTAGTAAATATATTTTCTTGTTATGTACAAAGCTAGGGAAAAGGAAAATGATTTTTATGTGTAATGATTTGATTGCAAAGTTAGAAAGTGGTCAAGTTTTTCATGCTTTTTTCATCCTATGGATTAAGAATGACAGAAAGCTCGTGGGCTTAACTCGACTCATTCAATAACTTTACATAGGGTTTGTTTGTTGAAACTAGCAATAAACAGTTAGCAGTAAACAGTTAGCAGTAGCAGTAACAGTAGTAGTCAGAAATGACATTTAGCAGTAGCAGTTTAGTTTATAAAAGTGTTTGGTAGAGTAGTTGTAGTTGTAATTTTAATATGTAAAATGACGTAACGCTAAATGCTTATTCAAAGAGCATAAAGTAATTAACGTTTTTATAATTTTATAAATGCTATATGCTTTCTTCCAAACGAGCTTTTTAATAATAATACTAAATGCTAAATGTTAATTGCTCTAAAATACTTTTAAACGCCGTTTACCAAACACACCCATAGTCTATTGCTTGTTTTAAGCTAACAAATTGCTGCTTAAAATAGTTGAAAATAATATTTTATTTTCACTTCAGTTAATTGTGAAGTTTGATAACTTATGTATGTTTCCTCTACCGAGTAATAATTACTCGGGGTGACTAGAAATTACTAACTTTGATTATGGTATCATATATGTACTCTTGTTATCAGAACAATGTGTTTATTTCATCGACGAGCTTTTATAAGTATATAGTTTAACCAAACTTCTATGTAATCTTTGTATAACTTCTACACAAAAGAATTCGCTATCTTTTGTTTTCTGTTCAAAGTCGCCAAACTACCAAAGTACCAGAAATGCTAAGGTAATAGTGGTCAGGGTCATAAATGTGGTTGATCCACATTGTATACATCAATATATGTTTGGGCTATTGCAAGTTTCTCGTGACCCTCTTCAATTTGATAGCTACATGTTAAAAGTGTTTTATATTGAATAGGTATATGAACCATTATATGTTTAGTTTTTGGTTGGACGAAATTTTTTCTGACTCATTATTGATAACAAACATGGTAAGTGAACTTCGGACTCAAAGACCGCCTCACAAGATATATGAAGCTTGATACTAACATGACTTATTTGTGTTTGACTTGTATTTGTATTAGTTGAGCCAAAACTCAAATATTAGGTTTAGTCTTTATATATACCGGGTCTTATGTTAATTAATCAATAAATCTATATATTGGTTTTTATGGTATCGAGCCAAACACCGAATCCTTAAAAATTTTAGCACAAAAACATCGGTTCTTCCCCCTCGCTATTTTGCCGAACCTTCTCCAACCAGGAAAACCTTAATACGTTTTCTTAATCATGACTAATGATAACACTACACACCTCCCACCTATTAGAGAATAAATAGGCCCAAGCCCGAATGGTGTCCGGCTTAACAACGGACTAAAAGTCTCATCAACATCTACTCCCTCCACCTGTGTGCTACCATTGGCAACAAGACGTGTCTTGTACCGACTAAGAGTGCCATCAGCCAAATACTTATAGCGAAATAACACATACACCTAACAACATTGACACCCGCAGGATGAGGTACACAATTCCAAGTTTTATTCTTAATAAACGCATTATATTCATCAAACATAGCATTTCGTCAATTTGGATCATCAAGAGCATCCTTATACGACCTAGGTGGCGGAGAAACAGTGGACACATAACCAGCATACTTAGGATTAGGACGAGTAGTCCCGACACGAAAACGTGTGACCATGGGATGAATAGATACAACAGGTGGTGGCGTTGGTGGGTCAAGGACCGGTGCGTTAGGGACAGGTGGCGTTGGCGTTGGCGTTGGTGTAGGTGGGGCAGGGGAGGTAGGCATGTTGACTGGTTCGTGAGGTGTAGATAAATCAACTGGTGGTATAGGAATCGGGTTTAAAGTAGGATCAATTGGGGTGGTGTTGATAATGGTTGAAATGAGAGTGGAAGAATCTTCCAAAAAATCATAGGAGGGGGTGGGTTTGGACGGATGGGTTTGAAATGGAAAAACCGTTTCATCAAAGGTGACATGACGAGAGATAATAATTTTGTTAGTATTTAGATCAAGACAACGATAGCCAAAATGATTGGCAGCATGTCCCAAAAATATGGCAGGTGTAGCGCGAGGTCCTAATTTATGGTTGGTATCAATATATGGGTAACAAAGGCATCCAAAAACACGAAGGACACTATAATCAGGTGTAGCACCAAAAAAGCGGGTAAAGGGTATGTCATTGTTAATGGCACGAGAAGGTAGGATATTCAATAAATAAACAACCATATTAAGAGCTTCAGTCCAATAGTTGGGTGGTAAATGTGCTTGAAACAATAAAGTACGAATAAGGTTATTGATGGTACGAATCATGCGTTCAAATTTTCCATTTTGTTGAGAGGTGGAGGGGCAAGAAAATCTAAATTGGATGCCATGGGTTGAAAATAATTTATGAAATGCAGTATTATCAAACTCACCACCATGATCACACTGAAACGACTTAATTTCACACTTAAACTGAGTACGAACATACTACGAAACAACTGAAATTTAGACAAAACATCAGATTTATTCATTAATAGATAAATCCAAACATACTGAGAATAATGATCAAGAAACAAAACATAATACTTAAAACTAGAAAGACTCGGAATTGGGGAAGTCCACAAATCCGAGTGAAAAATGTCAAAACAAGAAGTAAAACGGGAAGCTTCTCTTTATTACAAGAAATAGAATCACTAGACACAAGACGCCGCAACACTTCACTTCCTGATGTCCAATTCGTTGATGACACGTATATGTGACTGGTAAGATATGCTTAAGGAATTAGAGAAGGCTTCGTAATAGGGTAAAGATCACCCGTGCTATCACAACGGAGGAGTACCCGTCGAGTTATGAAGTCCTTCACAGAAAAACCAAAATGATCAAATTCAACAGTGCAGTAATTATCACGAACAAATTGACGCACAGAAATAAGATTTTTGACGATATGAGGGGTAATTAAAACATTATTTAAACGAAGAGGACTGATCTGTGCTGAAAACAGTCAAGCTACCTCACACAAGCCAGCCACTTGTGAATGACTGACCGTAAGAAGCTTAAAACTGCTCAGACACAAATACAATGAAGTCCAGGAGAATATAATGAATTCCCGGGTCGTTATGTCCCACGGAGACTCAATGGTGTGTAAACACTTGATCAGACGATAGAATGATCACTAAGGATAGTGATCGGAAAGGATTTGGATGGATAATTACACTACTGAAAAAGGTTTATAAATTAAAGCGACTTAAATACAAATTAAGAAAATTAAAAAGATAAAAGATATTAAATAAACGCTATCACTATATTTAAAGTGATGAACGTTTAAAACCTAAAACTTACGTTTAAATTAAAAACTACGTAAACGTACAAAATAAAACGTGAGATAAAAGAGATAAAAGATTTACAAATATGAAAAATACATTTTTACAATCCTAATTATATAAGAAAATTATAAAAAAAATAAAATTATTTTTAAAACTATTTATATAATTATTATTAATTAAAAACTATTTTAAACTATTTAATAATACTCTAAAATAAAAGAAAATATGAAATAAGACTAGAAAAATAAAATTAAGACTTAGAAAAATCTAAAATATGATAAAACTAATTTTAAAACTGAAAATATATTTTTTTAGACTTTTTATATATTTATTACTAATTTAAAACTATTTAAAACTAATTAAAAGGCTAAAAAATACTATTTAAGCTAAGAAAATTATGGAAAAATATTTTTTTGGCTTTTTATATTTAACTAAACTTAATAAAATTGATAAATTATTTTTTAGAAGCTTTTTTTAATTATTTGTATTAAAAACTATTTAAAAATACTTAAAAACTAATTAAAATCAAGAAAAATAGCAAACAAGCTAGGAAAAATCTGAAAATTTCAGAAAAAGTCTAAAATAATATAAGGAAGCTAGGAAAAATGGAAAAACATGTGGTTGTGTGCAAGATATTGAAACTGATGAACAAAGTGCTTATAAATAAGCACTTTGAAGAAGCAAATGGAAACCAAGAAGCACCAAACCAAAACAGGAACTCAAATATGCTAAAACTACTCTAATGCAACTAGAAACAACAAGCCATGACCTCTGATTTGCAAGTTGCTATGATTTGGTGAAATAAGATTTAAGCTAAAAAGCAGTTTCTGGGACAAACTTAGAGCTAAAGAATAAGCTTCTAGATAAGCTGGAAATGAAAAGCAAAAGAAGGGCCTAAGACTAGACCTGGTTGGCTATCCAATACTACAAGCTGAGACCAAGAGGAGCTATGATGAGCTTTGCACAAGCTGCAAGAACTGAGAAAATCTCAGTATCAACTGAGTTCAGTGAGCAGGGCAACTAGTCCCAAGTTGATGAGCTTGTTTGAAGCTTATAAAAATTTGGTAAAATTCTACAAAAATGATTATAAGAAGTAGGACCAGTTGAAGTTTATGAAATGCCAATCCTTACTGAAAATGGCTCAAAAATGAAGATGTGAAAAATCCTTGCAGTTGGCTATAAAACAGGTTTTTCCAATTTTTGACTTTTGATAATATTGAAGAACTTTGACCAAAATGGATTTTGAATCCAATTTTATGACTAATGTTGATGTTATAAGATGTAATGAACCTAAAGCAAGCAATGTTGATGATTTCTAAACACAAATCAATGATTTGCCAATCCTAAAATCCAACAGTGGACAGTTGAGATGGATTTAAGTAAAATGTTGACTTGAAGCTTTGCAGACCCAATATTTTGACTCAAATGAACTCAAATACACTTAATAAACATGATCCAACAGAACTTAACTACTGAATAGACCTCTGAGACAGATAATTCAGCAGAACCAAACACCCTTGATACAAACTGATATGGAATTAAAATGAGATAACAACTGAGCAACCTTATTTCAGTGATCAAACTATGTTTACAAGACCTAAATACAACTACATTAACAGGTTAAACTAGTGGTGGCCAAAGAAACTGATACAAGCATATCATGCAAACTAGACTTGAAAATGAAAAGTGAAATATTCACTTACAGATGACCAGCTGATTTGCAGACTAAAACCCAATCCAATACTACACTAAATACAACTAATCCAACCCAAATCAAGGTTCTGCAACAACAATATCCAGTTCCATAGCAATTTAAGCTCTCTGTTGACTTTCATTGACCATGGGACATTTTGCTTGATTTTTCATTTAAAGCTTATCAAAAGCTATTAGAAGCTTTAATAAACTAGATTGAGCTTAAAAATAAGCTAATAGAAGCTTATACATAAGAAAGTGAAACTGACATTACAACAGTAAACTTGAATTTTTGAGATTTAAATAAGAACTGAAATTGATAATCCAAAGTACAACACACTGATGTTTTAACTTGAATGAAACACAAATGAACTGAAACTACAACATTTTAGCTTAACTAGAACATGAATTTAAAAAAACGACATTTAAGAAAATTTATAAAACTAGCTACTCCCTTTCATAGCTTCTTTCTTCCTCTTTATATGCAAACTCTCTTTCCCTTTGACTTGAGTATATCCACCAATAATAATGACCATTGGATCAGTAGAAGCATTTTTGGCCATTGATTGAATTTTGGCGCCAAAGTCTTTTTTAACAGCTGGAGGGTTGAGTGAATGGGGAAAGGTTTTATTTAATGCATTTTGTAGTTTAGGTGAGGTGGAGGGGACAAGAAAATGGATAGGTTGAGGTGGAGGTGAGGGAGGAAGAGTAGTTGCAGAAGCAGGTTATCAAGTGGGGAAGAAAGGAGGATTAGGCGGGTTTGTGTTTTATTTGACTTGGGGGTTGACTGGATATTAGTAATAAGGGAGGTTCAAAATGCTTATATGGCAGGGGTCCAAGAGTTGGTAAGGTCCAAAATGGGTATTAAAGGTTATAAATACATAGGGACCTTTGTGTAATTTTCTGAAATTGAAGGACCTAAATGCCGCCATATTCACAAAGTTGTTTCAAGGGACCATTAATGACAAGTTCAAAAAGTACAAGGACCAATCTTGCCATTTTCCAATTTTCCAGGGGCCATTTTTGCCAATTTTCAAAGTTGAAGGACTAAACTTGTAATTTTCTCAAACTTTTATATTTTTCACCAAAGGACTAAATTTGACAACTTTTGATTTTAAAAGGACCTTTGGTGACTTTACTTTTGAAATTATGTGCTCAGGGGCTGTTTTTGACAACTTTTGAAACTTTGGGGGACTAAAACTGCAATTTTTGCAAATTTGATATGTTTTTCATCTGATTTTGATATTTTTGCATTTAAAACACATAAAACACTGATTTGTGATATTTTCATCATTTTGATGTGTTTATGAGTGTTTTCAGATGATTTTGCAGTTTATTTTGTACAAAAATGATGAGTATTTAGACACTCATCAATCCCCCACACTGAACTATTGCTAGTCCCTAGCAATGATTTGAGAAAACATAATGGATTTTATTCTCTTTACCAAAAGCCATTACTTCTGGAGTAGCCAAATGTTTCAGTTCAAGTAAGAACCATGGTACACCGATAACCATGTGATTTTGAGCAAACCACCAACTTTCAACGGATTTGATTTTGTCTTTACCAGAAGCCGTACCCTTCTGGACTAGCCAACTCTTAGATAAATTATCAATATTATCTTTGGTGAGATGATTACCAATTATGGTTTTTCCACTGCCTTTACCACAAGCCATAACCTTGCGGGCTAGCCAACTCTTCACTTTTTAGGATATGGTGAGCTGAATACCATACAATTTTGGGCAAATTGCAAGCCGTCAACGGATTTGAGATATCTTTACCAAGAGCCGTTTGCTCCTGGATTAGCCAATCCTTTTGTCTTACAGACATGGCGGACTGATAACCAGATGAGTAAGTGTAAAACACTTACTCCAAAAAAATTTTGGCCAAAAACAGGGGAATTGGTATAATTATATGATAAAATTCGTGAGAATTCCCCCCCACACTTAGAAATGAATATTGCCCTCAATATTCAAAGTACCGGCGGTTATGCCGAAACTGAGAACGTAAAAGGGAAATACTACGGCCATTTTTTTTTTTTTTTTTTTATATATATATACACAACATGTGGGGCAACCCCCCCACACTAGGGTGGTAGAAAATAGAAAGAAGTCAGAAATATGGGTGAAAACCCATATGGCATGCTACTGTTTTTGATTACCGAGTCGCTAGCTTGACTCGACCCCGCATTAATTGGTTCATGGGGAAGCAAAGTGGAAGAAACAATCTCACTCGGACTTTCGTTCAAGATGTTTGGACAAACATTTGAAGCACGCGAAAGTTCCACACCGACGAGATATACATAGACAGACAGACCCGGCTCACAGATGATAACTGAAAATGCCGGGGTCAAAGATAGTGTCCTCACTCCCGAAGGAGTGAAGAAGAGAGGAAGTCACCGAGTAGGTGAAGAAAAGAAGTAAGATCATGATAACAATCATAACTAGATCTTCTTCCTCGGGATTAAGTGCAATTGCACTTATTTGGATTTTATTGGTTGAGCTCTTTGGGTTGGAAGGCATCTCGGTTGGGAGGGTGGGAAGATTTGTCATAACTATGCAAATTGAGATTCTCTCCCCCCGATCATGATTTTTGCCATCCAAGCAATCATACTCCAGCGGAGATATGATATGAGAGAGTTCACCGGCGAACTCCTCATGAAGAGAATCATTCACATGATGTGAATTTGTGAACTCTTGTTCCATTGTGGGCTCATCACTATCCTCAATCTGAGTATCAAAGAGTGGATTCTCAGAATTTGAAGTGAATTCAGAATTGAATTCAAATAGAGGATTGGTGAAAGTAGCTTTGAATGTTTCGGGAACAAAGTGATCAACATTCTCAATTGGATTGTTGGGATAAGAAGTGAGTGATCGATCATTATCAAGGAGACTTTCAGTTTCTCCTAGATCGGCTTCGAAATCAAAGAGTGGATTGATGTGAGTGAGTTCACCGGAGAACTCCTCAAGAAGGGGATCAGACTGTGGAAGTGATGCCTCAACGTACTCGATGTCTCCATATGAAGCACAATCTTCGCTAAGATCAGAGAAAGTCTCAAAATGATCAAAAGAACACTCAAGAGGGGAAGAAGAATCACACATATGATCAGAAATTCCCTGTGACTCTCTTGGGATTGAGACAAGGTTCTCAACACTAGACTTTATAAATTCATCCGATTCCTTTTCAGGAACAGTGTCAAGATGCTCATCCCCCATGTTTAGAGAGTGAGTGGGAGCTTCGGGTGTGATAACAACAGACTGAGGGAGATTAGAAGGACTAGCATACATATGTTTTATACTTAACATTTGTTCTTCTGCTAGTAATTCCATCATAGTCTTTTCTCCCTGATTCTTCATGGAAGGAGTTTCAACTGATGAACTTGATGACCCGTTATAAAATTGTAGGATATCAAGGATATCTTCATCATCATCGTCATCAGGAATGAAACGGAATCGAGAGCTAGATTTGGCCGCTTTTTCTTTGCAATTGATTCCTAATAGATTGTTCAAAGGCAATTTGGGAATCTAATTTAGCAGTCCGCTCTTCGGCTAACAAAACTTCCATGGATTTCTCATTTGGATTATCTTGGGAGGACATAGCCGAATTCTCCTCTAAGTTCTTTTAATAACTCCGAGTCTTGAGTAGAAGGTCTCTGTCGTAGTTTCATGAGGCGTCGCTTGAATCATTTGGTACTGTGGAGGTTGGTCTTGATACGAAGAGTCATAATTGTTACAAGGAAATGGATTCCTTGTTTGACAATCCGAGCTAGAGTGAGGACCTCCACAATACTCACAACAGTAAAACCGATGTGGCTGTGAGTGGTATGTGTTGTAGTCATAATTGTTATCAGGAACCTGCTCATAGACAAGCGTGTTTCACGATTGACAATCAGAACTGGAATGTGAACCACCACAGTACTCATAATAGTAAAACTGCTGAGTCTCACAGTGTGGTAGCGATGGAATGAATCACGTGTTATGGTAGGAATAGGGATCTTGGTTATAGACACCGTTTCCCTCGATTCCACCACGCTACAACAGGGGCAATTGCCACCATTATAAGGACCACCACACCATTGACAACCAAGAGGGTGAGGATAAGACATAGAAAGAATCAAAAGTTAACAGAGGGTAAGAAATGAAGAATCAAAAAGGTAAGAGGGTAAAGAGGAATATTTTTGATATTTTTGAAAAACATGATGATAAAAACAAAGAATGATAAAAACTTTTTACAAATGGTGGTATATGTGCAAGAATGGGTCTGAAAATGGCTAAACACACGCTAAAGCCTCCCCGGCAGCGGCGCCAAAATTTGATCTGTGCTGAAAACAGTCAAGCTACCTCACAAAAACCGGCCACTTGTGAATGGCCGACCGTAAGAAGCTTAAAACTGCTCAGACACAAATACAATGAAGTCCAGGAGAATATAATGAATTCCCGGGTCGTTATGTCCCACGGAGACTCAATGGTGTGTAAACACTTGATCAGACGATAGAATGATCACTAAGGATAGTGATCGGAAAGGATTTGGATGGATAATTACACTACTGAAAAAGGTTTATAAATTAAAGCGACTTAAATACAAATTAAGAAAATTAAAAAGATAAAATATATTAAATAAACGCTATCACTATATTTAAAGTGATGAACGTTTAAAACCTAAAACGTACGTTTAAATTAAAAACTACGTAAACGTACAAAATAAAACGTGAGATAAAAGAGATAAAAGATTTACAAATATGAAAAATACATTTTTACAATCCTAATTATATAAGAAAATTATAAAAAAAATAAAATTATTTTTAAAACTATTTATATAATTATTATTAAATAAAAACTATTTTAAACTATTTAATAATACTCTAAAATAAAAGAAAATATGAAATAAGACTAGAAAAATAAAATTAAGACTTAGAAAAATCTAAAATATGATAAAACTAATTTTAAAACTGAAAATATATTTTTTTAGACTTTTTATATATTTATTACTAATTTAAAACTATTTAAAACTAATTAAAAGGCTAAAAAATACTATTTAAGCTAAGAAAATTATGGAAAAATATTTTTTTGGCTTTTTATATTTAACTAAACTTAATAAAATTGATAAATTATTTTTTAGAAGCTTTTTTTAATTATTTGTATTAAAAACTATTTAAAAATACTTAAAAACTAATTAAAATCAAGAAAAATAGCAAACAAGCTAGGAAAAATCTGAAAATTTCAGGAAAAGTCTAAAATAATATAGGGAAGCTAGGAAAAATGGAAAAACATGTGGTTGTGTGCAAGATATTGAAACTGATGAACAAAGTGCTTATAAATAAGCACTTTGAAGAAGCAAATGGAAACCAAGAAGCACCAAACCAAAACAGAACTCAAATATGCTAAAACTACTCTAATGCAACTAGAAACAACAAGCCATGACCTCTGATTTGCAAGTTGCTATGATTTGGTGAAATAAGATTTAAGCTAAAAAGCAGTTTCTGGGACAAACTTAGAGCTAAAGAATAAGCTTCTAGATAAGCTGGAAATGAAAAGCAAAAGAAGGGCCTAAGACTAGACCTGGTTGGCTATCCAATACTACAAGCTGAGACCAAGAGGAGCTATGATGAGCTTTGCACAAGCTGCAAGAACTGAGAAAATCTCAGTATCAACTGAGTTCAGTGAGCAGGGCAACTAGTCCCAAGTTGATGAGCTTGTTTGAAGCTTATAAAAATTTGGTAAAATTCTACAAAAATGATTATAAGAAGTAGGACCAGTTGAAGTTTATGAAATGCCAATCCTTACTGAAAATGGCTCAAAAATGAAGATGTGAAAAATCCTTGCAATTGGCTATAAAAGCGAGTTTTTCCATTTTTGACTTTTGATAATATTGAAGAACTTTGACCAAAATGGATTTTGAATCCAATTTTATGACTAATGTTGATGTTATAAGATGTAATGAACCTAAAGCAATCAATGTTGATGATTTCTAAACACAAATCAATGATTTGCCAATCCTAAAATCCACAAAGGATATTGAGATGGATTTAAGTAAAATGTTGACTTGAAGCTTTGCAGACCCAATATTTTGACTCAAATGAACTCAAATACACTTAATAAACATGATCCAACAGAACTTAACTACTGAATAGACCTCTCGAGACGATAATTCAGTGAGAACCAAACACCCTTGATACAAACTGATATGGAATTAAAATGAGATAACAACTGAGCAACCTTATTTCAGTGATCAAACTATGTTTACAAGACCTAAATACAACTACATTAACAGGTTAAACTAGTGGTGGCCAAAGAAACTGATACAAGCATATCATGCAAACTAGACTTGAAAATGAAAAGTGAAATATTCACTTACAGATGACCAGCTGATTTGCGCACTAAAACCCCAATCCAATACTACACTAAATACAACTAATCCAACCCAAATCAAGGTTCTCAACAACAATATCGGTTCCATAGCAATTTAAGCTCTCTCGTTGACTTTCATTGACCATGGGACATTTTGCTTGATTTTTCATTTAAAGCTTATCAAAAGCTATTAGAAGCTTTAATAAACTAGATTGAGCTTAAAAATAAGCTAATAGAAGCTTATACATAAGAAAGTGAAACTGACATTACAACAAGAAACTTGAATTTTGAGATTTAAATAAGAACTGAAATTGATAATCCAAAGTACAACACACTGATGTTTTAACTTGAATGAAACACAAATGAACTGAAACTACAACATTTTAGCTTAACTAGAACATGAATTTAAAAAAACGACATTTAAGAAAATTTATAAAACTAGCTACTCCCTTTCATAGCTTCTTTCTTCCTCTTTATATGCAAACTCTCTTTCCCTTTGACTTCAGAGTATATCCCACCAATAATAATGACCATTGGATCAGTAGAAGCATTTTTGGCCATTGATTGAATTTTGGCGCAAAGTCTTTTAACAAATGAGGGTGGTTGAGTGAATGGGGAAAGGTTGTATTTAATGCATTTTGTAGTTTAGGTGAGGAGGGACAAGAAAATGGATAGGTTGAAGGAGGTGAGGGAGGAAGAGTAGTTGCGAAGGGTTATCAAGTGGGGAAGAAAGGGGATTAGGCGGGTTTGTGTTTTATTTGACTTGGGCTTGACTGATATTAGTAATAAGGGGGGGTTCAAAATGCTTATATGGCAGGGGTCCAAGAGTTGGTAAGGTCCAAAATGGGTATTAAAGGTTATAAATACATAGGGACCTTTGTGTAATTTTCTGAAATTGAAGGACCTAAAGCGCCATAATCACAAAGTTGTTTCAAGGGACCATTAATGACAAGTTCAAAAAGTACAAGGACCAATCTTGCCATTTTCCAATTTTCCAGGCCATTTTGCCAATTTTCAAAGTTGAAGGACTAAACTTGTAATTTTCTCAAACTTTTATATTTTTCACCAAAGGACTAAATTTGACAACTTTTGATTTTAAAAGGACCTTTGGTGACTTTACTTTTGAAATTATGTGTCAGGGGACCTGTTTTTGACAACTTTTGAAACTTGGGGACTAAACGCAATTTTTGCAAATTTGATATGTTTTTCATCCGATTTTGATATTTTTGCATTTAAAACACATAAAACACTGATTTGTGATATTTTCATCATTTTGATGTGTTTATGAGTGTTTTCAGATGATTTTGCAGTTTATTTTGTACAAAAATGATGAGTATTTAGACACTCATCAAGGACGAAAAGGTGTAGACAAGATACTATGACCAGAGTTGGTAACGGGAATGAAACGCCCATCACCAACCGCGACAGACGGATAAATGCACTCATTAAGAATATCACTAAGACAATGCACAAAATCATTAAGATGAGAGCTCGCACCTGTATCCATATTCCAATTTCCAGCAGACGGGTCCTAAATACTGTTAGTAGCAAAAGCATGTGGCAAGAGAGTTGCTTGACACGAACCCTGTGAACCTGACGCAAGTAGTTGACCCGGGTTAAAAACTGAACCAAAAGTTGGACCTGTCGAAGTCCCTTGCGGAACCCCAGGCTACTATGGTGAACCGGTCGTTGGTGGACCTGTTGGTGAACCTCCTGACATTAATAAATCGCCGCTAGTGACCTGCTGATGAACCCCCTGCGCAAAAGAGAACCCCTGTTGTGGACTAGCAGCATATTGAACCTGCTGTTGCGGTGCTGGTGACAGGCCATAGGTATTGAACCCCATGGTGAAACAATGAACTGCTGCTGTTGCGTTGGATACACCTGGGCCGACTGTGGGCTTGGATACAAATGGACCGGGTGGAATGGCTGCGTGGGATAGCTAGGAGGTTGGACCGGTGTTGGGTAGGCTGTTGCATGGTATGCAACAGAAACAGTAGCAGAAGTGGTATTTTGTGAAGTAGTAAAACCCAATTTAGCCAATAATTTTTGCAAGGTATCCATATCCACAGAACTGGAACTGCGAGGAAGTGGTGTAGACTTACCATGAACGCCATTGTGAAGATACCGACACGCCTCACCAAAACGACAATGACCTTTAGCAAACAAAAAACAAGGTTTGTTTACTTTTTTCAACGGATTAGACGGACACCGAGGAGTATTATTTGCCAACAGGACCATAGGAGAAGCGGATGTAGCATCCACAAGCGAGTCTTGAACTTTAGACTTCATGCGCATCTCTTGCGTGGTCAACAAAGAACGAACCGTCTTGAGACCGGGAAAGGGTTCTCGACTAGCAATAACGGTTGAAATCACATCATACGTGTTAGGTAAGCCTTCAAGTGCAAACGTAACAATATCATCGTTACTAAGAGGAGAACCAAGACCATTCAAAACCAATGCAATTGACTCATCTTTCTGAAAGTATGCATCAATTGTTAAGTCCCCAAGCTTTAGATTACGTAACTCTGCCTTCAAAGCCATAGCTTGAGGGCGTTTATTGTCTTGAAAAATCCCCTCAAGACACACCCACGCCTCTTTGGCAGATTTGGGATTAAGAGCTGATTTGGGATTAATACCACCCTCTCCCTCACTGACAAACTTTATGCGGTCAACTCCATTACTAATCAAATAACTATCAAACTTGATGTGGGCAAGGCCAATGGTGCCTCATGGTGTTATTTTTTCAAAAATCATTGTGAAACTTTGATGTATTAACACACGATTCTACAAGTGCTTTTGTATCTACCCATAAAAAAGGTTGAATGGCTTAAAGCTGATTTTATCGTCAGATCTTGAATTTTTTTACCCTCTCGAAAACCCTTTTAGGAAGACTTGTCACGGCTAATCCCAAGACGGCTAAGGAGGCTTGGGATCTACTTGAGGCAATCTTTCTTGATAACAAGTGAACTCATATTGTTGCTTTTAAAGGTGAACCACGGGGTCATTCAACTTGGTGATCAAAGTATTGATGCGTATTTTCAAAAGATTGAGTGTATTGTAGCTTTGTTAAACGCTCTTGGCTCGCCCTTGAGCAACGATGATGTTGTCATTTACGCCATTAGAGGCATGAATGACGAGTTTGCTTATGTATTCGGTATAATTGCTCATCAGGATCCTTTCTCCGACCTCTTAACCGTTAGGTCCATGGTTACCACCGAAGAGATGCGCCTCGACTCCAAACAAAAACTTGTGTCTAATAACACTAGTTCCTCTGCACCGATTGTGCTCTTGGCTGAGTATCATGGTGTTGTCAATGCTATTGTTGAGACGTCTTGGTTGCGTAACTTGTGTGCGCTTCACATGTCATTGTCTTACGCTACGCTTGTTTACTGTATCAATGTTAGTGCATTTTATCTGTCTTCAAATTCCATGCAGCATCAACGCACGAAGCATATTGAGATAGACATACCTTTTTTTCGGGATTTAGTTGATATTGGTCTTCCTTTTGCTTTGTTTGTTGAGTTTCGAGACAGTTTGAGTGTTCGTTCCACTCCAGCTCTAACTACGAGTGATTGTTAGTGGACTTATTTGTATTAAACTTATAATCGTATTGTTTGAGCCAAGCTCAAGTGTATAATAATCATTAATTAATCAATAGAATTATAATTGGCTTTCAGATACTCCATTAGCCTTTTACAATTTTTGATTATACGGTTAATGCAAGTGGTCTTAAAAGATATTCAATTAGCTGGATTTAAACTTTCACACCTCTTATTGCAATTTCTTGTGAACCCTTTAGTTCCTAGCTAGCAAATTGTCGCTTCCTTTTAGTGTGTGTTGATTTAAGGCGTTGGCAACTGGTCGAAAGTGATTTGGATAATGCATAAAACGAACATATATTATGAATCATACAAATATGCCGTATAATAGAAGTACTGACGTTCGATTAACGTCCACTCAAAATACGGCATATTATTAATTATACAAAAACCTCACACTCAAAATATAACTGCAACTAAACGAAATTGAAATAAGATTAACTTCAACCTAACACGATTGTGTCATTCCACCAACGTGATGAAAAAATCACATTTTTTAAAAGGTTAATGTCCCAAAAATAAGCAACAAAAGTTTTTGATTTGTCTTTAATTTTTTATTTTATTTTTTTTTGTTTCGTCTATGTCACTTATTTTTCGTGTCACGTATCATAAAATGTAATTATTTTTTACCTGACAATTTTACCAAAACTGCGGCTGCGTCCCCTTTTTTTTTTTTTTTTTTTTTCCTTTTAATAATGTTTGTCGACATGTAATCGTGACTTGTCATAACAAAGACGTGAACTCTTGATTTCCTTGTGCTCTCTCCTTGGCATATCAACAAAAGGAATGTTAAAACACGTCAATATTAATTAAGTATATCTTATGACAACTTAATCAGTTATGTTGATTTTTGTAGGAAACTGTGAACAATAGTAACCATATTCCACCAAATACTAGATGATTATCCGCGTATAGCTAGCGGCAACGGTGTAAGATAATGTTAATTTGTGTGTGTAATTTCTTTTTTATGTATATATGAGTGTAAAGTAAATGAGGGAATAAAGTTAGTTGTTTAAATTGTAATTAAGTAATTATATATTTACAAAATTGCATAAACTTTTATAAGTAAACGTATTTTGGTTTAACAACATGGGGGAATTTCATATATACCCAAGGAAACTTCAAAAATTACACATTTCTCCAAAACATAAGTTTTTAATGCATGATGTACAATGCTATTAAAGCATGGTTTGGGGAAATATGTAATTATTGAAGTTTGAGTGGGGATGTATGTAAATGCCCCTAACAACATTACTCACTTTTTATATTTTTAAATTTTAAGCAAATGTGTTTTTTCTTTATATATAATATGGATAATAACTATAACCGCACGAGAAAGAAGTATAATTACTACTAAAATGGCCGACCCAACCGTGCATGTGTATTCGTTGCAAGTTACATTTAAATGTTAGAGCGCTCTCGGTACGGTGGCATTATAGCCCTATAGCACGGCATATGGCGTCAGATCGAACCTTTACCCCGACTCGCGTTATAGGTAGTGGTGTTGTAGCCACAACATCTATTTTTTTTTTTCTTTTTCTTTTTGTTTTTAAAGCAGGTTGCGTCTCACAAGAGGAAAAAGGCTATTTTTTCCTTTTTTTTTTAATTTTTTTTCCTTTTCTCACTTTAAACCCGATTATTATAATTTTATATGTAATTAGTCTTTAAAAGGTATTTTCTTACATAGCTAGTCTTTAGTGGCTTTACATTGTTAGTCCTCCAATTTATTTAATTTGTTTAAATATAATGTTTCGCTTTATTTAAATTATGTAATGTATTTATTTTAATTTGTTGTTTTATTTAATAATAAAAAAGTGGGGCGCAGGAGTGTCAAATAACTTGAGTGATGAAGGAAGCTGTTTTTAGATTGAGTTACAAGGTAAAAAGCTGACGTGATAACACTTTTTGTTATAACACGAAGCTATAACACAGTATTGTACCTAGTGCTCTCAAAAAGCGTTTGTAAAACAATTTATGTTAGCACATACATTAGCAATATTTGTAAAAACAAACGTAACAAATATAATATATCTTAGAGTCATGATCATATATTAATAACCAAAACCAGAAAAAAGAAAAATTATGTCTAAATAAACAAACAAAGAAAATTCATTACTCCCTCCGTCTCATATTAAGTGTCCACAATGGAATCTTGAGATGTCCTAAATTAAGTGTCCATAATGTACTTCAACCAATGAGATGAGACTTTAGTGAGTGAAAATGATATATGATTGGTGGAAAATGTAGTTAGTGGAATTTTCTAAAACTTTGTGCATATGAAAAGTAGACACTTAATATGAGACGAATGGAGTACTATTCTATTACATAACCCTTCTTTTAAGTGATAAGCTTAAATAATGGGTAAAAGTCATAAAATAACAACATACTTTTTCTATTTTGCCGAGTTGAAACACTTACTTTTATACTATCTTACTTCAACAACGAACATTCAAAATTTGTTCTGACGTCACCCATACGACTGATATAATAACTGAAATGACTATATTACGCTTGTATTCTTTGATTTTTGTTCCGACTTCACCAACGAACTTTCAAAAGTTGTTCGGACTTTACCCGAAAGTTAATACTATGTTTTCTTTCAAATACATGCATAATCAATATCTCTTTTTTCAAACACCATCAAATTTGAAAGAACCCTTTGTATTCACGACGACTCGTCACTCTGTAACAAATTCGAAAGAACCCCTTTATATCTCCGCAACAACCTCGCGACTCCACTCAGGACGGTAGTTTGCGAACCTCGCCACTTCTTATATTTAACCAAACGCATGCATGTAACTAAAATCGCTCATGCATGGATATGACTAATTGAGAACAAAAAGTGAATCATTTAAGATAATAAAGATACACTTGTTGTGCTTTAGACCCGTATCACATACCTAATTCACTTTCATACGTGGTCGGAAACCATGGCCATAAATTCATATAACATTTTTGAGTCCCTTACAACCTACATCTTAAATTCAAAAACAAGATTATGAAAAGAAAAATAACTTAAAAACTCAACATAGAAATGCTCAAAAATCACACAACCATTATCTTTGCACATTCTGTCACTTATATCTCACTCAAAACTAGTGTGAATTTTCAGCGTCTCGTGTCACACTTGGGGTCATGTTTAGCGTACATCGTGCTGCATACAACGTCTCGTGCCACACTTGTGCATCGTGATTTTCTAACTACCGGAATCATCCTTGCCAACAACGGATATATGCACGACGAACTTTGCCGGAGATATAAACAGGTTCTTTCGAATATGTTGCGGAGTGGCGAGGTTCGTGAACCGCTGTTGTGAACACAGAGGGCTCTTTCGAATTTGATGGTACTGGTTATGCATGTGTTTGAAAGAAAACAGAGTATAACATGCTGGTGAACTCCGAACAAATTTTGAAAGTTCGTTGGTGAAGCATGAACAAACTTTAAAGAAGACAAACGTAATATAGTCATTTCAGTTATTATTTTACTATAAACCGGTCATATGAGTGAAGTCTGAACAAATTTTGAAAATTCATTGGTAAAGTATGATAATAAAAAAATAAGTGTTTTAACTCGGCAAATTAGATAAAGTATATTGTTATTTTATTGCTTTTACCTTTAAATAATTTAGTACTGTACCAAGTTCAATGGTAGCTAGTCTAAATCGAGTTGATGATAAATTTGAAACACAAACTTCTTTAATACGACCTACTACTTTTTTATATGAGTAAATTACACGGATGGTCCCTAAGGTTTGTCCAAAATTTTATTTACAGTCCCCAAAAGATTAAAGTTGCATGTATAGTCCCTATTTCTGAAAAAAATAACACTTATGGTCCCTTATTTAACCGGTGTTAAGTGAGTTCCGTTAAAATTTACACTTTTAGCTCTTTTGGTTAAAGATTGTTGCCTCGTTAGTCCTTTATCATAACAGCCGTTTATAATTTAAATATTTTCGAATTTAGGTACGTTTTTATACATTTTGTTACGATTTCAACCGTTTTCGTCCGTTTTTATACGTTTTCATCCGCTTTTCTTACTTTTTCATCCGTTTTAATACGTTTTTATATGTTCTCGCCCGTTTGCTTACATTTTTTTACATTTTGGTCCATTTTTATATGTTCTCGTCTGATTTTATACGTTTTTATCCGTTTTCGTCTGTTTTTATACGTTTTCATTTATTTTTATAAGTTTTTATCCGTTTTTATTCGTTTTTGTTCGTTTTTATATGTTTTCATCCGTAATTTTATGTTTTTATGTTAGGAAAATGTTTTATTATCAAGTGTAAGTCATTTCATTTGTAATAGGTCATTAATAATTATGGTTTATAAATGTTTGTAATTAGTTTCTCAGCTCATGTAGTAAGCACATGAGCTGTGATAGAAGGTTCTTCTAGAACCAAGGGGAAACACCCCTACTTATGTAAACACTATAAATACCCCCTCCCTTGAAGGGAGAGGGTTGTTGGTTCTAATTGCAATTATCATTTTCATAATCACTTCATTAGTTTCTTCCACTTTCTCTCACTAAAACTTTCTCTCTCTAGAAATACATATTGATGTGATAGAATGGTGACCTAACAAGTGGTATCAAGAGCCAAGGGATAGTTTAGGTTAATATTGATTAGATTTAATAGAAATCCATACTTAAAAACGTGTTTTAGATTGAAATTTATGGACTTTTTGGACTGAAATACGTGTTTTCTCAGTTTGGCGAGTTAGCCATGAATTTCTGCGAGTTTCTCATGAATTTCTGCGAGTTTCTCATGAATTTCTGCGAGTTTCTTTGAATTTCTGCGAGTTTGGAAATATTTTTTGAAGTTCTGCGAGTTTCTTTTGAAGTTCTGCGAGTTTCTTGAACTTCTGCGAGTTTCTTTTGAAGTTCTGCGAGTTTCTTTTGAAGTTCTGCGAGTTTCTTGAACTTCTGCGAGTTTCTTGAACTTCTGTGAGTTTATTTTGAAGTTCTGCGAGTTTCTTTTGAAGTTCTGCTAGTTTCTTGAACTTCTGCGAGTTTCTTTTTGAATTTCAGCGAGTTTCTTGAACTTCTGCGAGTTTCTTTTGAAGTTCTGCTAGTTTCTTTTTGAATTTCAGCGAGTTTCTTGAACTTCTGAGAGTTTCTTTTGAAGTTCTGCGAGTTTCTTTTTGAATTTCAGCGAGTTTGGATTTGTAGATTTGCAAGTTAGGATTTCTGGTTTGAATATTTGCGAGTTAGCAAATTCCAGAAATTTTTTGCGAGTTTCTTTTTGGCGAGTTTCTCTCTGCAAGTTTCTTCTGCAAGTTTCTTCTGCGAGTTTCTTCTTCTGCGAGTTTCTTTTTTTGGATTTCTGCTACTAATCTACATAAACCTAAAACCACATCTATCCTTTAAAGATCCATAACACATCAAAAAAAAAAAAAAAAAAAAAAAACACTAATTTCTGAGGGAGACTAAACGTTCAATTTTTACGCGAAATTCAAATTTTGGTTTAACTGTGAAAATTTTGGTCAAAAATTCAAATTTTTAGGCCTAAATTCGAATTTTTCGGGTCAAATTTGGCGTCAAAATTGTCAGACCTCAAATTTTTCTTACAACCTTAGAATTGCATTTTATAGTGAATTTCAAATTCTGGAGGAGAAAATTTTTCATAATTATTTTTGGAGGGAAAATTAAAATTCACTACATCAATGTCTCTAATGCTTTCACAAATCTCCTCACCTTCCATCTACTGCTTAAAACCTTCTTCATCAAACCTTGCTACTGATGATTCTGAAGATGCAAATGCATTTGTGGAATTAAACAAAAGAATGATGTTACTGACTAAGATGTTCTCACAATTTAAGAATTCAAAGAGTCAGACTTCATTTGATCCCCGAAATCAAACAGTCATGCAAGGTGGAAGAGTTGATGTACAAGGAAGGAATGCTCAAAGGCTTGTCATGAATGATGAGAATACTACAAATGTCAGTAATACGGAAAATGAGGTTGTAGCATTGGAAAAGCAGGATGACAGCAGCAGATCTGAGGAAGATATCATACCCAAGTATGACACCGAGTCCAACTTTGATGAAGAACAAATGGTTGAGGAAGATATCATTCCCACCTATGACACCGAGCCCAACTTTGATGAAGAACAAATGGTTGAGGAAGATATCATTCCCACCTATGACACAGAGCCAACCTTTGACAAAGAACAGATGGTTGAGGTACAATCTACTCTGCCTGCAAATGCGAAACAAACTGAGCAACCTGAATTCAGAAATGAAGGAGAGGTTGACCAGCATGTTGCACAATGTCCATACAACTGTCTCATGTCTGAGCCCTTAGTTGCAAACAATACAACTGAATCGTCAAATCAAATTCTTGAATCTGAAAACATTCTTCTCAAAAAGACCATTGCTCAATTTCAAAAAGATTTTTCAAAACTAGAGGCACATTGCAAATCTCTTGAAGTTAAAATGCAAAGTAATTGTGTGGATACATTAGTAAAAGAAAATGATCATTTAAAGGCTCAAATTCAAGCAAAGGGGCTTGCGCATGTTGCTTTACAAAACAAGTTGAGAAGATTAACTGGCAAGAGTGTGGATACTAAGTTTACAAAACCAACAATCTTTGGGAAATCGTCACTACAACCAATCAGAACCAATCAAGTAGTTAGACAACCAACTGCTTTTAAGTCTGAACGATAAAAATCTTCAAAACCACGGTTTGCCTCCCAAGTTGTTGAGAATAATCATTTGTCAAATCCAGTCACTCCACATTCCTGGCCTGAGAAAAATGCTTCTACGTTAAATCTTTTGGTAAACCTCAACAAGTAGATGCAACTGGCCCGTCTAGGATTAGTTCGAACACTGTGTCTAAACCGAGCATTAAAATAAAAAATTCATATTATACAAATGACACATACAAGAACTATGATCTAGAAAAGGCTAGGAAAAGGGCACTACTCCAAAAGGATGGAATCTTAGGTTCACGACCTCGTGAGATGCCTTCTAGTGTATTGCAGAACAGACCTAAGTGTAGTCAACAGACAATTAGAAATAGACCCGTTGAACTGAGAAACAAACTTCGGAAACCTACTAGGTGGATCAATATAGGACAAAGACTCTTTCCAAAAGAAGTTTCAGCATTTCCTAGATCTAATCTTAGGTGGATACCCACGGGTAGAATTTTTAAAATTGTTGGTCTTACGTGGATTCCTACAGGCAAGATATTAAACATTTGCAATAAAACAGTGTGTTCAGGTGTCAAGAAGATAATTGACACTACAACTTTATGCTTCTAACATCTGGAACCCAGTTAAACTTGGGGATCCATGTCTGTCTCTATCTCTGTCCTACTTTCTATACAGGTACAACAACAATGGCTTCGGAATAATTCAGTTTCGGACCCGCACTTTAGCTATGGCTTCTAAGTACAACAACTTAGGACCCGTTTCTCACTGTCTAAAACATAATGATCCATCAGCTGCATCACCATTGTACTCAATCGTCAAGAATTGGAAACTTTGTTTTGCTCTGCTGTTTGGAGATTCTTTAGAAAGCCGTGCTTCAGTTGTATCTAATGTTTCCGCTGCACAACCTGATCATATTCTAATTCTAGATACACCCTAAATCTACAACAACAACCGTTGCTGGAGATGCACCTTCAATCGAATCTCTGATAACAGTAGATGAAACTGTTTCCAACTACAATGACACAATTGATGATCAACTAAATAAATGAGTAGAGAAGTTTTATCAGCAGATGATTATCACGGGATATTTCTGGTACTTCACACTTGTTCGATTAATTGAACATACACGCAGTTGCTGTCTCCGATTTCATCATCAACATACGTGGTGTATGTTTTGATTCATCGAAAACATCGGGGGGAAGAGAGAGTATATGTCATGTGCTTTCTTTGCCTTCTTTGTGAAAACTCTTTTCCTTCACGAGTTTCTGCAATCAGGGGGAAGAAATGAGACGATATGTGGTTCAAAAGTCTTACTTTGGTGTTATCGTTTAAACTTTCACTGGGTTATTTTGTGTGAAGTTACCTACATATGATGCTTTAAGTGTATTATGATGCCTCGCACACGATCATTTTATCGAGTATTCGCATATACACAGTCGATTATTATTCAGATTTACCGCAACAATCAGGGGGAAGTAGTATTATTTCATCTCTCAAGGTTTGTTTGGTGTGAAGTGTCGCATACATGAGAAGATCTTGTTGATTTCTTGCATGTTACCCCCGAACGAATTTTCCGCATTATGTACAACTGTGATTACGTGACAATTCAGATTTGCTTGATGTAGTTTTCTGTTCATCTACAAATTCCGTTGTGCTCTTAAAACTGTAAAAAGTCAGAAGACATGTTAACTACATCAAAGTTTTGAATCTGATGAAGACGGTTGTCAGTTTGGGGGGAAGATGATTCAGAAACTTCACCAAAAGGAAGTGTACGGAGAAGCTGCTAAAGACATGCAATGCGGATTGGGAAGATTGTTGAGAATTTCAGTTATTCACTTACGGTTTCTCAGGATGAATCGGTTTAAAATTCTTGATGTCAGGGAATTTGTTGAGAAACCAGATTGGGTCTATGTTATCAAGCTGAAATGAATTTGAAAAAACAAAATAGACACTAAAGGCACTGTGATTCGAAACAAATCTCGATTTTTCAAAAGAAAGGACCCTATTGTACGCTTCAGTGCAATAATCCAAAATTTAAGGAGCGAAAGCTTCTTAACTGTTTGCAACACAAAATCTTTGTTCAAAATCAAATGTTCTTGAAATCCGTTTCTTCCCAAAAGAATTTCAAACACCTCAAAAAAGCATATTTTAATCACCATGTTTTCAAAAACAACATACATATTCTATTTTTGAGGGGGAGAAATGTGATTAAAATTGTTGATCAGGAAGTTATGGAATCTCATAACGTTCTCGACTCAGATATCACCAATGAATTGACGATCTTTGAAATGTCAGTAATCGAAAAGACTTGTTTCAAATAAAACTTGTCCTAGTAGAAGGTACCAATCCGAGACACTCTTGATAGTCATGAACTTTGACGGGTCTAACCTCCTTTTCAAGGAGAGTTTACATCTTCAAGGTAGTTATTAGAGCTAGTTGTCACCTAAAGTCGATAACAACTCTTTAACTATACAACGTAACCGTGTCTCGAGGGAATTGTCTATCAAGAGTCGATCAATTCAAAAGTGCGAGCTCTACCCTCTCGTGCGATTTCAGTCAAAACTCATAAGCACATGTGGAGGAGGGATATTTAAAAACCAAAACTCTCAGGTGTTAGCAAAACATGTTTTTCATAATAAACATATTGAGAGATTTTTTAAGAAAAGGTTTTGTGGCAACATAGGATAGTCATGGAGTTAAAAGGTGACTAAGTTTAGGAACAAACGTCCTATGATCCGCCAAAGCCGGAGGGATCTACCCAAGGATACCACAAATAGTTAGTATTTAGAAGTCCTTAGGTATGATTGAAAAAAGGAGAAAATGAGAATCGGAGAAAGAAGGAGTTGAAGAATTGAAAAGAAAAGTTAAAGTAAAGGGTGAAAAGAAATAGCCCTCCAAATTATTCAACGTAGGGCAGACACCGGGTTCAATTCATATGCTACTGGTTGTCACAAGATGACACCGGTATTGAAGACAAAGTCGTCATGGACCCAATGGACGAATGCACTAAACCTTCCAAGCCACTCAAGTTCTCTCAAAAGAGCTTGTTTCATTCTCACAGGGAACCCTACGTAATCTATCGACTCTCTCTTAGAGATTGTTGGTATTGAAGAAGGAGACCCTCTGCCTAGTCTCCGCTAGGGGTGTCAATAGGGTCGGGTTGACCCGACCCGAACCCGAACCCGATAAGGCTTATAGGGTCGGGTCTAATCGGGTTGAAAATGCTTATCGGGTTAATTTGACCCGAACCCGATAACCCGACATTGTTATAGGGTCGGGTTCGGGTTGAATTATTTATCTTATCGAGTTATCGGGTCAACCCGATAAGACCCGAAAATTCTTAAACTATTTTTTACTTATATTTTTTTATAAAATAGTCCGTTAGTTAAATATGTATTGTTTTAATCCATCAATATATCTAAGGAAAAGCTAGAGGTGAAATTATATTAGCTCACTGTCATGTTTCAATGGTTATGTTAACTGCTTAAGATGTCATTTTGTTTTTGTATCAAACTTTCACTGTGGAAAGGTTGTAACTTACAAAGTTACAAGTAATAAAACTTTAGTAACCAGTGTAACGGCATTCCGAAAATTGTTTGCCGTTATCACTTTCTCATGGTTAAATCAATTTCTGTTATATTGTAAATTTAAGTTATGCACGGTCATATGTTTCTTCATTTTTAATGTTTAAGAATACTTTGTTTAATAATTTTTGTAATTCATCTTTTTAATTTTCGTTGGATAATTTGTCATTCTCATATTCAAGCATCTGGACATGAACTTCATAAGCAATCATGTTCTACCTCTGTTGTTGTAAGAAGAACTTAACGACCGTTTGCAAAGAACACATTTCTAGCCTCTTCGCTACCTTTTTTACACTTATTTTTACTTTTATACTTTTGGTTTTGTGTTTGATTTAAACAATTAAGCAACCCGATAAACCCGAATCACCCGACCCGAAAAAACCCGACCCGATAACAACCCGAACCCGATAACCCGATTACTTATCGGGTCGGGTTGCGGGTCAATTTTTCAAAACCAAAAACCCGATTCAACCCGACCCGATAAACCCGATAACCCGATAACCCGACCCGATAACACCCCTAGTCTCCGCTTAGGAAAATCAAAGCGCACTAATCGAGTCTAGAGCCATGAGATTCATCAAAAGATCTCTTAGGAACACCTAATATCTCATCACTTGATTGTTCAAACAATAAGGACACAAGTGACATATTCCAGAGTCCTACGTAGATCTTAGCAATCTGCCAGAACATTTATAGGGATTCACAATTGTGATCCTCGGTGATTGAATGGAAATTCCTGCCGGTCAACATCAAACCCTGACGGCCAGTCACTTCGGTAATGCCTTGTGGGTTACGCTTAGTGTTCGTGGTGGTCTCAAACGGTCTACAGTCGTGGAGTAATACCTTGGTATACTCCAGCGGCTCACAACGACAGAGTGAAGATATTGAGTACAGGGAAGTTCTAGCAAGTATCCGATCTGAGATTCCTCAAAGATCGTGCCAGCAAACTGGGATGTACTTGTAAAAAATATCCAAACTCTTACGTCGGAAACTTTATTGCTAACTGTTTTATTGCAGGTACGTGTCACAGACCATAACCACCATCATTACTATCAACAGCTCATTTCCACATGCTCATACATACATTCTCATCAAAGATCTAAGCAAAGATAAGTTCAGAAAATTTCACTTCAAAGTCGAAAATCGAAAAGTCACAAGTCAAATATTAGAGATAAAGAATGTAAACTTCACATGTATGGATCACAAACTTCACAGGAAGTATGAGCATGTTGGAAAAAGACGTAAAAGCACCAGAAACAAAGATGTTGATAAAAGGCAGATTTCACAACTGATCACAACAAGAAGAACAAAGAACAAAGATGCAAAGAATCAAAGACGTCACAAGCTATGAACGCCAAATAAGTTCAAGACGTCAAACGACCTAAGCAAGACAACAAATGATGACCAACCCTTAGGGGGAGATTGTTAGGAACATGTTTTATTATCAAGTGTAAGTCATTTCATTTGTAATAGGTCGTTAATAATTATGGTTTATAAATGTTTGTAATTAGTTTCTAAGCTCATGTAGTAAGCCCATGAGCTATGATAGAAGGTTCTTCTAGAACCAAGGGGAAACACCCCTACTTATGTAAACACTATAAATACCCCCTCCCTTGAAGGGAGAGGGTTGTTGGTTCTAATTGCAATTATCATTTTCATAATCACTTCATTAGTTCCTTCCACTTTCTCTCACTAAAACTTTCTCTCTCTAGAAATACATATTGATGTGATAGAATGGTGACCTAACATTTTATCCGTTTTTATTCATTTTCGTCTGGTTTTACTCGTTTTCGTCCGTTTTTATACGTTTTCATCCGTATTAATATGTTTTTATCGGTTTTCGTGCATTTTTATTTGTTTTCTTATGTTTTTATACATTTTCGTTTGTTTTTATACGTTTTCATAGATTTTTATCCATTTTAATATGTTATCGTTAGTTTTTATACTTTTTCATCCGTTTTTCTTCTGTTTTTATACGTTTTCATATGTTTTTACCCGTTTTCATATGTTTTCATCCGTTTTATATGTTTTTATCCGTTTTCGTCCATTTCCATATGTTTTCGTCCGTTTTTGTACTTTTTCTTACGTTTTCATCCGTTTTTATACGTTTTCTTACATTTTTATACGTTTTCGTCCATTTCAATACATTTTTGTACGTTTTCTTACATTTTCTCAGTTATAAAAACGTATGAAACGTATAAAAATGTAATAAAATATATAAAGACGGATTAAAACCTACGATAAACGTATAAAAATGGACGAAAACATATAAAAACAAATGAAAACGTATTAAAACATAAGAAAACGAACAAAAACGGATGAATACTTATGAGAACATAAGAAAAACGTATAAAAAATGACGAAAACATATGAAAATGGACGAAAATGGATAAAAACATATAAAACAGATGAAAACATATGAAATCAGAAAAAAAAACGTATGAAAATGTATAAAAACAGAAGAAAAACAGATGAAAACGTATACAAATGGACGAAAACATATTAAAACAGATAAAAACGTATGGAAACGTATAAAAACAAACGAAAATGTATAAAAAGAGACGAAAACGAATAAAAATGGACGAAAACGGATAAAAAAGTTTAAATACGGATGAAAACGTATAAAAACGGACGAAAACGAATAAAAACGGATAAAAACGGTCAAAAAGGTGAGAAAAACGTATAAAATCAAATGAAAACGTATTAAAAAGAACCAAAATGTAAAACAATGTAAGCAAAGGATAAAAAACGTATTAAAACATATGATAACTATGGAAACGTAAGAAAAACGTATAAAGAAGGACGAAAACGAAAAAAACAGACGAAAACGTATAAAAACAGATAAAACCTATAAATACGAACGAAAACGTATAAAACGGACGAAAACGAATGAAAACGTAAGCAAACGTATAAAAACGTACCTAAAGTCGAAAATCTTTAAATTATAAACGTCTGTTATGATAAAGGACTGACGAGACAACGATCTTTAACCAAAATGGCTAAAAGTGTAAATTATAACAGAACTCATTTAACACCAGTTAAATAAGGGAATATAAGTGTTATTCTTTTCAGAGATATGGATTATCAATGCAACTTTAAATTTTTAAGGACTGTGAGTGAAACTTTGGACAAACCTTAAAGAATATCCGTGTAATTTACTCTCTTTATATCAATGATATAAAATATAATTAATTTAAGTCGTGACTTAAGGTTTTATAATACGTATGTATGGAAAATTGGAAATAATTCGAAAACCATTGAAACATGTTAACGATAAATTATTCAAATCGTCTGTATTCGAACATAGAAAATAAATATATTTTTAAAAAGCCACACCTATACCAAAGTGGACACGAAATCTCACTTGTTACATTTTTAATTACACTATTAATGTAGTGATTAATATAAAAATGATACGGAAGATACCACAAAGTCACTTTCTTCTCGAATCAAATTTATTATTTTATTAATTTGAGTGCTAGACTATAAAAATGTGCCTTCATTTAATAAGCAACTTTTTTTTTTGACAGGTAAATTTCTAACTTAGGTTTTACCACCTCCCCGAAAGGAGGCCCTAATTACCACAATGCCCAGACTATGTTGTCTTAACCGGGTCCATGCTGGCGCATAAGCAACTAGTATTATTATTACGAGTAGTTGAAGAACCAAACAATGAAATGCTAATTTAAAATATGAAAATGAGGAAAACGAAGTAATTAAAATAGGGATTAAAAAAGAATTCAACTGTTGAAAACATAAGCCATCTTTGCCGGGATAAGGAGGGTGAGGCATGGGTTTTTGACTTTATAAATGTATTTTAACATCATCGTATTTGAATTATTCTAGTCAAGATAATCAATTAAATTATTTTATTTGGTAAACTTGAGAACGTATTCTATAATCAATTCACATACTCTTAGTCTAATAATTCAACCTTAATTAGGTGAGACAAAACTAAAATTAAAAGTTCGTGAACAAGTGTTGAAACAACAAACGATGTGCGGAGTGTAGAATTATATTATTCCCCGTAGGTTCTTATGTTTCATACATCACTATTTATAGATTACAATGCATGATAAAACCTAATAATCATAACCCAGAATCAGGCTCGGACCTCTTATACTTATCTACATTTTGAGCGCCGAAATTGCAAAAGCTCGAATTAAACTTTAACTATTAAAAAATAAAGCTAAACACGCAAACAAAACACGCGAACTGATTCCTTCTTTCATCCAAGTTGTCGTCTAAGTCCATTTTCCGTAAAATGTAGTATTGACATCAGAAAGCCCACGACCGGTGTTAATTCTCCCGAAAATGTCTCGTCTTAAAGCCGAGCTTCTTTTAGCCCTTTTATAAACATGATCTTTTTGGGCCGGTTCTGAAACGGATTCACCCAATTTATTTGCACATTTAGTGAGCTGTTGGATGACCCATTAAGTCTTTGAGAAACTGAATGTACATTTTCTTATACAGAGACAGTGAGAGACATAATGTATAAGAAAGAAAACAAGCAAGAGTGAATGAGAATAACAAGTAATCAGGAATCACAAATCATGAAAATGACTCGGAGTGAATTAATCGAACGATTGCGGTGAAGCAACTGAAGTACAATGACACATATCAAGACTATAAAATGAGAAACTCCAACCATGTAACAACATGTGCTTTCAATTAAAATTGTGAATACTTTCATGCGTTTGTGTGAAACTGTGAATTATCTTTGGAGCAATGATATGACGATCTATTACATGACTAACGAGTAACGACATGTCTAATTGACTAATTTATATATCATATGACACATGTTTTTGCCAATCTCTCTTTCTTAACTTTAACCCTTATCATGTTTTCAAATATTTTCATGAGGTATACTTTGTCATATTTGTTAAAGGGGCAATTTCATATTTCCCCTCCTTTTAGTTGGAAATTTCATATATACCCAAACATGCATTAAAAACATTGTACATTATGCATTCAATACTTGCACTTTGGGTATATATGAAATTAATCATAAAAGTAGGGTGATATATGAAATTAATCCTTTGTTAAATGTTAAAAATGAAAATCAATTTTCTTTTCTTATATTTAATGGTTCGGATTTTTTTTAGCGGTTATAAAAATTCTGGATAGGTAATTGACCATTAAATCTTTACATGCGATCTTTTCTCATAAAATTTAAACAAAACTGGGTCAAGAACATCATAGAGTTCCTGGATGGATTGGCATGTTCAAAAGAGTCAACAAGTTAGCCCGTTTACAATTAAGGTTATGTTAACAAATTTAAGCAGTTTAACACAGGCCCATTTTATCTTGTAAATACATTAAAAGGCCCAGTTTCACTTGTTAATGTTTTGCAAGTGAGATTGAAAAAAAAAAAAAAAGCAATCAATAAACCTAAAAACCGAAACCGAGCCAAACCGAAAATAATCGAACCGAACTAATAACCGAACCGAATTTGCTAAAACCGAACCGAACCGAAAACCGAATTCATATAAATATATATATTTTTTTATATATTCATATATATATTTATATATTTTTATGTATATTTATATATAAATAAATACTATTAAAAGGTTATCATAATATAATAAACACTTTTTATGCTTGAAATATATTTTTTAGCTAAATATTTATCTAATTATTAATTTTTTTTTTTTAAATAGTGAAATTCGGGTTATTTGGGTAAACCAAAGAACCGAACCGAATTAGAACTCAACCGAACCAAACCGAAAACCGAATTTGAATTTGGTTCGGTTCGGTTTTCGGGTTGACCTAAAAAAACATTTTAACCGAATTAACCGAACCGAACTAACCGAACAACCCGATGACCGAACCGATCAACACCCCTAAGTGAGATGCACACTTTTATTTTATTTTATTTTATTTTATTTTATTTTAAAAACCGAACCGGTTTAAAAACCGGATTTGGTTTTAGTCAAATAGTCAAAAACCGGTTTTGTGTAAAACCGATCCAGTTTGAAACTAGTTTTGGGAGAGAAAATGTCCGGTTTAAACCAAGAACCGGTTCGGTTTAAGTTGGTTTAAACCAGAACCGGTTCTCAAACCGGTTGAAAACAAACAATACAAACCGGTTTTCCCTAAACTGATTTTCCAAAAACCGGTTTTCGGTTTTCTTTTCAGATCAAATCGGTTTTCGGTTTTTTTTTTCTCACCTCTATAACACTCTGAAGTATGACGAATCTTAAAAATAAGATGTACCGTAAGTAAAACTAAGAAAGCTTAATTTGGATAATAAGATGTGTACCATGCTTAACAATCACCACTGAGTAATATATTCAATTTAACGTTTAAAATTGTTGTTTACATGGATATAGATATAGACAGAGATTAATAAATTTCTGGACTAAGATATGTACCAAGTACAATAATTAACGTGATTATGTCGTAATTATTATGGAAAAAGGGTAAAAATGATTCAGACTTTAACAAAGGCCCGTTTGCAATTAAGTTTCACTTGTTAAGATTTTCTGATTTTGCAGGATATTCCGATATAAACACTCTGAAGTCTGAATAAAGTTGGCAAAATAGAGTCGGGTTTGAGTCAAGGGCCTAGATGGGTTTGGGTCTATACGGGTCCGGTTAGATGGGTCTTCAAAAACACGGGTCTAAATGGGTCTGGGTATATATGGTTTTGGTCCAGTCAATATGAATTTTTTTAATCTGTTTTTTAAGTAGTAGATGAAAAAGTTAAAACAAGTAAAAAACATTGACCCACTAGATCCGCCTAGACCCGTTGAGTAATTACTTAATATTATATAATTGCACTTTCGATCAAATACCCAATTATATCGATCCGTAATATTTAGACTGTCCGAACAATCTCAAAAATTAGATGTACTGTAAGTAAAACTAAGAAAGCTTAGTTGGATAATAAGATGTTGTACAATGCTTAACAAGCAACCACTGAGTAATATAACTAATTTAACGTTTAAAATTGTTGTTTACATGGATATAGATATAGACAGAGATTAATATATTTTTAGAATAAGATATGTACCAAGTACAATAATTAACGTGATTATGTCGTAATTGTTTTGCCATATATATATGTACAAATACTGGTCGAAGAAGTCACTAGAGACACGTAATATCCCAAAAAATAACAGAAATTAACTTATGATTCTAGAAAACTATTGTGACATACGTAATGACGTGCCACTGTTTTGTCTTCGTAGCTCTCAGCATGTATCATACCAACCAGCCGTATGTTTTGGAATTCAAAATTGTTTTTTCCTCAACCACATGCATGATATCAAATAGAAAGATATCGATATCTACATCTTCTAGCTTGATGTCGACTCGACATCCTATACTGCATGCAATACTAGCTAGTCTGGATTTTGAAAAATAACTTTCATTAAATTTCTTGCTTTCTGGTTCGTCCTTGTGGTTTGAGCAAATTGAAAGCGCAGTCACTTCCTTTTCGAAAGTGCACTGGTCTCTCATATGAGAAACTTTCGAGTGGAATTTTCGTCCCTACTCAAAATGAAATGACAAAAACGCATTTAATTTTACTTTTCTATTATCCTTTAAATTCATTTTACCTGTTTCAATCAATTACAAACAAATCTAATTAAGTTTTCAACGGTATTATATATAAATGATAATAAATTAAACCGTCAAAAATCAAAACTTAAAAAATACTCCTACAATCACAATTTTGCAATTTTATAAAGATAGAAAAACTAACAATATTAGATAAATATTTTTTTTCACGTAAATACTAAGAATTAGTTCGAGTTTCGGATTTTCCCATCAGGTTCGGGTTTTTAGCCATCCCTAAATTTTATGTCTAAATCAGTAGTCTTGAACAAAGCGTAGTCATCCCCTCATCCCCACGTTGGTGACAGCTCGTACAAAAAACTACCAATTTAACCAACTCAATCACATTGAGGCGCAGCGCAGGGTAGAGTGGACACTGCTATTTAGCAACATAATTTTTTTTTTTTAAATTGTCCTTATAGCGTAAATTTTCTAAAATTGTCCGGTTTCTAAATATCATTAGAGGTTTCCTCTTCAACAATAACTTTCTAGCTTCATGCCTTCATACCTACCAACATATCAGGCTAAGTTCAACCTGCAACAATGGAAAGTAATTTACTATTTTCATTTTAACCCATTTCTTGTTTTGGAATATGAAAGTGAGTAGATTATTGCTTTTGTTCAGATGGTCCCTTCTTTTTAAGTTACCGCCTTGTTATTGTCCAAATTCAAGAAACAAACATAATCAGAATTGAAGTAGGCCATGATGATCTTTTATCTTCATGTTAATAGTCCCTACTGATAATGCAACACTTCGTATTCTTTTGGATGGTTGTGACAAAAACATGAGTTCACCACTTCACCTCAATTCTTATTGCTTCTAGAATGGTTGCTTATCAAAATTAATAGTAAAACGTTTTGTCTCGATTATATTTAGAATGGAACCAGGTTGACACCCTCGGAATTATTGGAAATAAGTAAGTGATCAAGATGATTTAGCGAATAATTAAGTGAGCAAGTGACCAACTTCGAGTAACTAAGAGCATCTTCGAGCATCAAATTCTTGCTACACAATTTAATCTTTATTTATAATATACTCTGTAATATGTGTATATATCTAATTAATTAACATATCCTCCCGTGCACGCTTGAAGCGTTGCCATAAATCTTACTTAATGTGTTTTGAGATAAGTCACAAAATATATCTAAATTTAATTATTTGTATATAAAAAATGTATATTATCTAATTTAAATAATAATGTTGGTTAATAATGTAAATTTCTATCTTGGCACTTTATGACCCTTTTAAAAAAAAAATGATATAAAAACACATGTGTCGATTTTGTAATTAAAAATAATAATAATAAAAAAAAATTATTTTTTTTTTGTTTTCCCATTAATTTTCTTACCTGGTAAACTTCGATTCCCAAAGCTAGACTTCTTTCAAGGACTAAATTGCAATCTTCAACTTTACTTCCCAATCTACTCATCTTCTTTAGTTAAACTCAGTTATGACCACCTTAATTCTTCTCACTACACGCACACAAACACTTGAGAACAATTCCGCCATTCCCTTAAACGGTAATATGTCTCGATGTCTTGACTTCGTGATTGCCTGTAACTCAATTGTGATATCAGATATGATGGTTTGCCTTTACCAGAGAGAGATTGCGCAAGACATGCATCATGCAATAGATTTGATGAATCTATGCCAAAAGCTTACTGATAAGGTCACGGGTAGGGGGAGCAAAGTGTTAAGCTCCAAAACTGAAAAAACTTGAGAGTTGCAAGGGCCAATGTGACAAAGCTTAAGAGACTTCAGACTGCTGATTTGTGTAAGGCAAGGGTATTGATGAGGATGCTTAGGAAAGCTAACAACAAGATTCTTGACAAGATTGTGTTTGTTGTGCGGCAGAAGGAGATGTAAGGGGTTGGTTTATAGAGGTTAGGAAGGTTATTTTGTTGTGGTTTATGATGCATGTAGATAGGGTTAGGGTTATTTTGTTGTGGTTTCTTCTAGTTTAGTGTTATGGTAGTATCTTAATATTGTACATTAATGAATGGGTCGTTTGATCCTGATTTTCATGGTAGAATGTGTTGTTTTTCGGTAGCCTTTTGTAATATATTTTGTGTTCAAATATGGTTTTACCGTTTTGGAATGCTTGAGTCGTATGATAAACATAAAATTTGCCATAAGTATTACTAATTGAAAACATAAACTAAAACATAAAAATGACATTAATCCAACTATAAAGCATACATATGAATATTAGGACAATTGAGGCTATTATGCAAATCTTGTCTTTCAAAAAAGGTAAACTTACAGTTAGATATCTTGGAGTTCCACTTATTCCTAAAAGATTGGAGTGAAGTGGATAAGTATTGCCAAGCGTAAAGGATGACACAGTGTTGCTAGATATCTTGGACATCACTTGTTGATGACGATGATATAGTGGCAAATTGCATAACTGGAAGTAACTGGAATTGGCCTCCTGAATGGTACATATCTCATCCTATTTTGCTGCAATATCCAGTACCAATGATAAATGTAAATAGAAAAGATAAACTAGTATGGCAGTCAAGCAATGGGACATAAATGGAGTTTTCTAGTAGCTATATTTGGAAGGATATTAGAATTCCATATGGTAAGATCTTAAAAGTCAAAGAATCTTCTGCTGTAAACAATGAAGAAGGTGTTTGGCAGATCAAGTTACAGAGGTCTTTAGTTGGGTTGTAAACGAACCAGACGAACACGAACGGAGCTTTGTTCATGTTCATTCGTTTAACTTTAACCGGACAAATAAACAGACACGAACACTTAAACGGAAGATTTTTTTTTTCATGTTTATTTATTAAGAAACTGAGTTGTTCATATTCGTTTATGTTTTTTTTTTGGGTAAAGGGGAGTAATCCTGCACCCTGGTAAATATATTAACCAAATAAACGTTTAAGTACAATGGATATGAGTGAAATCCCATATCTCAGCCCGTTCATATTCGTTTATGTTCGTTCATTAAGACACTAAATGAACGCTAAACGATCGAACATAAATGAACATACACAAACAAACATAAACTTTATTAAATTATGCATAATATATTGTTTTATAAGTATTGTTTTGTGTAAACAACCCCATTTTAAAAAAATTATACAATTAAAAGATATGATATACTAACATAAATAAATAAATGAACACAAACAAATGTTTACAAATGCATAATCGTACGTTCATGGACATAAATGAACGGACGCGATTTTTTTTCATGTTCGTTCATTTAACTGAACAAACGTAAAATATTGTTCATATTTGTTCATTTAATAAATAAACGAACATAAACGAACTTGTTACCGATCGGTTCATGAAATGTTCACTGAACGTTCACTTCGTTTACAACCCTAGTCTTTAGTAAGCCTGTCATGGATCAACACAAAAGATCAACGCATTTCTAAAAATTCAAAACAATATATACAAGTACATACACAAAACATAATTAGAGTGTTTGGACAGTCTCCAAAACACACGGAATATGTTTTTAAGAGAATTGAGATAATTACAGCATCCAACAAAACATTTTAGCTATCTAGTGTAGATAGCTACATTTTTCACCTAAATCACCATTGCAAGAGAGGATATCCTTAACGTCTGACTACTTTTCCCAATAGACGACAGCCATTATTTAACCTCTAAAAAGCAGCAGACCCCCTCACATTTAGAGACCAAAGAAGCTATCAATATACAATCACCCTAGCAAGCCCATCATATCAATACCCTTTTTGGTCGACTTCCCAAGTGGCGAATTTGGCGAATCCATGCGTATCATTCATATAATCGTATACTTTAATTTCTGATCGTGCACCTTAACTTCTAAAGATTTTGTGATTGGCTAATTCCTTGATTGTGAATAGCTGGCACAGATTCTTTATGGTTTTAGTTGTTCTTTTTAATTAGGTTTCGATTATTTTATTGCTACAATTCGCTTCATTCTACTTATTCATCTAGGCGAATATACCAGGTTCTCCATTACTATTTATTCCAATTCCTGTACTTATTGAATCGATCATCATCATGGTTTAATTGCTGCGCTGGGATCGTTTAATAAACCCTAGCTTTATAGCTAGGGTTTTACTGGTTTTTGTTTCCGAAGTCAAGACCTATTATTCTTCGTGTTGTTTCTGTTTCGTTCGCTTTAGTTGACTGTATTATGACAAGATCGGGAGAGAAGGATACTACTGTGAGTGGTAACATTGATGCAAACGAATCTGATCCTACTGGTAGTGTTTCTGATTCTCGTTCTGATGGACAAGTGGAGCCGGTTTCACTTGGTTCAAGCCCTAGTCATGCCGCACCTAGTCATGACACGCTTGAGGGTCAAGATACTTTATTGAAAATTCGTGCTATTGAAAAACAAATATTTGAGGGAAAACTTGTTCTTGTGGGTGAAGATGGGCAACCATTGAAACCTGCCGTGACTGTGGATGCTACTACTTCTACTGGGGCTAATCCAATTGAGCATCTTAAGGTACCGCAGTCACAGAAGGAGCTAGAGGAGATGCTTAATGCTATTGGTTATTATTCAAAACCTCCTCATGATACGAGTGGTCCTATGGCTTCTACTGTTAATGGCCATAATAATGCTAATGATAAGGTTGATACGAATGCACATGGGGCTTTGGAATTGAGAAGGTTAGTGCTTTGAAACAACCCTCTTCATCGTATCGGGTGTTACTTCTCTTGAACCAAAGAAACACACGTCAAACTTTCAGTAGGTTGGAGTGTAGTAAAAAGCTAATGGTGTGGATCTTTCGTCCGATGAAAGTGGTTGAAGAGGTGAACACTAGATTTGAGAATACTTTGTATGGGTATTTCCTTGGTCAACGCCTTGCTTTTCTTGTTGTTGATTACTTTGTACGCAATGCGTGGGCAAAGTTTGGTATACAAAAGGTAATGATGAATGCAAAGGGTTCTTCTTCTTTAAGTTCAATTCGAAGAAAGGTGTTGATGATGTTCTTGAAAACGGTCCTTGGTTGATTAGAAATGTACCTATTATTCTTAAACCGTGGACATTGAACACCAATTTACTTAAAGAGGATTTGACCAACATCCCGGTGTGGGTTAAATTCCATGATGTTCCTCTTGCTATGTTTTCTGATGATGGCCTTAGTCTCCTTGCCACACTGATAGGTACGCCCAAAAGTTTAGATGCTTTTACTAGCCAAATGTGTAAGGACTCGTGGGGCCGTAGTAGTTTTGCTCGATGCATGATTGAAGTGAAGGCGGATGAGGTGCTTAGGGACAGCCTTACAGTTGAGATACCGTTACTTGATGGGTCGGGTTCGACTATTGAGAAGATACGGGTTGAATACGAGTGGAAACCTCCTCATTGTGATAAATGTATGATTTTTGGTCATACTCTTATTGAATGTCCTAAAGTTGTTGAACCTCCTACTCAGCCTACTAAGCGTGTTAATGATGGTTTCAAGACGGTCAATAACAAGAAGAAGGGAAAGCAAGGTGGTTCTACTATTCCGGGTCAAGGAGGGTTTACTAAACTGTGTGGGTAAGCAGTTTCAATATCAACCCAAAAAGCCTCCTCCTGAACCTAAGAAAGTGGAAGTCACTAAGAAGAATGTTTCTGATGTGGCTAGTTCGAGTGGAACAAAGATCTCTACATCTAATAAGTTTGATGCTCTTAATATGGAAGATACGGATGCTTTTGGTAGTACTTCAAATGACACAAACAAGGATGTGGATTATGGTCGTACAATGGAAGTTAATGAAGCTAAGTCTACTAAGAGCAGTGCATCACAAGAACCCCTTGTGAGTGATTTGAAGGAGATGGATTCGGGTATGGCTCCTATAACTAGTGATTCTTGTATTCCGCCCGCCTCTTCTACTAAAAGAGTTAACCCTTTTTCTAAAGTGGGAGACATCGTGGTGTCTGATTCTGAAGATGAAGTGATTGCTAACCCATTAGATGAGTCTGTTAATCTATTCGGTGGTGGCCAAGAGTTTGAAGATGTTAGGAATTAGAAATTCCCGGTATTAAAGAGTCGGTCACCTCAAGTATATCTAATCGTTAGAATGCTCGTAGTCATAGTTATATTTAGTTAAGTAGTATTTTGTTAAGTAACACCATGGAGGACGGACGGGTCTTTACCCACTGTATGCCCGATCCACAGCCCGTTGTGTGGCGTTTTATGTAAGACTATAAATACTCTCTACCTCCCAAGGTAGAGAGTTGGAGCTCATAATAAGAATTTTCTTTCTCTCACTAAAGTTCCCTAAACCTCTAACTTTCTCTCTCTAGAATTTCACTTATACGCCTACTTTGTGTTATGGTTTGATGTGTATGTGAAATCCAATATCCTACAATTGGTATCAAGAGCCATGGTTAGATCATATCTTGCACATCTTTGGATTTCTAGTGGTTTTAGGTGGTTTTTGAGTTTGAAAAAGTTTAGTGGTTTGTGCATCATTTGGTTGATTTCTTGTGTTAAAGCTTGGATTTTGTTAGTACTTTTATGTTTAGAATCATCACAAGTGTTTAGGTTTTCATTTGGTAAGCTTGAATCATCTTGGTTGGGTTGTTTTGGATTGAAAAGTGATGTTTATGTGGTTTTTCTTGCTAGCGACTTGATATACGGATCTCTTTCTTAGTAGCGACTTGCTTCACAATTTTGTAGCGAGTTACAGTTTTGGAGCTAGCGACTTAGACCTAGCGATTAACGGTACAAGTAGTGGACTCTCCACTACGGTAGCTTGGTCTGCAGCGAGTTGCTCTTTAGCGACTTGAAGTTTTAGCGACTTGAGTAGCTTAATTGCTTTGCCAAAATTTTGCTAGCGACTTGAGGCTTAGCAAGTTACTACTTAGTGACTTGCATTTGTCTAGCGACTTGGGACTTTAGCGACTTGGGGGTGTAGCGAATTAGGTGTTAGCGACTTGGTGCATTATCTTCTAGCTACTTGGGTGATTGTTTACGGTTTTCTCTTGATTTAGTAAAATCCCGTGAAAGAATCTATTTCCGGTTTAATCATAGAGTTATAAAATCCCGTATAATCTGTTAACATGTCTACCAACGTTCCTACTATCATCTCCACTGTTGCGGAGGATGTTCAAGCAGCTGGTTCAGATACTCGTCCACCCATGCTTGACTGAACTGACTACGACTCTTGGGCTCAACGAATCAGATTGTACCGCCTTGGAAAGGAAAATGGTGTCAACATTCTCAAATCCATTGATGAAGGACCGTATCGAGTTGAGACGACTAGAGATGTACTTGATATTGCTGAAGATGGAACTCTGATTTACGGAATGGACAGACCAAAGATGTATGATGAGCTTGATGATAAGGAGAAAAAGAGATTCGATGCTGATATCGGGGCTTCTAACATTGTTCTTCAAGGTCTTCCTAAAGACATCTACAAGCTGATCAATCACAACACCGAAGCAAAGGCGGTATGGGATAATGTCAAGATGCTTCTCTCAGGTTCAGAATTAACTATGGAAGACAGAGAATCACAACTCTATGACGAATTTGAACACTTCAAGATGAAACCAGATGAGAGTGTCTATGAGTACTATGTGAGATTTCATAAGTTGGTGAATGACATGAGGAACATCGGAATGACTATGCCTAACATTCAGCTGAACTCAAAATTTGTGAACAACATGAATCCCGAATGGCACAAGTTTGTCACCTCTGTGAAGCTCACTAAAGGATTGAAGAATACAAACTATGAGCAACTCTATGCCTTCCTCCTTCAGAATGAGAGACATGCTATGTTTGAAAAATTGGTTCTTAATCGGTTCAAAACCAACGAGGAGAGACAAGCTCGTCAAATGACTCAACTGCTTTCTATTCAAACATCGGAATCACAACCAAAGCCTCACAAGTCATACCCATGGGAAATGGTAATCACAAACTAATTCCTGATCCTATGTTCAAACAAGCCGATGCTGATGCACACGTGGGTAATTTCATTAATCAACTAGCTCTTCTGATCAGTCAAAACATGAATTCTCTCCCACAAACCAATAACAACCTCGGAACAGCATCTAACCCACACAATCAAGCTACTGTTAAAGATGGGAGGATCGTGGTGCAACCAGTTCAGGAAAGACAGATATCGGGGAAGAGGTGGAGCGGTAGAGGTTATGTTGGTAATCAGAATCGAGGAAGGAATGGTAATCAAGGTCAAGTTAAGCTGATCAAATGTTATAATTGTGGTGGTGAGGGACACATTGCAAGGAACGGCACATCTCCAAAGCGTCCACAGAATGCTGATTACTTCAGAGATAAGATGTTGCTTGTGCAAGCTCGGGATAATGGTGCTGCTTTGGATGAAGAGGAATTGTTGTTTCTAGCTGAGGGCAATGCCAAGACCTATGATGCAGATGTGGATGAGCAGCCTATTCAGGAGATAGGTCACAATCATCGGAATGCCTTTCAAGTCGCTGATTGTGATGCATACGACTCTGATGTGGATGATGGACCTCCTGCACACACAATCTTTATGGCTAGCATTTCTCCAATGGTTTCTCCCAAGGTCTCCTCTTCACCACAAGCTGGCCCATCCAAAGACAAACTCATCTCAGAGGTACTAAAACTATACGATGATGTTGATGTGCAAAAGATGCATGACAAAGTACTATCAATTGAAACTTTTGTATCAAATATTGAAAATATGGGTAATATCAATGTTGTCCCATATGATCAATATGTGAAACAAAGTGAAAGTGAAGTTGTACCAAGTGATGCATCTCCTGCAGTCAACAATGACTATATTTTTGATGAATACACGCCTGTGCCCCGATGAGTCTGTAATATCCGAACTAAATGCCTATAAAGAACGTGTTGCTATTTATGAACAACGTGCTAAATTTGAGTTGACCACTCGTGAGCGGGAAATGGATGACCAAGTGCGTACAATCATTAGAAAAGTAATTTTAGAGAAGAAGTATTAAAACAAGAGTTAAATTCCTTGCAAGAAAAGCTTTCTAAAACCGCTAAGCAAAAACAAGAACTTCAAGAAAATGTGAAAATGCTTAAGCAAGAATTTAATGCAAAGGAATCAAAACTCTTGAAAGATTTTTCTAATCTGAAAACTTTGAAAAACAAACTTGAAAACAAGTTGTACATACAAGGGAACACCATTCAGACCGCTCACATGATCACTAAGCATAGGGTCCTAAGCGATAAGCATAGCATTCCCTTGTTAAGGAACCAAATCCAGAGGTCATTAAAAGGGCTAGAAATGCTCATAAGGTTCTTTATGATGGCAATGAAATCCTTAAACCTAGACAGAAACCTAGTTGCGTTGAGTGCACGGAGGAAGATAAGAAATCAGATGAAGTCACTAGGGAAAAGATGAACAAGAAATTAGATGATCCTAAATGTAGAGAGAAGAAAATAAAGATCACTCCCCATGATTACAAGAAGGAAAACTGGATTTCCTTGAACATGTTTAAACCTCGGACATTGTTGACTCCGAACAAGTTTTCGGAAAATGGATTTAGATAAGCGAAAGTCGAAAATATTGTTGAAACAAACCCTCCTCTTTGGAAAATGCCTAGAGCGACTGTATCCTCCTAATACACCAATGCATCTTGTTCCTAGAACAATTGCCACTAAAAGCAAGACCTTAATTAGCCAATATGTTATACTTCAACTATTTGTTGATTTTGAGAAAACTTGCAAGAAAAGGATCACACCCATTGGTATTACGGAAGGAGAAAGGGGTTTTGAGCAAATGAAAGAATGTTATTTAACTGAGGTCATGCCTTTCTTTAAACTTCTAAAAGATCACTTTGAGAGTCTTAAAAGGGGATAGAAACTGATATTAAGGGAATGGAAAAGGAATTTGATGCAATGATAGTTGAAGTTAGTGACTATGAGCGAGCACTAAAATATAATGAGATTGAGAGGAAGAACTTGCATACACTAAATGAGAACCTGATTTCTGAATGTATTGCTCAGGATGTGTTTTTCATTGCTACAAATTGTTCCATTAATGCTTCCAAATTTCATGAATTATCGGTTGCACTGAAAGTCTCCCATGATCGTGTCATTGAGCTTGAAAAACTAATTCTGAACTAAATGAGAAAATTGAACTGGATGATCACGACAATTTGGTTAAACATTTTTCTAAACTAGAAGTTGAGCATTTTAATTTACAACTAAAATATCAACATCTTAAAGAAAATGTCAAAACTTCAAATATCAAGACATCCTCAGATGCTCCAGAGTTTGATGCAGTTTTTCAAATTAACAAACGTGATGAACAGATTCAAGCTCATTGCAACACGATCAGAAAGTTGAAAGCCCAAATCTCTCAATTAAAGGGTCAAACGAACAATATGACAGGCTCCCAAATGCCTCCTCCTTTAGATTCTCAGAATTCTCAAACGTTTCATCTTCAAAACTTAGTTGATGCCTTACAAAAGGAAAACGAGAGTTTTCTAGAAGAAAATGAAAAAGTTAAACGACATTTTAAAGAGTTATATGATTCAATGAAAGTCACCCGTGACCAAAACAACGAAAAATAACGTCTTTACAAAAGGAAATTGAGAATCTGAGAAGTCAGGGAAATGGGAAACTGCCACTTGTTTTCAATAAGAATGTTGTCTCAAAGTCACCCTTAGATTGCAAATACACTGTGATGGTTAAATATATTCCTCCTCATCTTAGGAATAATGAACATGCTTTTCATGACTATTGTGCTCACCTTAAGGATAGTCTAGAATGTCTCCGTGAGATTGTTGAAGAGGATTTCATTAACAAACCTCTTGATAGAGAAATTAGGTTTGCTTGCCTCCGGGCCAAACGATCTCAAGAGCTGCTTGAATGTGTAATTGCAACATGTCCAAAACCCTTAGGTGAAAAAGGCAAGGCTGTGAAGCCTTGTTCTATGCCTAGTGCCAAGCAGGAAATCCGTTCTATGCCCAGTCTTAAGAAAGGAAACACTAATGTGCCTTCAAGTAGTTCAGATTCCGGATATGTTAGTGCTAAGAAAGTGAACTTTAGTGTGCCTGCAAAAAGCTCAAATCACAGTCTTAAGAAAGTATACACTAATGTGCCTTCTAGTAATTCAGATCCTTGCACATCAAGTTCAGGAATGCAAAAATTAGATCAACCAAATAATGTTCTCATTCCCTACAGAGTAATCAATGACATTAACGCGAGCAGGTCAAAGTCTCAAGACAATACAAGGAATGATAGGACCTGCAAGCTAAGAATGTGCATTGGAAGAGAGTAGAAGACCAACCTAGGAACTTTAAGCTTGAGTTGAATAAAACGAATCGTGTTGATTCTAGTATTAGCCTTAGGCATCAGTAATTAATTCAATTCGATACTATTTGCAAACCTTGTAATGATGTCCGCTTGAATTCTGTTGCTAATCATGAATGTGGTGTGAATGCTTTGTCTAATGATGTCAAATGCCCGGTTAAAATTGTTAATACTAATAAGGCAAAAAGGCAAAAACGAAAGATTGTTAGAAAACAGTGGAAACCCACAGGAAGAAATTTTATAAAGATAGGTTATTATTGGATACCTTTTGGCCATAAGAATAATCAGCTTTGTCCTCAAACTGATAAGACTATGCCCACTAGAAAATGGATGCCTACTGGTAGAACTATTCCCTTAAGAAGTGAACATACTTTGAATAGGTCAAATACGACACCAGCATTGCATCTATTCCCAATGATTCCATTGCTTCTACTTCTGATGTGGGTGTTCCAATTACTGTTACTAACCAAGTGGAACCCATTCTTGCATGGGGATCCCAATTATCCAGCTTATCCATTCTTGTCGTGTTCAACTGCAGATCGTTCAAATCGCTCTGTGGTACCGGACTCAGTCCGTTCCAAGCATATGACCGAGACCGGTCGCGGCTCATGAACTTTGTGAGCAAATTCATCAGGACAATTAGATTCGGTAATGATCATTTCGGTGCAATTATGGGTTATGGTGATTATGTTGTTGGTGATAGTGTTATCTCTAGAGTATACTATGTGGAAGGTCTTGGTCATAATCTGTTCTCTGTCGGTCAATTCGTGATTCGATCTAGAAGTAGCCTTCAGAAAACATACTTGTTTTGTTAGAGAACTTGATGGTAAGGAACTTTTAAGAGGAACTCGTGGTTCAAATCTTTACACCATCTCTATAGAAGATATGATGAAGTCTTCTCCAATTTGCTTGTTGTCAAAGGCTTCAAAAACAAAGTCATGGTTATGGCATCGACGTCTCAATCACTTGAACTTCGGCACCATCAATGATCTCTCCGGAAAGGACTTAGTTGTAGGTTTACCTCGACTAAAGTATGAAAAGGATCATCTTTGTTCAGATGTCAATTGGGAAAAAGCAAGAAGTATGCCCATAAACCCAAACCTACTAACTCGTCACAGAAGTTCTTCATACAATTCATATGGATTTATGTGGACCAATGAGAGTGCGGAATATCTTTGGGAAGAAATATGTGTTAGTTATAGTTGATGATTACTCTAGATTCACCTGGGTCAAGTTCTTAAGGACAAAGGATGAAACTCCCGATATCATCATCAAACTCATCAAACAGCTGCAGGTTCGACTTAACAAAACCGTCGAATTATCCGACGACAATGGAACTGAGTTTGTTAACAAACAACTTAGTGGAATCAGCCATCAAAGAAGTGTTCCACGAACTCCTCAACAGAACGGTGTAGTTGAAAGACTAAATCGAACTCTTGTAGAAGCCGCTAGAACAATGCTGATTTACTCAAAGTTCCAATGTTTCTCTGGGCTGAAGCTATTGCCATCGCATGCTACACACAAAATCGTTCCCTGATTCACACTGTTCATGGAAAGACACCATATGAACTTGTCCACAAAGAAAACCTAATCTCTATTTCCTTCGTGTGTTTGGAGCATTGTGCTATCCAACTAATGAGGGTCAAGACTTAGGCAAACTTAGAGCTAAAGCGGACATTGGAGTATTTGTAGGGTATGCACCAAACAAAAGGGATACCGAATCTACAACAAAAGAACCCGAAACATCATGGAAACAATTCACGTTACGTTTGATGAGTGACCGTCAAACGGCTCCTGAACAATTCATTCGCCTGACCCGCACTTCAAAAAAGTCCAATTGGTTCATCCCTTGTTCCAAACTCTTCTCAAGAAACTCCATATGTACCTCCATCTGAAGATGATTTAAAGAAATTGTTTGATCCTATGTTTGATGAACTTTATGATCCGAATACTAATGAGGTGTTGATCCCTACAACAGAGGCTGCTCATATTCCAGTGAATGAAGTCAATCCCTCAGCCTCAATATCTTTAAGTCAAGAAGCACCTGCTACTGATCCTTCAGTCTCATCAACAAATCATCATTCTTCAAATGTACATCATGGAACTGTTTACGGCATCAATGATGAAGTTAATCCCTTTGCTACTCCTGAAGATGCTCCATTTGAAAACATATTTGCTCCTGAATCTTCATCGAACCATCTTCTCAAGAGACATCAACTCGCTACTTCATCCCTCAACAACTACCACATGAACACCTTCGAAAATGGACTCACGATCATCCATTAGACAACATCATTGGAAATCCCTCTCGTCCAGTATCCATACGGAAACAACTTGCAACCGATGCCTTATGGTGCTTCTTCAACTACGTACTCTCTAAGATCGAACCAAAAGATGTTAAAACCGCCATGAATGAAGATAGCTGGTTCAATGCTATGCAAGATGAAATTGATGAGTTTGATCGACTAGATGTATGGGAGTTAGTACCTGCTCCAGATTGTGCTATGATTATTGCTCTAAAATGGATCTTCAAAGTGAAACTTGATGAGCATGGTGATGTGTTGAAGAACAAGGCTCGATTAGTTGCTAAAGGATACCGTCAAGAGGAGGGTATAGACTTTGAAGAATCTTTTGCTCCTGTGGCTCGAATCGAGGCAATTAGAATCTTTTGGCTAATGCTGCAAGTAAGAACATGGTAGTCTATCAAATGGACGTAAAGACGGCATTCCGGAACGGAGATCTTAAAGAAGTCGTCTACGTCAACCAACCTGAAGGATTTGTAAATCAAGAGCATCCTACTCACGTTTATCGTTTGAAGAAGGCCCTTTACGGTTTAAAGCAAGCTCCAAGGGCATGGTATGATACACTGTCAAAGTTTCTTCTATCAACCGGATTTAGCAAAGGAGCAGTTGATCCAACATTGTTCACCAGGAAGTCGGGCAAACATTTAATTCATGTTCAAATTTATGTTGATGATATTATTTTTGCCTCGACAGACCCAATGGAATGTGATCGTTTTTCAAATGGAATGAGTTCAAAATTTCAAATGTCAATGATGGGACAAATGTCATTTTTCTTGGGATTACAAATTTCACAAAGTCCCGGAGGCATTTTCATAAATCAATCTAAATATGCAACGGAGATCTTAAAGAAATTTGGATTTGATTCAAGTGACCCCGTTGACACTCCCATGATTGATCGAACCAAACTAGATGAGGACCACTCAGGGATCATGATTGACCAAACAAAATATCGTAGTATGATTGGATCCCGATGTACCTCACGGCTAGTAGACCGACATCTTGTTCGCTTTGTTTGCATGTGTGCTAGATACCGTGGCTAAGCCTACTAAAAAGCACCTTGAAGCGGTTAAACGGGTATTTTGGTATCTCCAAGGAACCATCAATATGGGTCTTTGGTACCCGAAGGACACCGGTATGTTACTAACGCCTATGCAGATGCCGATCATGCAGGGTGTCAAGATACTCGTCCGAAGTACATCCGAGGTGCTCGTTTTGGGTGATAAGCTTGATGCTGGTCTTCAAAGAAGCAAATGAGTACTTCTATTTCCTCTACAGAGGCTGAATACATAGCCATGTCATCTTGTTGTGCTCAAGTCTTATGGATGAGATCTCAATTATCGGACTATGGCTTTGAATTCAACAAAATCCCTCTGTACTGTGATAATAAAAGTGCTATTGCTCTCTCTGGCAACAACGTTCAACACTCAAGAGCAAAGCATATCGACATTCGACATCATTTCATCAGGGAACAAGTGGAAAAGGTGTGGTGGAACTCTATTTTGTGAGGTCTGAATATCGGTTAGCAGACATCTTCACCAAAGCTCTTCCAAGAGAACGCTTTGAGTTTATTCTTCCACGTCTTGGCTTGAAAAGTCTTCAACCAGAAACACTCAAACGTCTTGAGGAGGAAGACGAGGAGTAAAGGTCTATCTTCATCTATCTCTTGTATATATCTATTCGAAAATCAAAATACAAAATTATAAAACCTTCAAAACCCATAAAAATCTGAAAAATTCGAAAAATCTTCAAAAATATTGTCATTTTGTCATGCGTTTTTCTCGGTTCGATAATATCTACGGTTTTGATGTTGTCATTCAAAGAATGACACGGGACTTTAGATGTTGTTCGAATTCAAAAAAAAAAATTCAAATGTAAAAGTTAGATTGAATGAAGCATTCATGGATGGAAGGGGTATTTATACACAATACACGACTATATCTATATAAAGATCCCCCATGTTACAAACTATTCTATACTAATTGACTAATTAACTACTAAACAATGTAAATAACTACAAGTCTACGAGCTAACATATGCTAGACTATAATTGAGACACTTTAACATGGAATTTTCAATTCTAACAATCTCTAAGGTCAATGAAATACATTTTGATTCCCAGCATTCTATCTTTGACTTCGTTCTTGAGCTCGTAGACTTGAATTCTTCAAATCTTTGTGCTTTTGTAGCGATTCTTCAAAGTCATTGATTTGTACTTTCATTTGAATGATCCACATCATTGATGATCTTCGAGCTTTCAAAAAAATTATTTTTGGGAGAAGGAGAAACAATGGTTTATTGTCATTTCAGGCAGTAACCCGCTCTTTCAAGGAAAGAACAGAGCCATACTTTATCATGTTTTCAAAATTCCATGCTCGGATTCTTTAAACATTTATCTGAAAACAAATGCTTTGAAAAATAACTCAGTCTCTGTTTTTGATAATCATCTAGACTTATTTGTCAAAATATCAATCTCTCAATCAACAACCTATGTCATTGATTGAGGGGAGAATGATTTCAATTAAATTAAAAGTTATTTGGCATTCAATTGTTTTCAAAAGATATTCAAGCATGTTTTATCAATGGAGTCTAAAGTCTTAAAATCCGATCATTATCGGTTAAAACGCTTTCATAATCAAGTCACAATTCTCCTTAAAAGCTTTCAAAATCAATTTAAATCTATAAGAGATCACAAATCTCAAATGATTTGATAATTGTGATCGGGGAGAATGTGTGATTTAAATTGGATTTAAACTGATAATTCGGTAAATGGTTTTATAAGGATGTACAAGCTCTCCTTCCCACATATGACAAACGATTTCAAATTTTCCATGCACATGTTGAGGGGAGCATCTATCTTAAACCTATGATTTGAAACGTGATAACTTATCTTAAGGTGCAGGTTCCCTCTAGTATGTGCAAAACTCTTTTCAAATCTCGAGGCACATATTGAGGGGGGAGCAAAATCATGAAAACCTCATCCTTCCCCAAAATGCTTTATCTACTTGATTCGATTAGGGAAGTGATGTTGATATTTTTTTCTCTTGCCTCCGTGTGGAAAACTATTTCAAATACTTGATTCACATGTTGAGGGGAGTTCTTCTTCTAAAAATATCAAAACAATTCAGATACAAAATGCTTTGATAAAATATCATAAGTATCTGGATTGATTTTCAAATGGTTTTCAATTGGTTCCTATGGCAGATGAACAATACCAAAAAGACCGACCAACTTTACATTATGTATGGTGATATAAGGACGATAAGGTTAGGTATGTGTTCCCATGATCCGCCAGAACCGGAGGGATCTACCCAGGGACTATCCACTAGTTAGTGTAGAGTTCTTAGGTATGATGATAAAAGGAGAAAAATGAGATATGGGAAGAGTGCGGACTAAGACTGAGCTAGTACTGGAATAAACCCAACAAGGTTCTTGCTATGAAGTCTCGGTAAGCACTGAAGGGGTTGAAGAATGAAAAAGAATTGAATGAGAAAAGGGTGAAAACAAATAGCCCTCCATATATTCAACCTTAGGGCAGAAACCGGGTTCAATTCAAATGGATGGTAACATCGGTATTGAAGACAAGACGTCATGGACCCAGTGACGCACTGCACTTCAACTTTCCAAACCACTCAAGTTCCTCTTAAAAGGACTTGTTTCATTCTCACGGGGAACCGACATTATCTATCAACTTTCTCTTAGAGATTGTTGATATTGAAGGAGGAGACCCTCTCCCTAGTCTCCGATATAGGATCCAAATATGCACAAATTGAGTCTAGTGCCACGAGATCATCAATAAATCTCATTAGGACACTTTCAATGAAGACTCTTTGTTTCACACAATGTGGAAAGAGAGATTATATCTTGAGTCCTACGCATTATCCTTGTGGTATTGCCAGAACATCTGAGTGATATGCAAACATACTCACAATGAAGATGGAAAGCCTTCTGGAGCCAACATCTAACTAGCTCCTGGTAGGTGGCATGTGAGATCTATTATACAGATCAACCATGTGACAACTGAACAGAAACAATGGTGCGATTCATTCTTTTGAATCAATCCCGGTTCAGGTTATGGATTGACGGATACCTTTGAAAAACCGGTCTTTGTGCTTTAAAACTCTTTTCATTAAGCACGTCGACCGTGTACTAATTTTTCAAATCAAAAGGTGTTTTATGATTGATAATTGATTTTCATTAAAACCTTCGTTATATTGCAAAAACAATTTCTATTGAGCAATACACGATTGTTTTTCAAATCTCTTTTCATCAATCGTGGACTTAAATTCGTTGGTTCACTCACTCCATGTTGTCTTCTTTGAGACGTTTCGGTTTGAGAACAGCTAGAGCAGCTACGAAACCCTGTCAAGGAAATTCTTCGTAATTATTCCCGATCACAGGCATTTGTATCTGATCAACGGGAACTGTGGGCCGTGTACCTCAATTCAACGAAAGTGATCAAAGACACTTTCGTGCGATTTATTGCTAACTGTTGTATGCAGGTACACCCCGACGTTGCTGATCGTAATGAAGCGGTCAATCCATAGCCGCATGCTCACACAACACATTCATATCAAAATATATCATGATTGGTGCATCAATGACTCTGATATTCTAACTCCATGCTTCGCTACGGCTGCCAATATCATGAATCAACTAAAGCTTCCGCTACTCTGATAAGAAGATATCATGATCCGAATGTGAGCATGTCGGTCCTAAAGTCACAACATCACATAATACCAACACCACAATGGATGTATCAGAGATTTTCTATTAGCCGATGATCTCAAAAGCTGGCTCAACATTATTATCACGTGGATCAGGAAAAGACCTCCACTTGGATTAACCAAACATGCAATGAGTGGAATCAATGACTACGAGCTTCGAGCAAAGTACTACATTAAGAATGCAAGATCAATTGTTAATGTAATATCTGATTGTATTCAATGTCATTTTAGTATATGGTTGAGGTGACCTCCCTTAGGGGAGATTGTTAGGAATTAGAAATTCCGGTATTAAAGAGTCGGTCACCTCAAGTATATGTAATCGTTAGAATGCTCGTAGTCATAGTTATATTTAGTTAAGTAGTATTTTGTTAAGTAACACCGTGGAGGACGGACGGGTCTTTACCCACTGTATGCCCTGATCCACGGCCGTTGTGTGGCGTTTTATGTAAGACTATAAATACTCTCTACCTCCTAAGGTAGAGAGTTGGAGCTCATAATAAGAATTTTCTTTCTCTCACTAAAGTTCCCTAAACCTCTAACTTTCTCTCTCTAGAATTCCACTTATACGCCTACTTTCTGCTATGGTTTGATGTGTATGTGAAAACCAATATCCTACAGAAGATGAGTATGATGACTATGACTACGATGACTATGCGAAGCAGGTTTCTGATCTTCCTGGGAATTTGGATGCTATTAATGCCATGTATGGCACCAAGCTTCAAGGACCTAGGAAGTAATTTTCTTTCGTTATGTCCTATGTTATCATTTGAGTAGTGGTTTGTTTTCTTATTTAGAAAATAGGTAGTATCTTGTTATGTAAGCTTTATGCCTATGTAACGGGCTGAGATATGGGATTTCACTCATATCCTTTGTACTTAAACGTTTCTTTTGGTAAATATATTTACCAGGGTGCAGGATTACTCCCCTTTACCCAAAAAAAAAAGAAGCTATCAATACCAGGGATCATCATAAGCTAAAGATCACTCTTTTCAAACTCCACCATGTTAGGCTATAAGTTCCATATGTTCTTAACAATTGGTAATTGTTAGAATCCATAATTATGTTCTTACTACCAAAATACATATAAGTTAAATACATATATTGTTTTTAGCATCCATAGATGCTAGAACCAGTTCCCAAAAGTAACTATGATGCTGCCATAACCACCATTCACTGCCTCCTTTTCATGTTGCTGCTGCTACTGCTGGTACATATCACATTTGCTCCTGGAGCTCTTAAACCAATTATGCTATTTGTGATTTTGACCTAAGTTTTAGGTCTCTTGTCAACAACAATTTTAGGAGGCACCCATGAATCATCATCAATGTCTGAATCATTAAAAAATGTCCAATTCAGTATCATCAATGGTGTCATCTATAATGATCACTTTAGGTACTGTTGTGTTTCCTTTGGATTTGATGTCTGCAAATATTATTCAAGAGCCAAAATGCAGCACAAACTCCAAAAAAAGTATTTTCATCATAAGAGCTTGAATTATTTTTACCCTTTTTCCATACCCTTTTATTTATTGCCCGTTTAAATAAATCTTCAAGATTTGTTATCCTGCAATTCAGATCCTCACAAATCGCATCCAGATTTTCACCTGTGATCTTCTTACATCCTTTATAATCACTCTCATCTACACTTACTTTTCTCTTTCTCTTGTTATTTATATAGATAGAAAAAATGAAATCAATATAGGAACATACTAGTATATGCATAATAGTGGTGCATAGACATTACTAGACCTAACTACCATTTCATACTCAACTAAACTATCTCATCCAGACCCATATAGTTAAATGTAGCCATGGTCTAGGTGAACTAGCACTGAATGATCTTGGACTATTGATGATGCTTGAGTTGTGTCAACTTCTTATTATATGTGTGCGAGGTATGGGGTGTTCTGTACATTGGTAATGGGTGTGTTTGGCATAGTTAGGGAAATGTAGTCATAGTCTAGGATATCCTTAGTTGTTGTGGTGATATAGGTGATTTAGTATTCTTAGTTGGAATGTTATGTTTAGTTGATAGACTGGTATGAAATAAGATGTATTTTCCATTTTTATGTTGTGATCTGGTGGTGTTTGGGACTGTCATACACCATCACTCAACAGTAGTCTTCCAGATCATTCAACCAATCATGTCACTCACTATGAGCATATAATACCCTGTTTATATTATCTAACAGATTTTTCAATCCAATTTAAGCAAATTTAAATGACACATAAATGAACTATAAAACATTAACGTACCAACATCCGCAGGCTCTTGCTTCCCCTCCTCTTTCTTCCACTGCCAACAGACCTTTCCTCTTACTTTTTGGTGTCATTGTGCTCGGAGGCTCTTGCATCCTCTCCCTCTTCCTTCCACTGCCAATAGGCCTTCCTCTCCTCCTTTTGTTGTTATTGTACTCGGATTAGGTATTCAACCGAATTTCTAGGCATTCCCCTCCCTCTTTTTGTCTTTACAACAAGGTCATTCCCGCTTCCTCTTCCATTTCCACGGGTAGGAATAAATATCGCACCACTACCACCCATATGCACTTCGTTGTAAGTTTTTTTTCTTAGCCATTCAAGAATATCATCTATCATCTCCTTGCCTATGTTCTTATATGAACCATATTTAGCAATAACTTCATCACCAAATGTAGCAAGAACTTTCTCAAAGACTTTTCGTCATTTAATACAACTTTTGACCACTCCTTTTCGACCACCCCCTTATTATTTTTCTACCATAGTTAGTGATTGAGTTGGTTTTGATGTGTGTAGCGAATGGAAATTAGGATTGGGCTGATTTTGTTTAATTGTGTGTTTTTAGGGAAATTAGGGTTGGTTTAGGATTTATTCGTATTTTAATTTCGGGTTTAAATCCTTGTGTGGGTTCTAATGATGAAAGAATATCTAAGTTTTAAAATAATGGACCACATTAAAACTGTGAAGATAGAACAGTGTAATGATGATAATGCCCTCATGTGTTGAGCATGTGATGCTACTTAACGGGAGAACTAACGCTCGTTAGGTATCGGTTGCCATTTTGCAATGCCACATCAGCTTCAATGACCAAATTAAAACAATTATTTTAGGTGGTTTTTTTTTGCAATTTCTGAAAACATTGGAGAAGTAATTTGCAATTTACCCTAAATTTAAACTCAGCTCCATGCATCTTTACAAACAAACATGCTATGAAATGAATTTTGGATTCATATTTTATAAGATTTCAAAGATAAATTAAACTCAGAAGCAGAATTGATGTCATTTGTAGTGAACAAGGAGATAGAGTGGAGGGCAATAGTGTTGCAGAACAATTTGTGAAACATTTCCAATAGTTTCTTAGGAAGGATACTCATGTGCAAGCTTTTGATCCCAGTACTCTTAATATTTCTACCAAAGTGACTCAAATAAATGCCAGAGAAATGGTGGTTCCAGTTAGTGACAAAGAAGTTAAAGAAGCTCTATTTGACATTTGTGATAACAAAGCTCCAGGTCTAGATAAGTATACATCTAAATTTTTCAAGAAATATTCGGTTACTATTGGCAATGATGTGTGTTTGGCTGTGAAAGAGTTTTTCAGTAATGGTAAACTCCTTAGTGAAGTCAATGCAACACTGATTAATTTGGTTCCCAAGGTAAGCACCCCAATGAAGGACTCTGAATACAGGCCTATAGCATGCTACAATGTTGTCTATAAGATCATAAGTAAGATCATCACTGTCACACCCCCAAATTACCTGTTTTGCAGCGGAATGGAATTCCTGGGGGATGACTGTCATAGCACCACAATCACAGCTATATTGAACGACCTAAAGTGTCGTTTGGAAAACACATCGTTTGATTTAATAAAAAATTCAGAGTTTACAAAATATAGGTCCCAAATGAAAATCAACATGTGCGGAAAATAAGTTTGGTACAAGTCAAACGATATTTTTAAAGTGTATAAATCCCATGTGAGACGCGTCGTCACCGCGACTCTATGATATGTCCACATGCATGCCATGAAGTGAATGCCTTAGTTACCTGAAAATACATTGCTAAAAGTGTCAACACAAAGGTTGAGTGAGTTCATAGAGTTTATGTAAATGTTTTATACGACTACCACAAGTATAGGCCATGTATGACAAATATGTCACAAAAATGATACCATTACTTAAGCACATGACACCGAAGCTAGACTGATCATGATGTTCGCCCCAACAGAGTGTTTTGCCAAACAACTCAAATAATGATATTAAATGAAATGCATCCGTTTGACCAGTTGGAATCCACCAACCGGATGGAGGAGTCACCCTCAATAGATCTATCCACTCACCCTCGCTTACCCAGTAATTAACGGTTCATGATTTCTGATATGGGGACATTTAATTGGCAATGAAGTAACTTAAGCAATGTAATGAATTTGATATACTTGGTATCGTAATAAAATGATGTGCAATGTATTCTCCCCCGTAGGTTTGAAATAAGTATAAACTTGAATAAATCGGGGCTATGAAAACTCACCTGGTGCAATGATAATGATGATATAATGGCAATACTGAAATGAGGCGCAACCTCTGACCGTGACCTATTATGAATGATATGTTCTAATGTAAATCATGAAACAATGTCGTGCATGCAAACTCATATGATATCCATACCACTTGTACATTTGAAAATAATGTTTATCGTCGAAATATATGTTTATGACATCTCGTCATATTATAAAATACTTTACAAGCATTTAAGTTGAAATGATATCCTACGATAGTCATTTTGTGATTTATTATGAAATTATAACTTTTCGTCGTAAAATAATGTCATTTGACAATTTCATGAAAGTGACTAAATAGCCTTGAAAAGCTAGTCGTAAAATGGTGCACGTCGAGTGTTAGGAAACAAACTCAACGGTTTTGGGAAGCTTGTATCATTATCTCAAAGTTTTAGCATTTAAGTTTTTTATCATAGAGGTCTCGATCATGGAGAAAAAAGTAGGTAAAGTATAGTACTTGTATACAAAATATTGTTTAAGGTAACTTTCGGCAAAGTTTGAGTGTCCATATTTTTTTCGTTACAACTGCGCTTGACGAACGGTTGGATATTTTGGAAAATATGCTTGGCGAACTTACTTTTACTAGAAGACATCGTTTCATAAAAAGTACTCCATCAATGTTAAAAACGACCCTCAACCTGGTCGTTTGCGGCCGTAATGTTTGTCTAATAGAAATATATTAGTTTTGCTTTTATAATATAGTTACGGCAACTTTATTTAAACGCGTGTAATTTAATCGTTACAAGTCCGTTTTCTACGTTTTATATGTCCTTAGCTTCGTATTAAAGTATACTATTATATTTTTGATAATTCGACACATTTTATAGCGCTTAAGACTCACTTTTGACTCGTAAAAAGTTAAAACAATATGCTGAATTTTCTGAATTTTATAGTTCTCGTCGTCAAACTTGAAAATATCATAACTTCTTCGTTATAACTCCGTTTTAACCAATTCAAGCGGCCACATTTTCGTTTTAAAGTATATTTTCTAAATATCTAGTCCAAAAATTTTTACCTACTGTCGAAATTTCCAGAATTCAAAAATATGATCAGACCTTTAAATAAAGTTGTCGAAATGAGTTTTTCTCGCGCAAAACCTATTCTAACCAATTCAAACCAACGCCGAAGCTATTCTAATCCTACCATACACCTTCTTAGGGTTTCATGGGTTCCTAGACATCACCAAAAGTGATATGTTTCAAGGAGTAATTATTGGATGATGAATATATATTTATAACACTTAAAAACAACAATAAGTGGTATATACATCAATATGACTTGCATGTTTTTCTCAAGCATGATGAAATGAACATAATATAAATATGAAAGATGAATATGAACATGAAATGCTTACTAGTTACTTGATGAGATTAAATGAACAAGGGTTAATCTAAACACCCTAGGTTTTTATTTCAAAACCTTACTTAAGAGTGTGCCTAGATTGATATGAACTTGACTTGAAATTTTTTTATGTTCCCCTTCTTGATCTACTATGTGGCTGGTTCTATGGGAGAAGAGAGGAAGAGAATATTTTAATTTTACACTTAATGATATGAATGATCTATGTGAAGAGTTTAGAGTATATACATTATAAGTTAGAATATATTTTGCAAATGAAGAGTGTGAATCACCCTTGTGTCGACAAGGGTGACTAGCACATGCTAGTGTGCATTTTTTTTTAGGTAATTATATGTAGTGTAAAATGTGTAATTATTTAGGGATAATTGGTAACTTGTGTAAATATTTGAGCTTGTAGGGTAGCGTTAGCTAATAATAAATTTTAACGGGTCAAAATAAAATATACTGAGTTGTAACACCCTGTGGACGACACGACTTCAAATCATTGAAATTTAAATCTTTTACGCGGAAATGACTTGACATCAAACTGACCTGCTGCTACTAATCGTTGAACTGATAAAATTTTGTAACTAACTGACCCTTGAAAGTATTTTTACATGAAACTAAACTCAATTATCTTCGAAATGACGGGTGGCTCGACCCGTGACGACTTACGGTTAAAAAGATATGATTTTTCCAAGTTTGTTCTCCAAGTTTGTTCTCCAAATGATTTGTTCTCCAAATTTTTGTTCTCCAAATGATTTGTTCTCCAAATTAGTTTAAAACACAGGGTAAACTAATAATATTATTTTTATAATCTTAATATGAGTATAAAAATATATTGGGATAATTTTTGGAAGCATCGGATCAAATGTTCAAAATAATTAATTACGCGATAGCGTTTATTTAATATGAAATTACACGTTTAATGTAATATGCAAAACCATGCATGAACTAATATGATGATAATGATTTGTAGACTAAACCTAGCGTATATGAAATGTCCTTGATGATTGTTCATGAATTCGCAGCTAAACCATTAAGGTTACGCGAATTTGATACTCGTAAACCTAGTTTACGAAAAATGATGAATAGTGACTCATGAATAGTAATTTTCTCCGGGAATGAATAGTGTTTCTTGAATAGTAAAATTTTGAAATACCCTTTCTAAATATTAAATCAACTTCGAAAACGATGAATAGTAAAATGATGAATAGTAAATTCCCGAGATGAATAGTGAAATTTGAAAATGACCTGAAATTGCGAGTTGTCACAATCACTAACAGAATAAAGAACACTTTATGCAAAATCATTATCCTAAGTCAAAGTGCATTCATTCCCCATAGATAAATCACAGACAATATTCTTCTCACTCAAGAATTGCTAAGAAGGAACAATTGGAAAAGTGGTCCTAAGAGAATGGCAATGAAGATAGATATTTAAAAGGCATATGATATAGTCAACTGGGATTTCCTTGAGAATGTTTTGGGCCTGTTTGAATTCCCTATTCAAATGATAAAATGGATAATGGTGTATGTTAGATCATCTGTATCAATGGTGAAAGGCATGGATATTTCAAATGGGGGAGAGGTCTAAGGCAAGGTGACCCTATGTCACATTATATTTTCACCCTTGTGATGGAGATTTTTACTCAGATCCTTCAAAAACACATAAATTCTGACAATGGCTTCAAATATCATTGGGGTTGTAAGTAGCTCAAGATATCCCATCTATGCTTTGCAGATGACCTTTTAGTGCTTTGTCATGGGGATCTAAAATCTACTAATGTGATCAAAGGTGTGTTGGAAGAATTCAGTGCTATATCAGGATTGAAGCCCAATCTTAGTAAAAGCACTGTGTTTTTTGGGAATGTAGGAGAGTAGTCTATGAATGAAATACTTTATATTCTTCCATTAAAAGTAGGAAATCTCTTTGTTTCCTACTTAGGAGTCCATTTAGTCACTAAACAGATTGGCTTCAATGATTGTAAACGTCTGATTGACAAAGTCAAATCAAAGGTCAATAATTGGAAAAATAAAATGCTTTCCTATGCAGGCAGACTACAACTTATTGCCTCAGTCCTAAATTCTATGCAAGTTTACTGGGCTTCTGTCTTCTTTCTCCCAAAGTCAGTTGTGAAAGATATTGAAAAATTGCTCAAAGAATTCTTATGGTGCCAAAGGGATTTGACTAAAGGAAAAGCCAAAGTGGCATGGAAACAAGTATGTAAACCAAAAAAGGAAGGAGGGCTGGGAATCAAAGATTTGGGTGAGTGGAATGAGGTGCTTATGGTTAAGCAACTTTGGAATGTTGCTAGTAAAAAGGAATCCCTTTGGGTAAAGTGGATCAATGTTATCAGGTTAAAAGACAAGAGTATTTGGGAAGTACAAGTTGATAGTAACTCAAGTTGTGGTTGGAAGCAACTAGTATCTTTAAGAGACAAGGCTAAGCAATACATGATGTACGACAATGAAGGTAGAGCATATTGGGCAAATAGTAATGGAGACAAAGTCAACTTCTCTATCAACAAAGCATGGATGGATTGGAGGATTAGCAATGAGACTGTGACATGGAGTAAAGTGATATGGTTTTCTCATTGCACACCCAAACACTCCTTCATTGCATGGCTAACTATCCTTGGTAGACTATCTACTCAGGATAGATTACTTAAAAGGTACCCAGGTGTTAATACAAATATCGTCATTAAACGTTATTTATATTTTTGATCTTTACCTAAGTTTTGTTAACGGCAAAAGTAAATTTAATTTTTATAAAGCTTAAAGCTTGTCAAGTCTAATCGATATTAAAACAAGCTTTTTCAAATAATATCTTCATCACTCAAGCATTTACATTGTGATTAACCATAATGAGTGATAGGAGTTTTTAGAATGTTTTGGTTTCTTAAAAACTAAACATTACATATGTATTTACATATTTCTAAAAATAGAAAAACAAACACATGACATCATGTGATGCATCATTGAAATCATTGGAAGATTTCACAAGATTCTTTGTTTAGATTTATGCTCTACATATCTTACACAATCTTGCATAGATATGGTTGACTTTGGCAAGATTTTGAGATCTTGCTGTCAGACCTCGGCGGCACCAAATATTATAACGGGCGGAACCCTTTAAAGGGTTCCGTGGTCCGTGGTGCATGCTGAGCGTTTTGGCTATAAATAGCAAAGCTAAACCAAGTAGTTTTTCATCCCTTTCTATCATACTCTCATACATTTCTTCTATCTAACCTTTCTAACTCAGTTTCATATCATATTAGTGATCTCTTTTGTAGCAAAGAAGATCAAGTCACATTCAAGCTTCAACGAGAAGTTGGAAGTCTTGTTTGTTTGGTGTTGTATGATCTTGTGTTGATTCATACTTCATTGTTGTACCAAACTATCATAATCTTGTGAGTGTGAGTGGTTAGTATTTTAGTCCTTAAAATACATTGTGTGTGGGAGTGGTTGTACCCTTGGAAAGAACTCGACATTTAGCTTAGTTTCGGGAATAGTGTGTAAGCGAAGTGTAAAGGTTTCTCCGCCGGTGAAAGGAGCTTGTTGACTAGTGAAGTTAAACTCTCGAGTGTGAGACTCGGGGAGTGGAGTAGGGCAAGGAAAAAGAGTCCTTGTAGACCGAACCACTATAAACAACTTGTTGTGGTTTGATTATTTCTTTCCTTATTTACTCTTTACATATTGTTTACATATTTCACTAACATATCTAAGATCAGCATCAATCGATCTTTCAATAAGTTTCAAAACAAAGTTTTTAATCGGTAAAACTATTCAACCCCCCTTATAGTTTTCTACAATTGGTACCAGAGCCTCGTTGCTCAAGAATTTCTAAAATATATTGTATTTTATAAACTTGAAACGATCCATGGATTCTAAAAACTTTAAAGAAGGGAAATCTATGCAAAGACCACCACTCTTTGAAACCAATGGATTTATCTATTGGAAAAACCGTTTTGAAACATATGTAAAATCAAAAGATATAGATTTTTGGTTTGTTATTGTTAAAGGGGATTTTAGTTCTACAACAAAAGATATTTCTGTTGATGAACAAAAGAAATTAATTGCAAAAAATAATGAACCTAAAATGATGCTTTATAATGCTTTGCCTAGAAAAGAATATGAAAGAATTTTTATGTGTGAAACCGCCAAAGATTTTTAGGAATCTTTGATTGTTACACATCAAGGAAATTCACAAGTCAAGGATAACAAAATTGATCTTCTTGTTCAACAATATGAACAATTTGTTATCCCTGAAGATGAAACCATTGATTGTGGCTTTGCTCGCTTTAATACTATTATTACATCGCTTAAAGCACTTGATGAATCTTTTCGTAGTAAGAACTTTGTCAGGAAATTTCTTAGAGCACTCCATCCGAAGTGGAGAGCTAAAGTGACGGCTATTGACGAATCAAAAGATCTCTAAAAAATGTCACTAGACGAGCTAATCGAAAACCTCAAAGTACACGAAATGGTGATGGAGAAAGATTCGGAAATCATCAAAGGAAAAAGAGAGAAAATCAAATCCATTGCTCTAAAAGCAAGAACGGAATCAAGTGATGATGACGAATCTTGCTCCGGTAGTGAAGATGAAGAGTATGCCATGGCGGTTAGAGATTTCAAAAAGTTCTTTAGAAGAAGAGGAAAGTTTGTAAGACAACCTCGAGAAGAAAAGAAGCCATTCCGAAAAGATCGGGATGACAAAAAGGGTAAAGGTGAAAGAAAGTGCTTTAGATGCGGTGATGCAAGTCATCTAATAGGAGATTGTCCTAAGCCACCTAAAAGCAAAACTCAACGAGCTTTTGTAAGTGGTGCTTGGAGTGATAGTGAAGATGATGAAGAATCAAGCAAGGAGGAAATCGCTCTAATGGCACATGAGTCAAATGAGGTACATTCCGACTCATCTTATTCTTCTATTGATGATGACACTTTGCAAAAACAATACAATCAATTGTGTGAGCTAAGTCTAAAAATCATAACTAAAAATAAATTTTTAAATACTAAAAAGGAATTTTTAGAAAATGAAGTCTATGAGTTAAAAGAAAAGGCAAAACGATTAGAAAAGGGAAAAGCAAATGACGATGATTGCAAATCATGTCAAGAGCTTAATCTTGAAATAGAAAAACTAAAGCTCACACAAGATGTTCTAATCGAACATAATTCTAAATTTAAAAGGTTTAACAAAAACATCGCTTGTGCCGATGAAATAGTTAGAATTCAAAAAACACCAGGAAACATGAATGGGCTAGGATTTAATGAGGTATTAATTCCAAAGAGTCAAAACAAAACGGCCGAAAAAGACAAACAAACTGTCAAAACCCAGGCAGTACAACACGGACCAGATGGACCCAAAATAAGGGATCCGTACGTTGAAAAAAAGGGTGCCGTAGGAACCTCAGCAGGACAGAATGTTTATGATACGGACCGTAGCGAATTTGTCAAAGTAACAAAGAAAACCAAGGATAGTGTTAAACTAAAACCCGTGTTACATCAGAGTAGGACTTGCTAAAAATTAATTTAGATAAAAAACTACTCAACAACGACATAAAACACCTTTTGCCAAACGCCCCTTTCCTAAGAGCAACCACAACGTACAACCCAACTATCAACATAACGGTTGGAATCAAAACTTCCCTAGACCATATCAAACTCCAGATTACATGTCATGGAATCCTTACCCATCGTTTCCATACATGAATCAAATAAATGGTATGTTTAACCCAAACGGACCCATGAGATATTGGGGACCAAATGCTTGAGTTATTTGCTTCTTAGGTATGCATGAAAGTTGGATTGGAACCTGATGAGTGGATAAAAGATAGTGGATGCTCACGACACATGACGAGCAACAAAAGTCTCTTCTCATCATACCAAGAGTATGACGGAGGTAATGTCACTTTTGGTAGCAATCTCAAAAGCAAAATTATTGGCAAAGGTACGATCGCTCATAACTCCCTAACTATTGAAAATGTTGCTCATGTCGATAGGTTAGGATTTAATCTACTTAGTATTAGCCAATTATGTGATAAAAAGTATAAAGTACTATTTGAAGAAAATGGTAGTAAAATACTAAAAGATGGTATCACCATAGCTAAAGGAGTTAGGAAAAATAACATATACGTTATGAAAATAGATAAAACATCTAATGACAAACTTTGTCTAACAACATTAGATGATAGCTCAAATCTTTGGCATAGACGCTTAGGTCACGCTAATATGAGACTTATACAAAACCTATCTTCAAAAGAGCTAGTTAGGAATTTACCAAAACTTAAATATGACCAACATTTTTGCGACGCTTGCAAAATTGGTAAACAAACCAATAGTAGTCATAAGTCTAAAAATATGGTGTCCACATCTAAGTGTCTAGAACTTTTGCATATGGACTTGTTTGGTCCATCCGCTATAAGAAGCTATGGAGGCAACTTATACACTTTGGTCATAGTAGATGATTACTCAAGGTTTACTTGGACGTTGTTTTTGAAAACCAAAAATGAAGCTTTTGATAAATTTGAAATTCTTAGCAAGAAAATTTAAAATCAACTAGGTGTTAAAATTGTGTCGATCCGAACGGATCATGGTCATGAATTTGACAATGAAACACAATTTGGAAACTTTTGTGATACAAATGGTATAACACATAACTTTTCGCTCCTCGAACACCTCAAGCAAATGGAGTAGTAGAACGTAAAAATAGAACAATTCAAGAAATGAGTAGAACAATGCTTAATGAACAAAACATTCCTCAAAAGTTTTGGTGTAACGCTGACACTTCTACATATATTTTAAATAGAGTCTTAATACGTCCTTTCTTAAACAAAACACCATATGAGCTTTATAAAGGTAAAAAGCCAACTTTAGGATATTTTAGAGTTTTTGGATGTAAATGTTTCATTCTTAATACTAAAGATTATCTCACCAAGTTTGACCCAAAGTCTTATGAAGGTGTATTTCTTGGTTATTCTCAAACTAGTAAAGCTTACATTGTCTTAAACAAAGAAACAATGAGAGTCGAGGAATCGTTGAACATAACATTCGATGAAAGTCTACCTCCCTCTAAGGCATCACCTTTGGTAGATGATGACTTAGTTGAAAGTCAACTTGTAGAAAGTCAAGAAATAATTGAAAATGACAAGGAAGATGAACCATTAAATAATGAGATTATAAACATCAAAGAATCCAAAAGTCATCCTTTAGAAAAAGTCATAGGACAACTAAATCAAAGAACCTTAAGATCACAAGCCCAAAATCAAAGTAATCATTTTTGTTTTGTGCCTACCATCGAACCGAAAAATATAAATGAAGCAATAAAAGATGAATCTTGGGTAATTGCTATGCAAGAAGAGTTAAATCAATTCGTTAGAAATGATGTTTGGAAATTAGTTCCAAAACCTAAAGATCAAACTATAATTGGAACGAAATGGGTTTTTCGAAATAAAATGGATGAAAATGGTGTAGTGTCTAGAAACAAAGCTAGGCTTGTCGCACAAGGTTATAATCAACAAGAGAGGATTGATTATGATGAAACTTATGCACCGGTAGCTAGGCTCGAATCTATTAGAATCTTACTTGCATATGCATGTGCTTATGACTTTAAATTATTTCAAATGGATGTTAAGAGTGCGTTTCTTAATGGGTTTATTAACGAAGAAGTATATGTTGCTCAACCTCCCGGTTTTACCGACTTTGAGAAACCACATCATGTCTTCAAACTCAAGAAAGCATTATACGGTCTTAAGCAAGCACCAAAAGCTTGGTACGATAGACTTAAGACTTTTCTTGTTGAAAACAAATACACCATGGGATTAGTAGATAATACTCTTTTTACCAAGAAAAAGGAGTCACACATTATCATTGTTCAAATATATGTTGATGACATCATATTCGGATCAACTTGTCAAGAGCTATGTGATGATTTCTCTAAAATCATGCACGATGAGTTTGAGATGAGTATGATGGGTGAATTAAACTTCTTTCTAGGACTCCAAATTAAACAACTAGAAGATGGCATATTCTTTAACCAATCTAAATATATAAAAGATATGCTTAAGAAATTTGGTCTTGAAGATTCAAAACCAACTAAGACACCCATGTCTTCGGACACTAAACTCACCAAGGATAAGGAAGGCGAATCGGTAGATAACACTAAATATAGAGGAATGATCGGTAGCTTACTCTATCTCATGGCTAGTAGACCCGACATTATGTTTAGTGTTTGCCTATGTGCTCGCTTTCAAGAAAATCCAAAGGTATCACACTTAGAAGCCTTAAAAAGGATATTTAGATACATTAAGGGAACGACATGTTTAGGATTATGGTATCCCAAAGGAACGGGTGTAGAAACTATAGTGTATGCCGATTCGGATCATGCCGGTGACTATGTCGATAGAAAAAGTACAAGTGGTATTTGCACTTTTGTCGGACATTGTCTCACCTCATGGTTTGCAAAGAAGCAAACGACTTTAGCTATCTCAACTACTGAAGCCGAGTACGTCTCAGCCGGAAAAGCATGTCAACAAGCTCTTTGGATGAAGCAAGCTCTCGTGGACTACGGAATTTATCTCAACGATATCGTTATATTTTGCGACAACAAAGGAGCTATTGATCTCAACAAAAATCCCGTCCAACATGCTCGTACAAAGCATATTGAAATCCGTCATCACTTTCTTCGCGACAATGTTCAAAAAGGAAACATCTCAATTGAGAAAGTATCCTCCGAAGACAACATTGCCAACATTCTAACCAAGCCTCTCAAACGAGAACCATTTAATCTTCTTAGACTTGGTTTGGGGTTAATGGAACCAAACATGTAGGTAAAACATAGCCTAAACCTTAGAACAAACAAAACAAAACAAATTTGTTTTAAACCTGCTACTGTACCCACGACACAAAACGACAACAAAGACGGAACCAAAAATTTGGTGCCGTCTGGTCCGTGGTGACTATAGTTGCAAAAGTGCTACCTACAAAACACCTTCTTCCTCACAACCGACTTCCCTAAAACGTGCAAACATTAGACCTAACTCATTGTTGATATTTTCTCACCCACTAATCATTGAAGTTAACATCATTGTAAGTATCCTAACTACATTTTATCTCTTAATTCTGAGTCTAGGATTCTAATTTGTGCACAAAATCATTACATGGGGTTTTGTATATATTCTTGTACAAAACATGGATTCAATTGGCAAATTACATAACTAGTCATTGAAATTAGGTACTACATTATCATATTGCATAAACAAATCATGTTTCCCACTAATCAAAAGATAATGACTATAAGGTTTTATTCAAATAACCAAACACCCCATGTCAAATTTTTTTTTGAAAAGCTTCTCACTTGTAGGAAAACAATTTTTCATTGTTAATACAAATAGAAACGTTAAAATTTTCATCACTTGCATGCTCTTGAATACTAAAGGTATTGCATAACTAATATGCATTCCCGGGTATATTCAAATGAAGCCACATTGAATTAGGAGCGTTTGGGTTATCTCATGCCGTTTGCCAAACACCCTCACTAAAGACTATTTTATGCATAAAAAGAGTCGAGATAACCGCAACTCCAAATCATATAGGCACACACTAGAATTAAAACGTTAAGTTTATTCTCATTTTTAACATGTAAATTCTTGCTCATAGGAATAACCATGGTAGCCGCAAGATTCTATGATCACAAGGATACCGTTAACTACATTCCCAAACATCACAAAACCAAAGGACTTTCCAAGGAACAAGTCAAAATCTTTAAGAGTCTAGAAACAAGGTACTTCTATGAGGGTAGAACCATTCACTCCTCCTTTGTCGACAATACCAATCTCCGTGAAGAGCTGGCCGCTATTCAATTCGATTGTCTCCTTGACATCGATGAACCTATTTGTCCTAGGTTTGTGTTAGAGTTCTATGCTAGTGTCACCGGTTTCATTGATGAAGAAGTTGAGTTTAGCCTTAGGTTTAAGATCAATAAAAACGAATACACCATCTCCTTAACCCAATTTGCTCAAGTGCTAGGAATTCCCAACCGAGGGACATGTGTCTACTCGGATAAGTGGTCACTCACCATCCTTGATGCATTCAATGATCGCTCTCTTCCCTACCAAACTCCTTTAGCGGATAAAGATGTCATCCGTGAACGCCTATTTACTCCAAGGGGTGATACAACCCGAGTCACTCGAAAGGGAAAGGAGGTGAACCGAGATCCATATGGAATGAAGCTCAATGAACTTAAGCCCGAATTTAAGAAATGGGGGGAACTACTTAGAGCCAACGTCATTAGCACCATAGGGAATAGGGATCATATCAACGCTTGCCTTTGTCACATGCTCTACAACTTGTCCACCCGTCAACCATTCAATCTAGCCTACTACATTGCTAGGAGAATGATTGATATTCCAACTCAAGGTTCGGTTGCTCTTCCTTACGGGATGCTTCTCACCCGTCGCTATAGAGCCTTTTCACCAATTCCACCAAGCCCAAAAGGGTTGAAGCTTGACTATAAGCTCATCCCTCACATCTTTGTGCCCTTGAGTGACGAGCAAGTGGCTAAGACAAAAGGCAAAAGAGCAAAACCTCCAACTCCATCATCATCATCATCAAATAGCTCCGAGGATGGTATTCCAAATTCTCGCCTTCCACCTCATGAGTATTATGCGTCTCTTCCCGAGATTGAGAATGAATCAGCGGAGTTCAAACAAATAAAGGGGATGTTCAAGTGCCTTGGTAGGATGATGAACAAGATTTACAAGAAGTTGGACAAGTGAGGGTCCTTTTAAGGAGTGTTTGGAACAATACATTATCTTTAATGTTTGATACAATTTGGTTGTTTTTATTTTGTAGGATGATAATATAACTTACAACAATGATGTATGCTAACAATTTCATGCAGGGGGATAACACAAGTGTGTTATCAAATTTTACCCATTTTCACTTTTATGTGAAAATCGTTAGCCCTTGGTCAAAGTCTATGCTCCACTATGTTTGTGTATGTGTTATTTACTTTTCCTAACTAGAAATAATTAATGTCACATGTTTTGAGCAAAATTTCAGGGTCCGAAAAAGTTCTCGACACCTAAAAAACTGTTCTGTGGTGATTTATGGTGTCCACGGATCAGACGGCACCAAAGATTTGGTACCGTCTGTTATAGAAATTGGTACCGCCGTACCTGTACAGTCGGACCAGGCGGCACCCTTTTAAGGGTTCCGCCTGTGTAAAATTTTGGTGTTGTGGATCCTCTAGGTAATTTTCTGAATTTCGCTTGTTTCGACATTCCAAATTACCATACATTGCTTGTAAGTTAATCTTGACTAGTTATTACCCATATTAGAACTAGTATATCATACTTAGGCATTTAGGAAATCCACTTCCCACCAAAATTCAAAAATTTTAAAAATCCACCCAAGGAGCTCTTTTGCATAAAGGAATGAACCAAAAATTTGGTTCCTTGCAATCCGTGGGTAATCTGATTGTTAGGATCCCATAATCATTAGAACTCATTTATTGCAAATCTTTGTCAATTCACTCCATCCTTCATGAATGGATTGACTTGGGTGATATGACTAGCATTTAACCCACTTTCAAATCATTAGGAACCTCATCCCTTCTATGGTTTAACATCAAATCAAACACATTTCTCCATATTTTTCACTTCTATAAATTAAGAGGTTTTACCATGATCATCTTCACAGATTCTCAATTCTTACCATCTACTAGCAAAAGTTTAAGTCAAAATGACAAAAACTTCACCATCAACCAAGCCTTGCAAGAAAACCGCTAGGATTAGCGTAAGACCTTGTTGCTTTGTCAACTTGAGCTCTTCCTCCGAGTCATCTCCACTAACCATCTCATCTCCCATAAGGGATGACACAAACCTCACTCTAGCTACTCCTACACCACCTTCACAATCACCCATTACCATCACTACTCCACCACCAACAAAGACTCCAAGCTCACCACCACCGACTCCCCTTCAAACATCAAAAACACCATCACCTCCAAAATCTCCAACACTCATCCCATTGGACTTATTTTCTACACCACCGACTTCTCCAAATCCTTTCTTGGAGGACTTGGAAGATTTCCCTCCTAGGCCCAATCACCCACCACCATTGCCATCATTTGGTACTATTGAGCGGATTGCTCATGAGTCTCCTAGACCATCATTTGACCCAAACGCCCCATTAGGGGCAAGACCTCTTCTCTTCCACCCCATCCATAAAGACATCCATGGTCCTTTGTATGGGGATCAACCACTCCCTACATCAATGTCTCCTCACATAGAGGACATTGAGGAGTCCATGTGGGAAGATCATCCCACAAGAGAGGAGATTCAAGCCGAACTCCAACATCTCCATCAATTTTCCAATATGGTGGATTCTCATCTAAGTGAGGCTATGCAAATGCAAAGTGCTTTGCTAGCCTCAATAATCACCACACCAAACACCAACACCAACACCAACATCAACACCTCCACCATTCCACCACAACAACACCATGAAACATACTACCCTCCTAGGCATGGTTGCTCAAATTGTGAGCAAACCGCCCAAACAACCGAACGGACCCGAGTGATGGTCCATGAGTTCCAAGAGGAAATGAGGTTCATCCTCAATCACATCCTTGAGAGTCTAAATGCTCTTGCCCATCCACCACCTCAATAGGAGGGTCATAGATTATCTCCTTTAAGCATTTTTTTTCTAGGATTTTTCTTGTATTTTTCTAGGACTATTTCTTTTTCATTGTATTCAACACTTCATTGTGTTCTCTTTTCATGATTCTTAAATCATGAAAAATTTTAACGAATGAATGGTGGTTTATATATTGTTGTTGCTTATTACATAGTGTTTGGAAATGCTTGTGATGATGACTATTACTAACAATTCTTTTTGTAGCTTTTTCACAATCCATGTATGTTTCCATTGGCACCCAATTTAGGGAAAGCATTGGTCAAGGGGGAGATAATGGCTAAGGGCTCATTACATATTCCGTCTCGCATCTTCTTTTTGTTGAGACAAAAAGGGGGAGAAATAGAACTTGGATATTTGACTTTCTGAAAAAGTCAACATGATACTTCATTGGTAATATTTGACTTTCTGAAAAAAGTCAACTGCATATTTTGACTTTATGAAAAAGTCAACATCATGCTTCAACTAGTGAAGACTTTGACTTTCTGAAAAAGTCAAACATCATACACTTGCATTATCATTTCTTTTTCAAGTTCTAAAACTAATATTTTTATAACTCTTGTACAATCTTTACATCTTTTATAAAAATAAAATTTATGTTTTGTCCTCAACAAAAAGGGGGAGATTGTTAATACAAATATCGTCATTAAACGTTATTTATATTTTTGATATTTACCTAAGTTTTGTTAACGACAAAAGTAAATTTAATTTTTAGAAAGCTTAAAGCTTGTCAAGTCTAATAGATATTAAAACAAGCTTTTTCAAATAATATCTTCATCACTCAAGCATTTACATTGTGATTAACCAAAATGTATGATAAGAGTTTTTAGAATGTTTTGGTTTCTTAAAAACTAAACATTAAATATGTATTTACATATTTCTAAAAATAGAAAAACAAACACATGACATCATGTGATACATCATTAAAATCATTGGAAGATTTCACATGATTCTTTGTGTAGATTTAGGCTCTACATATCTTACACAATCTTGCATAGATATGGTTGACTTTGGCAAGATTTTGAGATCTTGTTGTCAGACCTCGGCGACACCAAATATTATAACGGGCGGAACCCTTTAAAGGGTTCCGTGGTCCGTGGTGCCTGCTGAGTGTTTTGGCTATAAATAGCAAAGCCAAACCAAGTAGTTTTTCATTCTTTTCTATCATACTCTCATAGATTTCTTCTCTCTAACCTTTCTAACTCAGTTTCATATCATATTAGTGATCTCTTTTGTAGCAAAGAAGATCAAGTCATATTTAAGCTTCAAAGAGAAGTTGGAAGTCTTGTTTGTTTGGTGTTGTATGATCTTGTGTTGATTCATACTTCATTGTTGTACCAAACTATCATAATCTTGTGAGTGTGAGTGGTTAGTATTTTTGTCCTTAAAATACATTGTGTGTGGGAGTGGTTGTACCCTTGGAAAGAACTCGACATTTAGCTTAGTATCGGAAATAGTGTGTAATCGAAGTGTAAAGGTTTCTCCGCCGGTGAAAGGAGCTTGTTGACTAGTGAAGTTAAACTCTCGAGTGTGAGACTCGGGGAGTGGAGTAGGGCAAGGAAAAAGAGTCCTTGTAGACCGAACTACTATAAACAACTTGTTGTGGTTTGATTGTTTCTTTCTTTATTTACTCTTTACATATTTTTTACATATTTCACTAACATATCTAAGATCAACATCAATTGATCTTTCAATAAGTTTCAAAACAAAGTTTTTAATCGGTAAACTATTCAACCCCCCTTCTAGTTTTCTACACCAGGGAAGCAGGTTCAGTGTCTATTATATGAAATGTGCCTAGACTCACATGAGCATCTCTTTTTTGAATGTCCCTTCTCTACTTTAATTTGGAAGGATATGAAGAAAAGAATCAGGAAGGAAGAATGGCCTGATATTTGGAAGGACATCCTTGATGAAGTGATTAAACTGCCTTGCAACAAAACTATCATGAGTATCTTGAGAAGGCTAGTCATTGCACCATGTGTGTACTACATTTGGAATGAAAGAAATAGGAGACTGTTCAGTGATGTGAAGAAGAACTATAAAGAAGTGCTGAGAGACATCATCAACAATATAAGGTTCAGAATGGCACGTTTGACTATAAAAAGATTTAACATGGTAACTGAGGTGTATGATCAGTGGCAAGTTCCTATGAACATCAAGAAGAGCAATGAAATAATGATGGAAAATTGGAGTGAAAACCAAGGCCCTTGAAGAAAGATGTGCCAATGTAACAATATTGACAGTTTAAAGGGCTGTTTGGTATAGTGGAATAGAATATGCTTTATGCAGTAATTGGATCCTGTTTTGGTATATTTATTGCAAGATTGATCTCTGTTACTTCCAAGATCATTGAATAATCAGGCCATAACAATGGAAAGTACCTTGTACCTTGGAGTCTATTCTGGTATAAATGTACCTACTTGATCCCTATAGCTCTACTAATTTGGCCTTGGGAGGAAACTAGTATCTATCTTGGATCAATAGGAGGTCTAAACAGATAAGATGTACCATAAAGAAGGGCTCTTCATTGCGAAGGGAATATGGCTTGGGTGGACAATGTATGATGGGTGGAATAGAGATGCATGAAAGATGGACCTTCTTGGTCCACCCAATACATTGTCATAGGAGGTAATGGATGGGCTTCACTCAAGGAGTACATTCCCAAACAACTGAAGCCATTTTGAAGAGATGGAAATGTAGATTGTTTGGCATAGCCCTTGTGTGGAAGGGTTACGGGGTTCCTAGTGATGCCACTCTTCTTTTCTACTTTGTTCACTGTGGTTGCAGGTTGAGTGAGCCTGATGGGAAGGAGTAGTGGAAATGTAGCTAAATGGTATGGTGCATTGACATGGTGAATTCAGTTTCTGATGTATGGAAGTAACCGAGATGAAGCTACTCTGTATTTGCCCTGTTTGGCCGAAGTATAGAGGTGTCTGATATGTGTAGTAATATCATATATTGGATGGATGTATCTTTTGATGTATTGCATCTGTTTTGGGAGCTGTCCAAAACAGTTTCTGATATCTTATGTTGTAAAACATTTGGAAGATTAATGCATCAAAAAAAAAAAAAAAAAAATGTCCCCCCTCACCTTCTCACCCAATAAAAATAAAAATAAAAATAAAAATAAAAATAATACTATAATACAAATAAACGAAATATAGACTGACTTCTATTTCTTTTCTCTCGAACAATTAATCGACTTGATATACCATAACAGAATATACAAGTTTCTTCTAGTTATGCCGATGGAGGCCTATTAGATTGTCGTACGTAATTGCAACGACAAAATGTTAAAGGGACTTCTTGTCTTTTTTTGAGCTTTTTTTGCTTCGTAACCGGCCGCAAAACAAATATTAAAGCATTAAGAAATAAAAATATGTTAATAGCCAGACGATAACTTTGGACCACTTTTTGTAACTCTCGTCAACCATCGGGTAGGTTGTGCAATATGCAATAGAATTCTTTTAGTATTTTGTCACATGCATTAGTGAAAAAAAAACCCTCTATAAAAAGCCTTTCAAACACATTTTGACTCACCATCAACACACATAGACTTCTAAAAGACCATTCTGTACCTTTGATGCACTATGGCTTCAGAAACTCTAGACTCAAGTTGTCTCCCTCTACAAGAAAAAATAGTCCATAACAACAAAACGGCGCGAGCCATAGAGCTCTTGATTCTTTCTCTTCTTGTCTCCTTACTTGTTTATCGAGTCATCTCTCTCAAAGACCAAGACCACTACTTCCCATGGGTCATTGCACTGTTGTGTGAGTCGTGGTTTGCTTTCATATGGGTTCTTGAGGTGTCTCTCAAATGGAATCAATGCAGTACCAGAACGTGCCCTGAACGACTCGTGAAGAGGTAAGTTCTTCTTCAAACTTTGTAATCTTGAGTTTACTTACTTTTTCTTATTTCATGTAATTAGCTGTTTTCAAAAGTACTTATCTTCGGAAGTCTGTCAAGAAATAATGACAACCTTAATGATTTAGTGAAAAGCTAGCTTTGTTTTCGACTATATAAACTTTTTTCCTTAAAGGAAAAATATTTGTAGTTAAAGATTCTGTAATAAAGAGAATAGTTATCATTTTCATTATCATGCATGTATATTATGTGACAAATGTTACTATATATGTTATTAGGGTATGCGAATCAGACTTTCCACCTGTAGACATCTTTGTCACCACTGCAGACCCCATCCTGGAACCATCTATCATCACAATGAACACGGTTTTATCCTTGTTAGCGGTCGATTATCCCGTCAACAAGTTAGCACTTTATCTGTCTGATGATGGTTGCTCGCCTCTTACGTTTTATTCACTTGTTGAAACAACAAAATTTGCAAAACTGTGGGTGCCTTTTTGCAAGAAGTATAACGTTCAAGTTAGAGCTCCATTTCGATACTTTACACCTGATCAGTCTATGCCGTTAGATGATGATTCAATGGAGTTCCAACAAGAATGGAAAAAGATGAAGGTACGCAGTAGAATCCCATTATATTAAAGTCACAAAAATAACATTTTTAGATGGCTGTATTTATAAATCATGATTATGTTTTTATCTGAATTAAATCATTAACACTCAATAACAAGACATTGCTTAATTAGTGGCTTACTTTTTTAGAATATATATATTTGAATGTAAATAAAATTACTTTCAAATTCGACTATTGTGTCACAATTTATTATCTAATCATATTTATTACGTAAAAGAGGTATGTTATGATAATATACTTTTTACATAATATTTTCACAAAATGATGTGTCATGCCAATTGAACTCAAGTACATTATCTCTTTTCTTTTAAATTTTATGCATGCACAAATCATCATTTGTGAAGATATTTTATGAAATTATGTGCTCTTAGCAATTAAATTATCTATTAAAGTATAGTTTTATTTTATAAGAATAATATTTATCATCAAAATGTCTAGATGTTAATTCAGTTGCCTTTTTAATTAAAAAAAATTTCTCTAAATAGTACAACAAAAAAAGGTATTTCTGATTTAACTTTTTGGATTGCTAATGATATATCTTTTACAAGCAAACATCCAAAAACACTTTGTTACATCATTTTGAAGTAGTCTGTTTTAGCATGTACTCTCAAACACAATTTAAACTGTATCTATCAAACTATTTTTTTTTTTAATTTAAAAATATATTTAATATACACTAATTAGACTTATAAATTATTTTAATTATATATAGTTATATACTTTTTCCGTTTCATATGAAGTGTCCACTTTGAAAATATATAAATTTTAAAAATTTTCCACTAACTTTTTTTTGAACAACAATCAATATATGTTATGAATTAGAAGCCTTAACAAGAAGCTAGTGCCGAGATATGGATTACAAAGTGTTTATACAAGCAAATTTGGGATCGGTTATCCACAATCGAGATTGATTTTCCTATTCCGCACTACCTACACTCTTCACCAATAAAATATTGTTTTCATTTACAAAAATAAATTTTGATTTGTTGAAATAAAAATTAAACACTTATTAGGAATAGTAGCTAAGTTTAAGTTTTGCTTTAATTTAATCACTCTAACTTTCTTTTGATCATAAGACCACTCAAAATTTCAATAATGTTCCATTGTTGTGAAATATGTATGCGTAAGTGACCAAAAGGGAATACTTCTTAAACTTGGCTATTATTTTATAATTTTTTTTCTTCATGGAACATAACTTGATTATACATTAAGTTAGTTGAGATTAATAAAAATCAAGGGTGGGCATTTATTGCTACGGTACGACCAAACAAGGCACAATAGTATATTAGAGAAGAGTTATTTTACATACCAAGCTTTTTTCACATACCAAGGGACTCATCTCCACCATCCATTAAAAAAAAAAAATCAATGTAGAGATTAGAAGCATTTTATTATATCATATATGATCTTTTAATGCAAATTTCAGTAACGTAAAAAAACGAAAAAACTTTAAACAAAAAGCGCAAAAATATCTAAATTTTTTTAGTCGAAAGTATATCATAGGCTCTATCTATGTAAAAGATAATTAAATGCCGCCGCAATAATATATATTTTTTTCGCTTAACGATTAACGGTTTGAAAGATTTTGATATTTGAAAAAAATGATGAAAGTTGGTTTTTAAATTGTTGGGATTAATCTCATCCATTATATCAAATAAAAATGGAGGGTGGAGATTGATCCTGGTATCAAAAAATTTTTGTCTCAAATGATCTTAAATCATTATATTAAACATGGTTTTGTTGAACATTTTCACCAATTGAACAATATTAAAACTTGACTGATTTTTGTAATTAAATTAAAATTTGAGTCACTTAACTAAAATAATCATTAAATTTTGTTACTATTAGGCAACATTTTCCCTTAATTTTGCTCTTATAATTATTCAACCATGATGTTTTCATAGTTAGTTGCGTTTCAAAAGAAAATCAATAAATCATGATTTCCTGTTTTTGAACTTAATCATTAACTTAGTATTAGTGACAAGTTTGTGACTATATATGGATCTAATTGGTAGGCCTAAACATAAACCTAATATAAACCTAATCATTAGCCTAATATATTGCTATTTTGTGACAAATGATTAAAGGGTACTTCTATTTAAAACAAAAAATTATTAACCTAAATTAGCCTTAACATCAAAAGTTGTAAATTCATTTAAGACTAAAGTTGAATTCACATACGGAGTACTTTGGTTCCCAATGTCATGTGATTCTTTTCCATATATATGCGATTGGTGAAGCTTTAGTGGTGCCCAGTTTGGTCACGTCAAAATATAAAGGAGTATAATGGTTGCCATTCTGACATTATTCACATGCTATTTTGTTTGTGTATGATTACAGAACGAATATGGTGATCTTCTCAAAAAGATTGACCTTGCCGCTCAAAAGCCATTTCCATGTGATCGTAACTCCGACTTTGGTGTTTTCTGTGGCGTTCACCGTTCGGACCACCCAGCTATAATCAAGGTATCGCGTCCAAATTAACATATCGAAATTTGAGTGACGTGATGATGATGGTAATTAGTGTCAAATCTTGATATTGGCCAGGATTGATACTTAGATAGACACACAAAAGAATTGTTGCTCACCAAGCATTTGCATGAATAATACTAGCTAGTGATAATGTTATTGGTTTGTTTGCTTGTGTAACAACACTGAGGAGCACTGGGCTGTACATCAGTGCATGTGACTGTGTGTTATAGATAACAATGACATATGGATGTAACCGATTGACGCTTGATCCTTATGAAAATAAAACATAGGGTAAATAGTATGAAAGATATTTAACTTAGTTCATTTTCCAATTGTGATACATGTCTAAAATAAGGATAATCGTCTAAAAATGCATCCAATTTATCACAATTTATCGCATGTATTAGGTATTGTTTGACGTGGCCTTTGAAACTTGCGAAATCGTGGCATATGAAACTTGTGACATACGGGGAACCTTACCCGTAATAATGCCTACAATATAGGAAATATCAGCAAGCTTAATAACTAAATAAGAAAATTAAAAGTTATGTGTATTCAAAAGGAAAAAAATGACAAGTTGGATGTATGTTTAGACAATTATTCTTTTATGATAGTGTTTAAAATAAGCAAGGTTCGATAACATTTCATGTCGTTTGCCAAAGATAAAATTAATGCACAAAAATAATATTGAGATCTTATGTTCCAACACGAGCCCCTTTTTTTCATTAATGTTGGGATAACCATGATTGTGCTTCTCAATGTTAATTGGCGCCGGTCCACAGCGGTGGAGTGATATTCACCCTCTATACTACAAATTAGCAGTTTAAAATCACTGTGTATATATATTCTCTAACAGAAATTCTTTTCATTTGGCACTATTTGCTAATTGTTGTAGGTTCTATCGGAGAACAAAGAAGGTACTTTGAGCGACCTGCCCCATGTTATATATATCTCAAGAGAGAAAAGTCCCAAGCATCAGCATCATTACAAAGCCGGAGCTATGAACGTCCTGGTTAGTCTGCTTCATTTTCGTTTCATTTAAATGTGTGAATGATATATATCACAATGCATAAAATGGTACATCTCTCATATAGTTTAAATGCTTGGTAACACACCTTATTTTGATTAACTCACAAAATGACCAAAGTTGTCACTAAAAGTAGTTTTCTAATTTCTGAGCTAACTGGTTTTCACGCTGAACATTTTAAGAAAACTCAGATGGAAGTTACTGACATCTTAAAAAGGCCTCAAATATTTTTTTGAGTGGCGGATTCTAACGAGTCATCTAGCAAATAGCTAGAGACCACAAACATTGCAAAGTGACATTACAAGCAAATATTGGATTAATAATCCAATCGGTCCATGAGGACTTATACAAACCTATTCCTCTGATTAATCCAAGCAAAATGTCTCAACCATAAGAGACTCTTATAAGTTAATTCATATTTTTAGTGAAAACAAAAATGGTTATCCAAAACAAAACTCAGACCAAAGTTAGTTATTTTTACGCAATTTACCCTCATAGCTAGACTAAACTATGTCCATATGAACTCTTAGTTCTGGTTTTCGTATTCACGATTCTCTGTTATCGATTATCTAGTAATTAATCGCTTGATGAAAGTAGAAATTCCATTATATCATTGTTTAAATAAAGAGTAAGAAATGAAGCATCTTTGAAGTGAAAAATCATATAATTAATGACAAATTTTGTAAAAATGAAGATCTTAAAACTTCAATGATGAGCAGGCTAGAGTCTCGGGAGTAATGACAAACGCACCCTTGATGCTGAATGTAGATTGCGATATGTATGCAAACAATCCACAAGTTTTTCTTCATGCAATGTGTATGTATTTTGGTATCAAGAATGAAGAAGATTGCGGTTTTATCCAGTTCCCTCAAGCTTTTTACGACCCATTGAAGGATGACCCTTTTGGGAATCAACTCGCTAATTATTATGTGCGTATATGTTTAAACTTATGACATTACTTTCTTCTAGTTCCAATACAACACTTGTTCTAAACATTTCTTTTTGTTTATATCAGTATGTGTCAAATGGAATAGCAGCAATTCAAGGGACTTTCTACGCGGGATCAAATTGTTTTCACAGAAGAAAGGTTATCTATGGTTCGTCACCGAATGATAAGAAAACTGGTAATATAAAGCTTTTTTTATTTTTGATCTTCGTGGTAATTTTTGGATTGAAATCATGTCTAACCTGTGATTTGTTATTTAGAAAATATCGGCCATGAAGATCTACATAAAATCTTTGGAAAATCAACTGAATTGAGAGATTCAGCTGCTCAAATATTATCCGGATCGAATGCAAATATAGAAGATCAGAAGACTCCCTCTAGTTTCATTGAGGCAGCAATCCGAGTTGCAGGCTGTAAATACGAGTATGGTACCTTATGGGGCAAAGAGGTAAGAGACAATTAATAATGATAATAAAGGAGTATATATTTGGGTTTGCGTTCTAAATCTGATTATATGATTATTCTAGATTTGGAGTGACAATCAGCTTTAATGTATGAATAATCTCAGATAAGGGACTTCGGATAATTAGTTTCACAACAAAACTTGTTAAATGGTAACATAATAAAACACCGGCCTCATGTACGTACCCTGTGAATCAAAAAGCAACAACTTACTGGATTTTGGAAAAATATGAAAAGCAAGTACTTTTTTGGTCGAATAAAGTGATACAATGATTATTACCACTCTATTTTCTTGTATTAAGGATGAATTGATATCATAAATATAGTTGAACCTAACAATGAAGTTTAATAAATTCTGCATTATATTTTCAGGTCGGCTGGCTTTATGGATCTGCAACCGAGGATATTCTCACAGGACTCAGTATACACGGGAAAGGATGGAAATCTGTCATTACTTCACCTGACCCACTCGCATTTCTTGGTTGCGCACCTACGACATATCCATCGTCATTGACACAGATGAAAAGATGGGGAAACGGGCTTCTCGAGGTATTATTTACCAATAAGAATCCATTAATTCTTACTATAAAAGGAAAGCTTTGGTTTCGACAAGCCCTTGGTTACTTGTGGCTATGTTTATGGGGAGCACGGTCTATTCCAGAACTATGTTATGCGATTCTTCCAGCATATTGTGTCATCACTAATTCACATTTCTTGCCCAAGATTAATGAACAGGCTTTTCTCATCCCTATGGGTATTTTCCTCACAAAGAATCTTTACGCCTTGTGGGAATTGAGACGTTTAGGTGTATCAGTTCGTACGTGGTGGAACTTACAGAGAATGGGCAGAGTAAATGCAATGACATCATGGTTATTTGCATTTTTAAGTTTAGCGCTTAAGCTCTTTGGCTTATCCAAGACTGTTTTCGAAGTAACACAGAAAGAACAAAGTTCTAATGATGGTGATGATAAAGGTAGTTTCACTTTTGACAAGTCACCTATGATTGTGCCAGGTGTCACCATTCTACTGGTCAACCTGACCGCATTGGTCAACGGTATAGTGAGATTATCAAGTAGTGAAAGTTGGATAGGGGCATTAGGGTTGGGGGAGATGTTTTGCAGTGTTTGTGTGACATTATGCTTCTGGGATTATCTGAAAGGGTTGTTTAAGAATGGGAAATATGGGATACCGTTTTCTACAATATGGAAATCGGGAGCTTTAGCTTTGCTCTTTGTGCAGTTATGCAGAAGATCGTCTTAATCGTTTTAAATTAGCTTATTTGATACTTGGTTTATGTATCATGTATTTTTGGAACAAAACAATATTAATGTTCAAGAATTGATTTAGGATTGAGATGTGACATTGATTCCACAAAAAAGTGTATATTGGCGGGAACACCCTGACCCCGGATGTATCCAACAATTATGTTTCCCGGGCTGTTTATATGTTCATCAAAGATATCCCTCAAACATCCCAACTATCATGCGCAGTCGTGCACCATTTAAATGCGCAGTTGTGAACTTGTGATAATGAATTCATGGATAAATCTAGCTTATACGCATTGAACACCTAGAAAATAATAGTTGTAGTGGTCTGCAATGATATATGCATGACCTCTTTTTGTTATTGATATTGCATCTGCTCCAACTATAACCATCTATTGAGTTAAAAGAGAAGGAAAGTAGACCGACTAAACCTCGATATAATTTTAGATCAGTGGTAACTGAAAACTTCAATTCACTTTTGAGCTAAAACTCATATCGAATTTAATTAATGAACATTTTTAATTTGGCATTAGTAAATTGGCCGTTACTTTCTGTTTTGTAGTTTTTGTTTTGGAGCATGAACCGATTTAATGATCACGATATGATGGTCCGTCCATAGGTCATTTCTTTTTATTGTGAACCTCCAAAGCTACTTCAATTAGAGTGAAATCAGTGAATGATTAAAATATGCACACCAGCTTTAGTACAAAAACTTGATGTGCGTTTAGTATAGGTTTATTTGTGAATTCAAGTTTTATTATTTATATTTAGCTGACTTCACCTATAACAAACACTAACGAGCTCGATCAATTTACCCTAGTTGGTAAACAGAATGTCGATCACTAAGAGTGGAACATTAACACTTAATATCTATCAGTATTTTAATCCTATAGTTAGTCTAATTAAACCTAATCTAACGCAAGAGGGGTCTTCAACATGTGAGACTAGCACGATGTGTTGATTAAGTAAAGCTAATAAAATAAAAGGTGAAGACAACAAGACACGTACGTACACAGTTAAAAAACACATAGCAATAAGAGGTCAAGCCGATAGTAAGGAAGATATGCTCGCTAATCGTTTAGTTATATATGATGAGTACTAAAATAGGTACTTACTCTATGGTTGCTTGTTGTGTAGCGTACTAAATTACTTAGATCTCTTTTAAAAGTACTGTCACGACTAACTAGAAATCCATATTAACCTTTGCTTAATGATACTTTGTTAAACTATTTATCCCGTTAAGACTTACATTAACTATTCAAAGATGTTAATGAAGTAATTGTGCAAGTTGCGTCGACAAGGCACGATAATCAAAAGGTATCAATGCTTACACACAGGGCCGTCCCGTGGATTTTGGGGGCCCTGTGCCAAAATTACTAAGTATGCCCTTAATCCCTGAACTTTTAATACAATAAAAATGATTGAGCTTGTTTTGATTATGTATTATATTTTAGATATATGTTACGATAACAATAGAAGATTGTGCATTTCTTTCTCGACGTTTTATACTACCTTATATTTTTTACGTTATTTAGGATAATCCACTTAGTTATAAAATCAAGTGGGCAAAATATGTCTCGTTTTTTACTATATGAAATAAACGAATAATTGATAAAGTTCATATCAGTAAGATGTTAAGTTTGTAGTATTTTGAATTACATATCTATCAATTTGGGTTGGATTTGTCAAGCACACAAATTAAAAAGGCTAAAATAAAACATTGCATATTACTAGGGCATGTAAAGAAAAGAGTTGTGATGCAGGTTTTACTGGCCAGGTTTTAATATTTATAAAGTCTCGTTATACCTATGGTCTACCCTAATGCACTAACGGGTAGTGTACCCGGTCGTGTGTAATGTAGTATTTGGTAAAACCGAGGTCGTCCCAAGAGCTATGTGTGTTGGATTATTACTAAGTCTAGGTGTCACAGTTTTTAATATGATTTTGATAAGGAATTAATTAATTAATTACTAAAGCAAATAAAAGCAGATAAATGGCAAAAGATTAATCAATAGAGGAGAGTGGTGCTAACCTAGTTATTCCTCCTAGCTAGTAATGTCTACGTCTATTTACTTCCAATTACTTTAGGTGGGGTCAAAGTCGAGAGGACAACATTTGGTCAATTCGCCCTAACCTATTAGCAAAGATGCCACCACAGAGAAGTCGTGTGTCCCTCATAAGTCATGTTGTTCCCGGGTCCCCTGCCAAGTCATTAAGTATAGCTACATGCTAGATTTATAATAGTGAGTGCCCGGGCGTTAGCAACTTAAACACTCACCCCCTAATTCTTAAGTTCATCCAAATGGTAGGTGATCAGTTAGTCAAATCGCACAAGTAGAAAGGGTCGTCATTTGGTCATATTTTACCCTTCTCGTCTCAATCCGCTCACCTATGGTCAGTTGGTCATATCTCCTAGGCAATTGGCCTCTAACGCCATTCAAAACTACCGAAACAAGGTAGCTAGCTACCAATAAACTATGCATGCATACACTTAGAAATAATTATACGGAAGTAATATAAACGCAAACAAAATAATTAAGGAATCATAACTAGGCCAGCACCAAGAGGTGCTTAGCCTCATATTAACCATACAAATCAATTCAATATTCAAAGTTACGAAATACATGAATCAAAAGTAAAGAAAAGATAAAATGCTAATGCTTATCGTAGGGAGTGATTTCTCCTTGAGACAGCTCCGTATGCTCCTCTAGAACTGCCTTTGGCTTCTTCCCACGTTCTTTGGTTGTGGTGTGTGGAATGGGATGCTTTGAAATGTTGGAAATCGTGGGGTATTTATAGGCGGATCCGGGTTACGACGTAACTAATATAAGATTTACGCCGTAATCTTCAATTCTTTCGTAATTTGCACTAGATCTGCTGGTTACGGCGTAACCTTATGAGTGGTTATGCCGTATCTTCAATATAACTTGGTTACGCCGTAGTTGATGAAATAGTTACGGCGTAATTATCATCGGCGTGGAACCTCATTTGACCTAATAAGTTACGTCGTAGTCTTTGGGGAGAGTTACGCCGTAACCTTCTGATGAGTTGGTTTTCTGAGTCACGCTTTAGTTACGGCGTAATGTGAGAGAGGAGTTACGCCGTAACTTCTTCAAAGTCAGCATACTATGATAAATCTTTGATATTTCTCCAATTCCACGTCTATTTAGCTCCAATGCTCGTAATTTACCTGAAAGTGGAAAACAATAGAAAATAAGCGTAAATCCATATAAATGATATAAATTACAAGCATTATCGAGGGAAATTGACACTTAATAATCAGGACTATTTGATGTAATCAAAATATCCCCCCACTTGAACTCTACGTGCCCTCAAGTAGACCTTATTAGAAAGATTTCTAAAAAGATATCTGTTGGGAATTATGCAAAGTAGAGATTCTGCTGAAGTTAATGGTGAATGGATTCTGCTGAAGAGTAAGGATTCTGCTGAAGAAGGAATTCTACTGAAGTTATATTCTAGTATAATTGGTTTTTGCGGATATAGATATTCCGTATATTTTATATTTAGTTAGGATATACATGAGCTTTATTAGGAAGTGATAATGTATATCATATTTAGTTTTTATGATTGAAACGGGTTAGGGTTCCTTGTCTATAAAAGGAACATAATAGTATGATTTATGTACGAGTTGAAAAACAAAGTTTTAGTATTATTAAAAGATCCATAGAGGATCAAAGAAGTTCTTAGTTATTTGTGTTCTTGTTTTTAAATTCCGCTTAATAACAAGTTATAGAGATTGTCTTTTAGTAAGCTTGTGATTACATAAGTTTAACTAACGATCTAAGAGTGCTCATAAGATCTATCAAGGTCTTTGTTCTAACAAGTGGTATCAGAGCCGCGAGAGAGTCTCTACGATACTAAGAACAATCTTTTTCTGCACACCCTTACAACCAAAACAACATTCAACATGCCTGGATCACATGATGACATTGAAATCACCAACAACAATAACAACACATCAATGCATCAACTCGCTTTCTAACAAGAATGCAAAGTTTCCATATTTAAAGAAGGAAGAATATGATTTATGGGCCATGAAGATGCAAAACTGGATCTCCAACATTGATTAGAATCTCCGGGAGATTGTGAAAAGGGAACAGTTTGAAGAGAATCACACGATCCGATGGTAATGTTACCATTGTTCCTCCCAAATCTGGCGATGAGATATCGGCGGTTCAAAGAGAGCACAAAGTGAGAACCATTCTTCTTCAAAGCTATACCGAGGACCACTTGGGTGATTTTCACTACATGCAGGATGCTAATGAAATATGGTTAGCAATTAAGGCTAGGTTTGGTGGGAATGAAGAGTCTAGGAGAATGAGGAAGTCAATGTTGAAACAACAGTTTCAAGAGTTCCAAATTTCTAAAGAGGAAGGTATCCACAAGGGGTAATGCGACAGGGTTTCAAAAGATATTGAGTCAATTGAATCTAAAGGGAAAGCCGATAATGATGATGCAACTCAAAGTTTTTAAGATCTTTACCCACATCTTGGTTACAAGTCAGCCATGGCCTCAAGGCTAAAGGTGGGCTGGATATGCTCACTTTTGATGAATTATACTACAGACTTAAATCTCTTGAGCCTGATGTGAGAAGTCCTTATCGTTCATCCACTTTGTTGGATCGATATACTTTAATCAAACTATCTTAACTAGCTTGTTAAGGTTTAATAACCTCGGATAAATCCTAAGTTATTAACAAAGAAACACTGAGCAATCTTTATCAAGTACGCGGAATTTACTTAACAAAGCTAAGAAGAATAACCTTTATTATAAACTCTAAATCTGCTTATTATGCAGATACTCTAATACAACTCTAAGATAATCGAACTTCTCTCAAAAACACTAATTAACTTGTGAATTCGTAAACTCTAAAACTCATAGACTCATAAGCAATCGTACCTCTAATGCCAATCTAGGAGTCCTTTTATAGGCTCAAGGATATCCTAGTCGGTTTACAATTAATAACCTTGTATGACAAGTAATCTAAACATAGAATACAATTCTTTCCATAAACGAATAACAGTTCTTTAGTTCTTTGCGATACTTTGACTTTTAGGTGCAAACTTTGACTTTGTCTTTAGCGATTACTTTGAATCTTTGACTTTTCCCAGTACTTTGCAGCTTACAGATTTCATATCTTCAGATTACTTTCATGTCTTCAGAACTTTCATATCCCAACAATCCTCCCCTAACTTGAATTCTACTTGTTTGACTTCAAGTTCCTTTGTGAATGTATCTTTACATGACTTCATCTTTAAGATCGATTGTTTCTTAGTCTTTTCAGTATATCTCTAGTAGTATGCATTGCTTGTCAAAGTATCTCTTAGAATTGTTCTTTCTCGGCATCCGGCAAGCTCCATCTTTTCAAATAACACAAAGAACATATGACAATTTTGTACATTAATTCAGTTTAAGTTTCATACTATTCTCATCACTTCCAGGTGTGTTAACTCCTGTGAGAGGTGAATCATTGAAAATTTAATGGATTTAGATCTCTTTACCAAAGCCATTATCTTTGGAGTAGCCAAATGTTTTGGTGTGTAAGACCATGGTACATTGATAACCATATGATTTTTAGCAAATCATCGGCTATCAACAGATTTGATTTGTCTTTACCAAAAGCGTACCCTTCGAACTAGTTAGTTCTTTTATCTAATGGTGAACTAATTACCAATAATGGTTTTTCCATAGCCTTTACCACAAGCCATTTTCTTGTGGGCTAGCCAACTCTTCACATTACGGATATGGTGAGTTGATTACCATACAACTTATTAGCAAGTTGTCAACTAAAACGGATTTGATATATCTTTACCGAGCCGCTTTGCTCATGGATTAGTCAATCCTTTTGTAACCATGGTGGATTGATAACCTATTGATGTTATTATCACAAAAACCATTTATTGAACCTTTATTTCAAAATATTTATTAATTAGCAAAAGGTTTCTTCTAAAATTCATTTAACTGGTTTATTTACGCAAAAAGACTTTGATGAAAATACTTTCGATCAAATACTTTAAATAAAAGTACCGATATATCAAAAGTATTTTATTCAAATAAAATTCATACCAGTTATTGATCATCTTCAGCAATAGTAGTCCAGTTGATAAATAAGTTGATAACCATGCAAGCGGTTTCATTATCCTCTTCTACTTTCAATCCATGCTCTAGCATTCTTCTCACGAGCTCAACTGTGAGAGGGTATCTTCTTCTCAAACATGTATCATCGTTCCATTTTCCAGCTCTAAAACATGAACTCCAGACTCTTCAAAGAATCTCCAAGAAACAATTTCCCGCTTTCTTGATTCTTCCAAACATCATCGATGCTTCTTCTTCGCTTTCCCATGCAGTTATGGGATCACCATGTAAAACTAAACCAATCCCTTCTAATGGATTTTGTTCAAAGTAAGCTTTCACCACATTATATAAATAGAATAGATCTACTCTATCTATAATGTGCAGTAAGTCCCATAGCCTTTAGAAAACTTTGAAGCTTTCATCTTCTTTATGAAAAATCATGTAATCTCCTTCCTTGGATTTCACAACTTCAAAAACACTAATCTTTGATCTGCTCATCTTCATGTCATTATCTTCTTTTGAATAATCAAAATCTACTATTCTGAGATAATTCCTTAATTCATCACTAGTCTCATATCTTAATTCAACTTTTTCTTTCTTTGAGAACTAATATCTCAGTAACTTCAGCTTTTCCTTTTCTTTTCAAACTCTTCTTTCTTTTAGCTTCACCCGGTAGCTTCTTCTAAAATCTTTGATGCCAGCAACATTCTTCTTATAATCCTCCCTAGCAACATCATATAATCTTTTCATCTCAAAATAATTAAACTTCTGCAATCCTTTATACCCTTGACTTTTTCGGATAAGCCATCATAGCATTTCGTCTTTAGCTTTATTAAGTCTTCTTGGCATAAATCTAACGAGAACAGGTGATCAGTAATGGTTCAGAGCCTTCAGCATCTAATTCAATTTGTACCTTTTGAGTCGCTTCTATTCGAGCTTCTTGAGCTTCTTGATCTTTTCTATCTTTAGCATTTAACTCTTCTTGAACTTTTCTAGCTGCAACTTCATTCCTAGCAACTTTAATTTCTCTAAGTTCTGCCAAAGTTAGTTTCTTTTTCTTAGTTTCAACAAGAACACCTTTCCCTTTATCCTTAGGATCAATTGCGTGTTGAGAAGTTATTTGTTGTTCTTCTTCTTGTACATCTCTAATAGTAACACCACCTCTAGATTGTGATAAATCTCCTAAAATCGTAGCAATGAATTCATCATCACTTGCAGAATAAATAGGTTTGAATGTAGCTTCCTCCTCTTCTTGTATACCTGATTGTAGAAGGACCCTTCTTCTTCAAAATTCAATACTCTTGGTGTTATTACCTCTTGCCTAGAAGTATCTTGAAAAGCAACACTTTGATGTTCAGTACCTTGAACTTGAACTTGTTCTTGTTGTTCCTCGGTATTCTGAAATAATCTTTTCTTCATTACCTTCGTGTTCTTTCTTCTTTGTAACATCTTCTTTCAAATTTTCTTTTTCTAAATTCCTCCCCAATTGGTGACGTAAGATGGTTGATGAACCTGTATGCTTGTGTTTCCTAGACTGCTTTTGCGCCTTCTTTTGTTTTTGACCCATACACTAAATTCTTGAGCTAATGGCCATGCAAAAGTCTTAAGCCTTCAAAACTTCAGTTTTAATTTCTTTATCTTTTTGGCTTGGACCTCTGTAGTCTTTTTCAACTTTACCAACTCCCTTGTCAAAACATAGTTATCCAATGTGATATCATCGGGGAGGTATGGTATGTGAAGCCTCTCCTTGAATAGGTGAATGTTCCTCTGATTGAGAAGCAGGAACAGACCTTTGTGGAGATGGAGAAGGTGAAACTGCAACATGTTCTTGAAATTCAAGACTAGGAGAAGCAGACTTTGTGAGATGCGATACCTTCTTTTGATGTAGCACTGTGGAGAAGCGGTACTGCGAGATTACTTGCAGATGCAAGACTGCAGATGCAGTACCTTCTCAGATACATCGGCTCTAATGACACGAACAACATCCATCATGGAAGTTGTTAAAGGAGTATCTTGACCCTTGAATAAAACACTCCTTTTGCCATAAAAGTAAAAATCTTGGATTGTTGAACAATAACAGGCAATAAAGTTGTAGGTTTTGGCACATCAGAAAGTTGCTTGTTTAAGAAAACCTGTATAAACCGTGGGTACATTAGCCAAGTAGACCCATGTGAGATATGCGAGAGCATCCCATCCGATAGCCTTGAGAAGTTAAATACTCGATCCGTAGCTAACCCAACCATAGCAGATGCTATATTGGACCCAAACTGCTCCCAAGAAGTACTCTTAGCACTTATGCAATGTAGCAACTCATGAACCAAAAATTTCCATTGAGGACAAAACAACTGTTTTCTGAATGTTTGTTCCGTTAAAGAACCTTCATAACCAAAATGTCCAAAAGTTTCCCAAATCAATTCCTTGGCAAAACGAATAGCACCATCATTATCATTAAACAACAAATCCTCTCTAATAGATGCTTCAAGAATCTTCACAGAAGGCCCAACAACTGTAGCCCTAATATAAAATTCTTCATCCTCCATGTTTTCTCTGCAAGAGCCCAAAATTCTTGAATCCAAGGCTCAATAACATATGGCTCCACTAAAAGAGCATAACCGATTTCGACCCAGTTAAAAATCAATAATATCGCGGAAACGCCGCATTATCTTCAGCTTTGTCTAAATTTGCTACCATATTGTGCTTTGAAACAGTAGGTCGATTCGCCATTGGTGATTATGTAAGAACAAATTGAAATTGAATAAGAATGAGAGAAAGATGGAAACGATGCTAATGTAATAATATGAGAGGAAAATCGGAAAGTAGGTATTTATAGGAGAGATTTGAAAAATCACTGCCCAAAATAAAATAACCGTTAGCATTAATTACCCCTCAATATAACCGTTGGAACAAGATTACTTTAATATCGACAAACAATACTTTCCACGTATGCGAGCTTACTTTCCCAAAGCAGTACTTTCCAAGCAGATTTTCGGAAAAACAAGATACTTTACCAAATTACTCCATAGAAACTAAGTATATACAAGCATCCTCCCCTCAAGCAATACACAGGACTATACTAACACCTTATAGTCCTCCCCTCAAACATAGCTTAGTAGTTAATCATGCCAATACTCACCACCAAGTGATTGAATCTTGAAACATCAAAGCCTTTGGTGAGTAAATCAGCTACGTTGTCATCTGTGTGAACTTTAACAACATTAATGAGTCTGTGCTCATAACAATCTCTGATAAAGTGATTCCATAGGAATGTAGACTCTTCATGTCTAAACTATACACATCATTTGTCCTTGGTACTCTAAGAACTACTAATTCATCATCAACAGGCTTAAAGTCAGAGGAAAGGATAAGACATTCGTGGAACGCGAATAACACAGATGCTTTTTATCACGATTTGTGATATGACAATAGATTGAACTTTAACTCCTTTACATATCTAACATTCTCAAAATCTATAAGCCCCGCTTGATAGTCCCTTTACAGTATCTTTCCTCCATTGAGATCATTCCCAAATGCAACTCTTCCTCCACTAATCTTCCTAAAATCAGACAGGATCTCTTTGTCTCTGTCATACTTCCAGAGCAACCACTATCCACAATAAGATGATCTTTAAGCTCCTCTTCCGGGTTGCCCTGCACATAAAGAAAAGAGTTAGAAACTTTTAGGAACCCAAGCCATTACTGACTTGTGTTCCCTTGTGGAGTTACAAACTCAAATTCTTTGAGTATGTAATTTCCACTATCTTTCAAATGATGATCCGGAATTATCTTTTGATCTTTAGCATGTGGATTTTCAAAACTTTCTGGTTTTTCAACACAAATCTCTTTTTCATCACAAAACATCGATTCACTTTTGGTTGAAAGTACCGTCGTCCTCTCAGATACTTTCCTCTTAACCCATTCTGTTTTAACACTTGGTTCCTGAGATCTAAATCTCCTATGTGAATTGTAATACCTTCTAGGTTGATAGTGAGATTTCCTAGAATTTCTATACCAAGTATTGTGATCGGTCATACTTTGTTTTGTCGGCGGTCAGCACTTTGAAAAGTGGGCGAGTTAATGAATGCATTTGGAAAGTAATCGTGAGATACCGAAGGTTTTGAAAAAGGTTTTCATTGGTGTGGGTATCTATGATCCGGTGAGAAATTTCGTGATTGACCCTATTTGAATTATTCCAAACCGGTTTGTACTCTTTAGGTTTCGTTGGCGATCCCCGTTCTTTGGAAATTTTCAAAGGTATTTTGAGTGATGTTCACAATCCTTAATTAGATGAGTAGGACTGAAACACACAAAACACGCTTCGACCCATATCTTGTCAAAGTGACATCTCCTATGTCTATGCCCAAAATTATTTTGCCTTCTTGGTGAGTGATTAAACCTGTTTTGACCAAAATTATCCCAAAAAGGTTTAGCAATACTGTTTTGAAAAGGTTTTGAAGAAGGTATCTTGCTTGTGGAGCAAGACTTTGATTTAAAGGTAATGCTTGATTTTGAACATCGTTTTCAACAGATTCTTTGGGTTTTTCAGACCTAGATTTAATAACTAGCTTTTTCCTAAACTCTAGACTGTCTACTCCAAAGCGAGAAACATCAGGCCTAAGGGGTTGATGAATGCCAGTGATGTGGAACAAATGATGATAATCATTAGCTTTTCTTATATTCAGGAGGTGAGTCACTTATTGAACCATCATTACTAGATGTATCTACATAATTAATGAGTTCTTCATCACTAGTGGTTATATCCTCATACTCACCTTCATCCCGATTACTAGATTGGTTTTCTTCTATCTTACTAAAATCCATTCCAAAACCTAATCCAGTTTTAAGGTAGGCTCTTTCGCTTTTTGAACATAAGAAACATGTGCACAGACCTTCACCCCAAGCAGCAAACTTAGCTAACAAATCATCTCTTTCCTTAGTTAATTTCTCTATTTCAGCAATTTTACAGTTTAATTTCCATTCACTAAGCTTTAATGCGATAATCCTGTTGTGCATATTTTTCAACCCAAGCTACTTCATTAGTTTCATGTGCTAAAATTTTGGCTTCCATAGATTCTAAGGTTATTTGATAACCGGCTACCTCAGACCTAGCCTTAACACAATTATCTCTCTCAATCACATAATCTGCAAGTAATTTATGATAAACATCATGACACTTAGAACATACCTCTGTGATAGGAGTTGATGCAGCTTCAGTCGACATCTTGAATATTGTCGTAGTAGGGTTTCTTCCTAGTCAGAGTTTCCACACAAGCTCTGATACCACTTGTTGGATCGATATACTTTAATCAAACTATCTTAACTAGCTTGTTAAGGTTTAATAACCTCGGATAAATCCTAAGTTATTAACAAAGAAACACTGAGCAATCTTTATCAAGTACGCGGAATTTACTTAACAAAGCTAAGAAGAATAACCTTTTATTATAAACTCTAAATCTGCTTATTATGCAGATACTCTAATACAACTCTAAGATAATCGAACTTCTCTCTAAAACACTAATTAACTTGTGAATTCGTAAACTCTAAAACTCATAGACTCATAAGCAATCGTACCTCTAATGCCAATCTAGGAGTCCTTTTATAGGCTCAAGGATATCCTAGTCGGTTTACAATTAATAACCTTGTACGACAAGTAATCTAAACATAGAATACAATACTTTCCATAAACGAATAACAGTTCTTTAGTTCTTTGCAATACTTTGACTTTTAGGTGCAAGATTTTGACTTTGTCTTTAGCAAGATTTTTGACTCTTTGACTTTTCCCAAGACTTTGCACTACGTACTTTCATATCTTCAGTACTTTCATGTCTTCAGCACTTTCATATCCCAACAACCAACAAGTTCATACTTTCATAATGGTTATTGGCCTGGTTGTGTTGACTCTATGAATGCTGGGAAGGGATATCAGGATACTGCTGTGAAGCCCTCAGCAGGTTGTTCTTGGAATAAAAAGGGACCTAAATTTCAATGGAAACCCAAGAACAATGGTGGATCTTATACATCTGCATGGCATTATTCCAATGATCCAAAGGCATGTGTTCAAGTCAGAATGACTTGAGCCTCTATAGTGTACTAATATTTTGTATATCTTTTGTTGTTGTTGTAGGATCATCCTCTTAAGCATAAGGAAGTTGGCATTTTTGATAGTGGTTGTTCCGAAGCATGTCGGAAATGAGATATGATGCATAATTACGTACCCATAGAAGGAGGAGGCAATGTGACTTTTGGTGGAAGTGATGGTAGAATCATCGAAAGGCACCATCAAAACACCTTTACTGGATTTTGAGAATGTGTTCTATGTCAAGGAACTTAACATTTTAACTTGTTCTCGCCACAAATATGTGACACCAAGAACAAAGTATTCTTCTCTAAGGATGAATGTCTTGTGCTATCTAAAGACTTCAAACTACCAGAAGATACATCTATTCTGTTGAGAGTTCCTAGAAATCACAATCTATACACATTCAACTTAAATGATGTTCAGCCAGAAGGTGATCTGACTTGTTTGGTGGCTAAAGCATCCCTGGATGAGTCTACAAAATGGCATAGAAGGATGGCTCATGTAAACTTCAAGACCATCAACAAACTTTCTAAACTTGGTCTAGTTGAAGGACTTCCTTCTAAAGTTTTCACCAATGAACATAATTGTGTTGCCTGCAACAAAGGAAAGCAACACAGAGCCTCATACAAAGCTATTACAGCCGTGAGCATGATTTCAGAACCTCTTCAGTTGCTACATATGGATCTCTTTGGTCCAAATCAAGTCAGAAGTATTGATCACAAGTATTTTTGTTTGGTAATCACTGATGACTTCAGCAGGTTTTGTTGGGTATTCTTTCTGAGGACTAAAGATGAAACATTACCAGTGTTGAAAGTGTTCATTACCCTTGTTGAAAACCATTTGAACAAAAAGGTTAAAGGTATTCGGTGTGGTAATGGGACAGAGTTCAAGAATGTTATTTTAATAGAACTTTGCAAGTCTAAAGGGATAAAAAGGGACTATAGCACTCCAAGAACCCCACAACAAAATGGGGTAGCTGAAAGAAAGAATAGGACCCTAATAGAGGCAACAAGATCTATGCTTGCAGACTCTAAAATACCTACCATGTTTTGGATCAAGCAGCTTGGCACAGCTTGTTATGTACTAAACAAGGTATCCATTACTAGACCTCATTTCAAGACACCGTATGAACTTCTCACTGGGAAAGTTCCTGCTATACATTACCTCAAACCATTTGGGTGTCAAGTAATCATTTTGAACACAAGTGATCCATTGGGTAAATTTGATGAGAAAGCTGATGAGGGGTATATTGTGGGTTATTCGACTCATAGTAAGGCTTACAGGGTATATAATTTGAATGCTAGAAAGATTGTGGAGACACTTAACCTGAGGTATCTAGAAGATAAGCCCAATGTGCAAGGTCAAGGACATGTCTGGTCTTTTGACTTGGATTACTTAACTGATTACTTGGGCTATTCTAGACATGTGGCTAGCCAACATGCAGGTGATACTTCTAAAGTTACTTCTGCTTAGAGTGAAGATGAGTCCAACTATGCAGAGGATCTTGCTAGGCTACAGAAGCAAGAGTATGCTGCTAACCTTGATGCTGAAAGGCTTGGTGAAGAGATTGCTACACAAACAAATGTGGAAATCATGATTCTCCGAAGGTTCTTCTGCTTCTCCTGAAGAGTCTCATATTCCTACTCGTGTGTCCACAGACTTTGGAGAACCCTATACGCGATTTCCAAGTCCTTCAGATCTTGGTAACCATCAACCCAAAGCTGGAATCTTCACCTCACCTTCCTATGACAGTGATTTTGAGCCAACTGTGACTAATCTTGATACATCTATTGAAGTAAACACCACTGCTACAAAGAGGATCAACATTGCTCATCCTCAATCCAATGTTATCGAAGGACTGTTACCAGTTCTAAATATGGACAGGTTGCTTTTCTATCCTATGTCTCCAATCAGCAAATGGACAATCACACAGACTTTAAGCATTGTCTGTTTTCTTGTTTTCTTTCTCAAGTGGAACCAACCAGTGTTACTCAAGCTCTTGAAGATTCAAGTTGGCTTGAAGCAATGCAAGAAGAGATGCAACAATTCAAAAATCAGCAAGTTTGGATCTTGGTACCACTACCTGATGGTAAGTATGCAATTGGGACAAAATGGATTTTGAAGAATAAGAGAGATGCAAGGGGTGTTGTGATTAAAAACAAAGCAAGATTGGTGGCTCAAAGGTACAGGCAAGAGGAAGGAATTGATTATGATGAAGTATTTGCACCTATTGCTAGAGTTGAGGCCATTCAAATTTTCTTGGCATATGCATCTTACATGGGATTTATGGTATATCAAATGGATGTCAAAGGTGCTTTTCTGTATGGTGAGATAGAAGAAGAGGTTTATGTCACTCAACCTAAAGGATTTGAAGACCCAGATCATCCTAAACATGTTTACAAGGTTGTTAAAGCTCTCTATGGACTACATCAGGCACCAAGAGCATGGTATGCTATGCTTTCATCATTTCTGCTGAAGCATGGTTATAGAAGAGGTGCCATTGACAAAACACTTTTCCTTAAGAAGAATTCCACAGATATCATACTTGTGCAAGTTTATGTGGATGACATCATCTTTGGCTCCACAAAAGAAGCTTGGTGCATGAAGTTTGAGGAGCTGATGAAGGGAGAGTTTCAGATGAGTGCTATGGGGAGCTTACTTTCTGGGTTTACAAGTTCAGCAGAAACCGATGGTATCTTTATACATCGGAGAAATATGTGAGACATATTGAAGAAGTTTGATATGGAGAATGTCGAACTCACTACACCTTATGAAGCTCCAAAACCAAAGAACAACATTGAACCGATCCGCTATGAATGTCCACTTATACAGATCTATGATTGGTTCATTGATGTATTTAACAGCTTCAAGGCCTGACATTACCTTTGCTGTGAGTGCTTGTTCTAGACATCAAGTCACTCCACTTGTTTCCCATCTAAATGCAGTCAAAAAGATCTTTAAGTATCTCAAAGGCCAACCCCATTTAGGTCTTTGGTACCCAAAAGAGTCTCCTTTTAAGTTGGAAGCATATAGTGATAGTGATTATGCTGGTGCAAATCTGGATAGAAGATCTACAACTGGAGGTTGCCAATTCCTTGGAAAAAGATTGATTTCTTGGCAAAGGCAAGAAACAAACTATTGTTGCTACCTCATCTACCAAGCGAGTATGTTGCTGCTTCCAATTGTTGTGGTCAGGTACTATGGATACAAAATCAATTGTTGGATTATGGGTTTAACTTCATGAACACAACAATTTTTATTGATAATCAAAGTACCATATGCATTGTTAAAAATCCAGTTTTCCACAGTTGAACTAATCATATTGAAATCAGGCATCCCTTTATAAGAGATGCATATGAAAAACATTTGATAAAAGTGGTTAAGGTTCACACTGATGATAATGTGGCAGATTTGTTGACTAAGGCTTTTGATGGACCAAGGTTTCTACACCTAGTGGTCAATATTGGGATGCTTAACCCTTAACTGCAAAGTTTAAGGGGAGGCATAGGCCTCAGGGGAGGCATATGCCTCAGGGGAGGATTCATGTTGTAAATTTTGTAAATTATATTTTTGTTTGTTAACACTAACCTACTAATATTCTTTGAGTTTTGTTTGTTTGGTTTGGTTTGTGTGTCTCTCTTTGTCTGTGTTGCAGAATGCATAAATAAGATAAAGTTCACCAAAGATAGTTAATGGAATATGGTCATGTAAGCTACAAGCTTGTTTCTACTGAAGTAAACTAACTGTTTCTACTGAAGACAAGTACTGAAGAGAACTAATTATTTCTACTGAAGAGAAGTACTGTAGTAAATTGATTCATTCATTCAAGAAACAGTTTACAGCTTATAGCTTACAGCTTACAATCATCCTCAAAGGAAAATACAAGACCAGTTCTATACAAGATCTATTAAACCTATACTAGCTTCTATCATCTATTCCAAACGCTGGATATGCATGACCAGTACGACGAAGAAGCTAAGGATCAAAATGGGAAGGATGGATTGATGAAAATGAAGATGATGAATATGAATACAGTAGATGGATTTGTGATATGAAAATCTTCCGTTGTTCCATCTACTCGTTCCACTATAAAGCAATCACTCCATCTTCCTTTTGCCTTTTCCCTTTACGATATGAGATGAAGCACCGAACATGGCGCAGAAGAGCTAACACCACCTCTTTCGCACGGGCCTTGGTTGAGGTTGAGGCAAAGAAAGGTTGGGGTGTGATGTTCTCTCTCCTTGTTGAGTCATCAGAGTCACTAGAAGACTCACTTGGATCCACTACACTATCATCTTCAAAAGAAGGGAGAAAAGGGGACTTCAAAGGTAGAGGTTTATCTTGGTAAGAAGATCTTAAAAATTGGCGAAAATCATCACTAGATGATGATGAGGATGATGGAGAGGAGGTTGGATCAATAACCTCTGGTTTAGTAGACATGGTTTTGGTGATGATTGTGGTGTTTTTGGAGAAATTAGGTTTTGAGAGGATAATTGGGGGTAATTGATATGAGTCAAAGTGTGCATTGGGATTGTTTTATAGACGGATTCAAGGTGTTATGATAATTAATGTGAGTTGGTGTCACAGTAAAAAGATATTTACTGAAGGATACTTAGCAACTTGAGTGTTTCTCACCGATTGACCTTCTTCGCAGCACTTTGACTTTTACTGCTGGTGTTAAGTTTGAAATTGGTTGAAGTTATTTTCCACGCAAGATATGGTCAACATGAGTTCTGATATATTTGACCATCAATTAGGTAACTTCCATTATTAACCAATTTACATATCTTCGCTCAAAATACCTGATTTCCACCTCACTTGATTTAAACACACTTTCAATTGCGTGAATCATAACCCACTCTCATAAATTCTCTAATGGCGCTTCAAATTAAGAAGGATCATAACAAAGTTGCGTATCTGGGAAAAGCAAAAGGTCATGAAATCCATGAACCAATGGTGGAGTTCTTGAAGCGATCAAAGATTCATTATGCTTTAACGCATTCTCCGGAAGTTATATACGAATCATTGGTTACACAATTTTGGACATCTGCTGTGAAAAGAAGTGACATAGAGATTGTAGCTACGATTGATAGAACAGATTATGTTATAACTGAGGATTTGATAAGGAGGCATCTAAGGTTGGAAGATGCCGATGGGGTTTATCATTCTAATTCTGTGGAGATACTTGAAGGACTAAGAGCGTGGGATATCGTGGTACGAGAACTGATTTGTGGCGGAAGAACAAGCTTTGCCCTACATGGAGGTTTTTGGTACACACTTTACTACAGTGTATTAGCAATAAGTCAGGGGGATGGGATCAATTTTATACTCAATTGGGTTGTGGGATTGTATGTCTATCACAAGGGGTAACTTATAATTTTTCTAAATATATTTTTGATAATATGGTTGAAAATGTTCAAAGAAAAAGCATAAGTTTTTAATGTACCCTAGGTTTTTGCAAATGATTTTAGACATAACATCCAAAGTCCAAGCTTTTTGTCCCATAGGAGCTCTGTCTTCTAAACCGCTTTGCTTTGCGATGAAAACTCATTATGAGGGGGAACACCATCCTTTGCTAGCTATGTTGCCTCAAGGCATGAGGCTGCCGATGAGGGTAATGTTGTTGGTTCTCCACCCTCTACTATCAGTTGCCGCTGGCGATGGTAATCCATCAGTTTCAATGGATGAGGGCCCTTCTAATACTGCTGAAGCTACACATGTTTCTCCTAACCAACCAACATCTACACCTTTGCCCATGCCTACATCTAGTCCACCACCTACTCAGGTTAATCCTGATGAATTTGAGACTGCCTTTGATAGAATGCTTACACCCAGTCTTATTAGAGAGCCTGTTGTTGAAAGCTCTCCTATATTTGAGCAAGACCATTTTTCTACTAAAAGGTCCAATGATGCTCCCATTACCACAGAACAATCTGCTGGTGGAGCTGAGGATCCTATTACTCTTACTTCTGTCTATGATTTGCTCAACAGGACTGTCCAAGAGGTTGCAGATCTAAAAAGGGAGCTTGCTGAAACTAAGTCTACACTTGGTGGTGGGATTTTGGAATCTGTAACACCTCCAATTTCTTGATACGCAGCGGAATTCAAACTGGGTGTTACTTCATGGCACAACAGTCATAACAATAGAAAACGATCTCTAAAGAAGTCGTTTAAAAAGGATTTATCATTCAAATTATTCAAATATATCAGAGTTTACAAAATAGGTCCCAGTTGGTTCCATTGTTTACAAAATACATCAATTTAAAGTCTTTGATGTTTTATGAATGATAAAATATTTATAGCCTTCTTGATCTAGTCCTTGCTCTTCCGTGCCAGCTTCCGACATTATGGACCTGAAATACATGCTTAAAACTGTCAACACAAAGGTTTAGTGAAATTCATAGAGTTTAGAAAATCAGTTGAACACATAAGGTTTGTGTGAGTTACGTTGTTATACACTCATAATGTTGAAAACAAAGCAGTTTATTATTCACTAAGCATCATGCAATCAAGGCATTAACGTGTTCCAAATTTAATTGGAGAAATTGTTGATAATCGTGCCTTAACAGGTAAAATTGCCATTTTTACCTAATGTACTCAAATATAGTGCGTTTGTTTAACGGATCCTGGTCAAACAAACGGGATTCGTCAATCCCGATAGATCTATCCACAATATTCGCGCCCACTTCACTCGTGATTAATGATTCATGATTTAGGGACTTAAGATTGGCAAATGCAGTAACTTAGTGCAAGTAAAATAATCAGATAAGTATAGAATTTGAAAGCAATGTGTTCGGTTTAAAATAAAGCATGTATCTCCCCCAAGGGTTTGTAAAACAATTAAGTAATAGAAAGTGGGGCTATGAACTCACCAAGAGTTGATGATGTTAAGTACTAACGGATGCGATGGATAAGTCGGAAGACTTCTACGAGCAGCCTAAAAATGAAATGTTGCGACTTAGGTTTGGAATAATGTTTAAGGAAACATAAACCACCCTATATATATTCCTATGTTGATCATGATGTAGTCAATTATCATTTGATGTTTATAGAAAGATCTTTAATATGTGAAAACGTATTTAGTTTATAGTTATCATACTACCGTTCGGGCCATCATAATTCAGAGGTCATGTAGTAAACGTTCGAGGAGCTAGGACACTTTAAATCGTAAATCCAGCAACTCGTCAATACATTTTACTCAAATGAAACCCCTCACATGAAGCTCCCTAGTATTGTAGCACTTTAATAGATAAGACATATGTTTTGTTTATATATCATAAGTGTAAAAAATATCCATATGGTTTGCAAACATAAGTTACATGTTTGTTTGGTTATGATTAAGAATTCATAATGGTTTTCACAAGTATCGTCATAATTTATGTCACAAGTATTTAAAGAAACGTTTACAAGTTTCTAAATTTTAAAGTTGGTTGTTACAAGTATAGTTTCATGGTTCATCGAGGGAGTAGATCCAAATTGTATTGTATACGTTTAGGTTTGTCAAGGCTAAGGCCTTTGGTTTACTGGTCTCGCTTAGGAAGCCTTGAGGATTTAGCCATGGCCTTGCCGTGGCTTTGGTCTTGACTATCATGGTCTTGAGACTCATCCTTGACCTTAGCCGTAGCCGTGGTCTTGGCTTATGGCCATTAGGCCTCTTGGTTTGCTTTTAGTTGTGACAAAAGTATAGTTGTAAGACTATATAAAGGCGGTTTCGTTTTTTGAAAGATTATGGCCTGTTTATGCGTTTTCAAGGTCCGAGCTTCTTTACAATTGAAGGAAAACGTCGTTCCGGACAACTTTCGTGTTTTAACATTTTGATGAAACGGACTAGAAGGGCCTCAAAAAAATCTGGAATTTAGGCAGAAAACTATTTTGGCAGTTTCATATTTTAGTTTCGCTAATTTCTTTTTGTCATAACTTTTGACGCGTGTGTCCGTTTTGGGTGATTCAAATTGCTACATTTTTGTTTTAATATTATCTACAAGAATAAGAAAAGTATCAGATCTATATGTGGTCGATTTTATGGAAACTTTGTACAAAAGTTTAGCATTTAAACACTTACTAACCCATGTTTAACATATAGGTTCTTATAACTTGTTTTAAAGATTTTTGTACATCATGATCCAACATATGAGCATCTATAGCATAGATTTAAGAATATGAAACATGTAAATGATGTAGAGCAAGAGTGGTGGTTAGTTATTCTTACAACTTTTGGCTTTCAACTTAAGAAAGGAACATCAAAGATCAAGAGCTAGAACAAGAACTAGTAACCCTAGCTTCCAAATTCTTCAACCTCTTGATACTAAGTTGAGATGACTTGGGAAAGCACTTGAAGTCTTCTACTAGAACACTTCTTGTGTGGCTTGGAGATCACCAATGGAAGGAAGGAATTAGGACTTGGATCAATCAAAGCTTAACATGAACTTTGGAATTGATATAGAGCTTATGTTTCTTGAATAAAACTTGAAATAAAAAGTAAATGTAGTATGTTTTGTGTATGTTGATGGTATGAACGACCTAAGGAGAGGGGAGGGGTTTATATAAGGTCTTGAGGAGGTTAGGAAGGTGTTAGGAAGGTGTAAATGAGGAGGTGTAAGTTTAGGATATTTTTGGAAGCTTAGCTTAGAAGTTTACTTACATATGAATGTATCCTAAAGTCCAAGGCTTATCACTTAGGCACATGGCATGGTGAATCACCTATATACACGTTCATATCATAGTTAGGGTGACTAGGTACTTATTTTTGGTATTATCTTGTTTTACGGAGGTCGTTTAGTCCCGATAACCGCTAACAGTAAATCGTAAAATCATATAACTTAAAAACGGGTATCGTAAAAATATGAAACTTGTAGGAATGATGAAACTTATCATTATACTCCATCTAAAAATATAAAATGGGTGATAAGTCTCGTTGGGGTGCAAAAACGCTGCTTAAAGCTGGAAATACGGGTCAAAAACGCGTAATTCGCAGTTTATCGGAAAAGAACGAAATTTCAGGGAAACGACCGTGAATTTATTTAGAGTAGACTAAAATTAGTATAAAAGTGATATGAGATGTTAAAATGTGGTTTTCGTCATACGCGGGATAACTTTACAGTTATTCGTGAAGTTTAAAAGTTACGCGATTTAAGCAAAAATGTAGAACGTACAAGGTTAATTTCTTTATGGTCAAAGGAGGAGGGAAATATGTTTGACTTTTCCAAAAAATGTAAAAGTCTCAAAAACATGTTAGAAACACAGTGCAGGAATCGTTAAGTCTGGATGTAAGTAGAATTGTTTAAAACGTAAGTTTAGTTTTGTCAGCGCAGGGTTTATTTGGTAACATAAAAATAAATCTTAAAAATTCTCAAATTAATTATGAGTGATCTAAAAATTTATCTGATGCGAGGAAAATTGTCAGGGTTGATTTTCGTTAAGCGCGTGATGTTTAAACGGTGGACCGTCCAAAACGAAACTTTAAAACGATGTTTTCCTAATAACTATATAGACGAAAATGATCTAACGATTTTCGAACTCTCAGGTTATTACTAAAATAATTTATCTTACGAGAATGTGAAATAAAAATTTTATGGGATGAATAGTGAAAGTGAATAGTAAATGTGAATAGTAAATTATCGAAAATGAAAAGTAACATAAAAATGCGGGTGGTTACAGTCTCACCCCCTTAATGAGAATTTCGTCCCGGAATTCAATGTGTGTTATCCGATGTTGAAGTGTCTAGAAAAATGTGGATGTATACGCCGAATTCTAATCTTTGCGTTCTTAAGTTTCTGGTTATAGAATGTATTATGTACCATGTGGCTTAAGTTGGTAATATAAAGGGTTTTGTTAAAATCTTATAGAGTCCAATATACCTAAAGTTTGGCTTTTCCCGATTCTCAAAACGAATCATATCTTATTATATCGAGGCTATTAATAAAACCTTAATTTCTAACATGTAGTTTTTGTTAAATTTTAACGCCTTATATCTATGTAATTTTTGTTTCTGACGATAGTGTGTGGCATGGAGCCTAATTTGTATTTGTATGGTTTCCTTAATTGTTTCGTGGGTGATCCCTAAACACCTTAGTTCAACAAATGGTTAACTAATACTTTCATTGATATAGTGCCTCAAATGGAATAGTTTTTGTTGTTGTTTGGGTAACTGTTGTTAATCAAAGGTGTAAGAATATTGTTGATGTGAAATGGTTTGTAATGATGTTGTAGGAAAGTCTTGCTAGTGGCAAGTGGTTGTCCAAACCATTTCCAAAGTTGATCATGTCTTAGGTGGTTTCGGGATGAAGGCTATAGTGTTTATGTCTACTAGTGTTTGAAAGAAACGTGGTATAGTGAAGTTTTACGTACTGAATTTCAATGGGGTTCAGATAATGATGTGACATGTTGACGATTAGAAGAGTGTAGCGTACGCTTACCATTATTCTTAGGTAGAGATGTAAAGTTTGCTTTAAAATCATAAGTGAATTTTAAAGGAATATGGTGGAATGATATCCTTGAAACCTAATCAGACTAGTACTTCTAAGAAATGACGAGAAGATTTGATGATTATCCCAAGATAGTAGTTCGGATTATCTCATGTATGAAAATTTCAAGAATGAAATTAGGTAGTATAAATAAGATGTTAAGATTTTGCTGAGTGGTAAGACACTATCGTATCTCTAGATCTTTTTAATGAATTCTGGTGGTTTATCGAGTTTAAGTAGGAAATCAACCTGAATATAACACTTGTATAACTGTTCTCAGTGTTTGAAAAATTAAAATCGAACATAGTTAATCAGACTATGTTCCACTATCCCTAGGTTAAATATAGGTGATTAGGCTATATTTAGCCGAGGTTCGATAAATTTTTCAAATACCTAAACTAGGTATACTTGTGATATGTCCATAGCTTTTGAGAAATTGTCCACTAAGCAAAGGCGATATCAAACCATCCAGTTGCAAGTCCTGGCCATAAAAGACTTGTAACCTATGTTTTCACATTCCATTGCATAGAAGATAGTATGGGTAGATACGTGTGGAAAGGAAATCTTAAGTAATTCTAAAGTAGTCTATACTTGGCTAGAATCGCGAAACTTTAATGAAGGTTTCAGAAGAGAATTTTGATGATTGTAGAGAAAGTTGCTGAACTTCAGCTTCTGTAGATGATGAGTCAGTTTATCTTTTAGAAATCCCATTTCTTGTATTTCCATTAGGGAAATTGATAGATTATGACGGGTTTTGTGTAAAACAATATCATATAATGTTTATAAGATAATTTTTTTTAGAGACTATTGTATAACTTACAATATCTGAGGAGTAGTTGAGACCATTGTGCAACTCACAATGTCTGAGAAATAGTTGAGACCATTGTGTAACTCACAATGTCTAGGAATTAATAGAGACCATTGTGCAACTCACAATGTCTAAGAAATGATGGAGAGATCATTGTGTAACTCACAATGTCTTGAGAAATGATGAAGAGACCATTGTGTAACTCACAATGTCTTGAGAAATGATGGAGAGATCATTGTGTAACCCACAATGTCTTGAGAAATAAATGAGACCACTGTAGGATTTACAGTGTCTGAGAATGTAATAGAGACCACTGTAGGATTTACAGTGTCTAAGAATGTAATAGAGACCACTGTAGGATTTACAGTGTCTGAGAATGTAATAGAGGCCACTGTAGGATTTACAGTGTCTGAGAATGTAATAGAGACCACTGTATATCGCAGTGTCTTGAAAAATGAATGAGACCATTGTATCTCACAATGTCTGGGAAGCAGGAAAGACCATTGTAGTCAGTTACAATGTCTTGGAGGAAGTTTCGTAATCCAAAAATGCATGAGTAGATGCATGATTGGGAGATTGGGAAAATATGATTGTGCCGTAATGCCTTAGAATAGGCATACGCAGATACGTTGAGTACTTTGTTTATGATTGAAATTATGTCAATTGTATATATCAATATACTAGTATGTTTGTATAGCTTAAAGAGCCTAAAAGTCACATAATCGTCTGGAGGATGGAAGGCACGGAGAACGGAAGGCTATAAAATGTTTTTGTTTGAAAAAGTAGTTATAGTTTAAGTCTTGATTAGACCCCTTTCTCTATAACTGTGGCTCTGATACCAATCTATAACACCCCCAATTTCGTGATACGCAGCGGAATTTAAACTGGGTGTTACTTCATGGCACAACAGTCATAACAATAGAAAACGATCTCTAAAGAAGTCGTTTAAAAAGGATTTATCATTCAACTTATTCTAAGATATCAGGGTTTACAAAATAGGTCCCAGTTGGTTCCATTGTTTACAAAATACATCAATTTAAATTCTTTGATGTTTTATGAATGATAAAATATTTATAGCCTTCTTGATCTAGTCCTTGCTCTACCGTGCCAGCTTCCGACATTATGGACCTGAAATACATGCTTAAAACTGTCAACACAAAGGTTGAGTGAAATTCATAGAGTTTAGAAAATCAGTTGAACACATAAGGTTTGTGTGAGTTACGTTGTTATACACTCATAATGTTGAAAACAAAGCAGTTTATTATTCACTAAGCATCATGCAATCAAGGCGTTAACGTGTTCCAAATTTAATTGGAGAAATTGTTGATACGTGCCCTTAACAGGTAAAATTGCCATTTTTACCTAATGTACTCAAATATAGTGCGTTTGTTTACCGGATCCTGGTCAAACAAACGGGATTCGTCAATCCCGATAGATCTATCCACAATATTCGCGCTCACTTCACTCGTGATTAATGATTCATGATTTAGGGACTTAAGATTGGCAAATGCGGTAACTTAGTGCAAGTAAAATAATCAGATAAGTATAGAATTTGAAAGCAATGTGTTCGGTTTAAAATAAAGCATGTATCTCCCCTAAGGGTTTGTAAAACAATTAAGTAATAGAAAGTGGGGCTATGAACTCACCAAGAGTTGATGATGTTAAGTACTAACGGATGCGATGGATAAGTCGGAAGACTTCTACGAGCGTTCCTAAAAATGAAATGTTGCCACTTAGGTTTGGAATAATGTTTAAGGAAACATAAACCATCCTATATATATATTCCTATGTTGATCATGATGTAGTCAATTATTATTTGATGTTTATAGAAAGATCTTTAATATGTGAAAACGTATTTAGTTTATAGATATCATACTACCGTTCGGGCCATCATAATTCAGAGGTCATGTAGTAAACGTTCGAGGATCTAGGACACTTTAAATCGTAAATCCAGTAACTCGTCGATACATTTTACTCAAATGAAACCCCTCACATGAAGCTCCCTAGTATTGTAGCACTTTAATAGATAAGACATATGTTTTGTTTATATATCATAAGTGTAAAAAATATCCATATGGTTTGCAAACATAAGTTACATGTTTGTTCGGTTATGATTAAGAATTCATAATGGTTTTCACAAGTATCGTCATAATTTATGTCACAAGTATTTAAAGAAACGTTTACAAGTTTCTAAATTTTAAAGTTGGTTATTACAAGTATAGTTTCATGGTTCATCGAGGGAGTAGATCCAAATTGTATTGTATACGTTTAGGTTTGTCAAGGCTAAGGCCTTTGGTTTACGGTCTCGGCTTAGGAAGCCTTGAGGATTTAGCCATGGCCTTGCCGTGGCTTTGGTCTTGACTATCATGGTCTTGAGACTCATCCTTGACCTTAGCCGTAGCCGTGGTCTTGGCTTATGGCCATTAGGCCTCTTGGTTTGCTTTTAGTTGTGACAAAAGTATAGTTGTAAGACTATATAAAGGGGCAGTTTCTGTTTTTGAAAGATTATGGCCTGTTTATGCGTTTTCAAGGTCCGAGCTTCTTTACAATGGAAGGAAAACGTCGTTCCGGACAACTTTCGTGTTTTAACATTTTGATGAAACGGACTAGAAGGGCCTCAAAAAAATCCGGAATTTAGGCAGAAAACTATTTTGGCAGTTTCATATTTTAGTTTCGCTAATTTCTTTTTGTCATAACTTTTGACGCGTGTGTCCGTTTTGGGTGATTCAAATTGCTACATTTTTGTTTTAATATTATCTACAAGAATATGAAAAGTATCAGATCTATATGTGGTCGATTTTATGGAAACTTTGTACAAAAGTTTAGCATTTAAACACTTACTAACCCATGTTTAACATATAGGTTCTTATAACTTGTTTTAAAGATTTTTGTACATCATGATCCAACATATGAGCATCTATAGCATAGATTTAAGAATATGAAACATGTAAATGATGTAGAGCAAGAGTGGTGGTTAGTTATTCTTACAACTTTTGGCTTTCAACTTAAGAAAGGAACATCAAAGATCAAGAGCTAGAACAAGAACTAGTAACCCTAGCTTCCAAATTCTTCAACCTCTTGATACTAAGTTGAGATGACTTGGGAAAGCACTTGAAGTCTTCTACTAGAACACTTCTTGTGTGGCTTGGAGATCACCAATGGAAGGAAGGAATTAGGACTTGGATCAATCAAAGCTTAACATGAACTTTGGAATTGATATGGAGCTTATGTTTCTTGAATAAAACTTGAAATAAAAAGTAAATGTAGTATGTTTTGTGTATGTTGATGGTATGAACGACCTAAGGAGAGGGGAGGGGTTTATATAAGGTCTTGAGGAGGTTAGGAAGGTGTAAATGAGGAGGTGTAAGTTTAGGATATTTTTGGAAGCTTAGCTTAGAAGTTTACTTACATATGAATGTATCCTAAAGTCCAAGGCTTATCACTTAGGCACATGGCATGGTGAATCACCTATATACACGTTCATATCATAGTTAGGGTGACTAGGTACTTATTTTTGGTATTATCTTGTTTTACGGAGGTCGTTTAGTCCCGATAACCGCTAACAGTAAATCGTAAAATCATATAACTTAAAAACGGGTATCGTAAAAATATGAAACTTGTAGGAATGATGAAACTTATCATTATACTCCATCTAAAAATATAAAATGGGTGATAAGTCTCGTTGGGGGTGCAAAAACGCTGCTTAAAGCTGGAAATACGGGTCAAAAACGCGTAATTCGCAGTTTATCGGAAAAGAACGAAATTTCAGGGAAACGACCGTGAATTTATTTAGAGTAGACTAAAATTAGTATAAAAGTGATATGAGATGTTAAAATGTGGTTTTCGTCATACGCGGGATAACTTTACAGTTATTCGTGAAGTTTAAAAGTTACGCGATTTAAGCAAAAATGTAGAACGTACAAGGTTAATTTCTTTATGGTCAAAGGAGGAGGGAAATATGTTTGACTTTTCCAAAAATTGTAAAAGTGTCAAAAACATGTTAGAAACACAGTGCAGGAATCGTTAAGTCTGGATGTAAGTAGAATTGTTTAAAACGTAAGTTTAGTTTTGTCAGCGCAGGGTTTATTTGGTAACATAAAAATAAATCTTAAAAATACTCAAATTAATTATGAGTGATCTAAAAATTTATCTGATGCGAGGAAAATTGTCAGGGTTGATTTTCGTTAAGCGCGTGATGTTTAAATGGTGGACCGTCCAAAACGAAACTTTAAAACGATGTTTTCTTAATAACTATATAGACGAAAATGATCTAACGATTGTCGAACTCTCAGGTTATTACTAAAATAATTTATCTTACGAGAATGTGAAATAAAATTTTTACGGGATGAATAGTAAAAGTGAATAGTAAATTATCGAAAATGAAAAGTAACCTAAAAATGCGGGTGGTTACAGAATTGTAGAGCAAGGTTAAGGATTTAGAGGACAAACTTGAGCATAACAGCAACAGGAGATTTGTTGTTTCTTCTGATGAGGAGCAAGTGGATGCTAATTTGGATTCACTTGATATTTTGGCTAATGTGGCTCAACAATCTAATGCTTCTACTCCAATGGCTGCTAAATCAGTAAAGCAAAATGAGCCAATTTTGTTTTCTAGAAGGAGGAGAAGGCAATCTTTGAGCAAGGATACGTTGCACAGTGTGGATGTTGCAAATACTGAAGAGCATGTTGTTGCTGATACTCCTATGATGGATATTGCTCCTGAAGTTGGTCAAGCTTCATCTGTGCAAGGACAACCTGATTCTACACCTTCAGCAGATCCTAATGATGTGTTTGTTGCTGGAAGGAATTTTAATTTGGATCCTCATGCAAATGTTATTCCTGAAGACACTCCTCAACATGTTACTGCTAATACTTCCATGGGTGTTTCTTCTGAAGTTCCTATTGTAAGTACTGATTCTGCTCATGCGCCTGCTGACAAAGGAAAAGGAGAAATGATTGATGAGGGGATTGGATCTAATCTAGTCAGTGAACAGGAAATGCAAGCACAAGAGAGATTGCTAGTTGAGTGTGAGAATATCAAGAAGAGTCAAGCATTGGCTCAAATGCTTCAAGCTCAGTTTGTTACCAATTTGACTCCTGAAAGACAAAGAGAAATTAATGAAATGTCCTCTCAGTCCTGATGAACAATGGGATACTTACACTAATCAAGCTACATCCAATCCTACTCTTGCACAAAGTATCTTAGGAGCAGACTTTGATAGTGAGAACTTTGCTGCAAAAATGGTGGCTCTTGGTCAACAGAGGAAGCAAGCTGCGGCTGTACAAAGAAGAGAAATTGCTGCACAAAAAAATAAAGCAAAAAGGGAAAGACCACAAACTGCAGCTCAGAAGAAAAAGTATATGCGAAATGTGGTGTATAATCAAAGTTCTAGTCTTTATCAATCTGGTATGACAAAGAAGCAAGTTTGGGCTTTGTCTGATGATGTCTTACTCAACATGTACAATCGCATTATGAAGCATATCATACCATCGTCCAATTTGAAGAGGCTTGCTGATAGTGCAGATGCTCCCAAGGCAAAGAGCCCCAAGCAAGTTGAGATTGTAGATTCCTTTGATGATGTTACACCTAAGATGGGTTCTTCTGTTGTTCCTACTGAAGCATCTACTGAAGCTATACATTCCACTGAAAGGGTTCAATCTGTTGAACCACATGTTGTTTCTTCTGAAGCAGTACCTAGTGTGGCTACTACATCTTTGGATTCAAAGGATATGAATGCTTCTATTCCTAGTATTTCTCCTGTTGATAAAGTAGGAGAAGAGTTGGGTAAGCAAGCTAAACTTTCAGCTGCTAAATCAAAGAAGGACAGAGAAGTAGCTGAAAGAATGTATGCCTTGCGTGGTGTTGTTTCTCCTTCTACTTCTTCCACTCATGCTAAAGATGTCCCTGATGAGTCTGAGGATGTTCCATCATCTGTATCTATGGGAATTTATATACCAGGTAGGAGGAAGAAATGGATGTCAAAAAGGAGACATGTTACTTTAAGGAGATCTGTGAGATCAAATAGGACATATACATCTAGGATTCATAAGTCACTCAAAGATCATTCTTTGGATCTAAAGGCTGCTGATTCAACTTTTATTAAAGAAGGATCTGTTGATGCTTTTCGTGAAGGATCTCATGGTGTGTTGACTAATTGGACTTTGACTGAAGGAGGGCTGAACACCATTTTTATGTTGGATAATTCTTCTATGCAGTTTAACTTTTTGAAGGAAATCTTTCATATGGTTGACAGGCAAGATTTGAATACACTGTATGGACTTGTCACTAAGCATTATGCTAATCAGTCACCACAGGGTTCTGGTCTATATTTGTTGGGTGATCTTCAAGTTATGTTTGATTCTCAATCTTCAGATGGTAAAGGGTATTCTATTTGGAAGAATTCACATAAGTGGAAGATTGATACTTGGAGATTTTATCCTATGCCTTGTGTGCATGTGGTGGAGACACAGAATGGGATGACTGTGTTTATGTTATTTGATAAGATTTATCCTTTGTCTGTAAATTTGATGAGAAGTATGCTTAAAAAGAAGCTAGAGGTTCCTCCTGATCCAGTTGGGAATGATAGATTACATGCTGAACAATTGATTGGATTGTGTTGGAATCACTCCTAAACCATAATCAAGTGTTAGTAATTTATATGTAATAGTTAGCTTAATTATGGCCTTTATGTTTGTTATTAGCTTTAAGCTTATGTAGAAGGCCCATGAGCTTAGGCCCATGTCCAATAAGGAAAGGATGGGAACTAGGAGTGTTGCCCTAGCTTCCCTATTATAAATACTCTTGTAAACCTTCATTTGAAGGTTGGTTGTTCAATTTACTCTTTCACATACACTCTACGCCCAACCTTTCTTTACTTGTACGTGTATGTGTGTTTGTGTGTTGTTCAACCGCCTCCATCTCTTTCATTGAAGCTTGTGTTGTAAATCTAGTGACCTATCAGTGGTATCAGAGACAGGTTTTCTGGTAATGTTGTGCTAATCTGATGAAGTTCACTAGCACCAATGTACTACATTCTGTAACCTCTTGACCTTCAGCTGGGTAGGGAGTGGAATTACCAAGTGTAGAAAACCATTCAAATTCCTCTGTGTTATCTTCATCTAGCCAGGATAGGACGTCAGCCTTGGGCGCCTTCTTCTTCTTTTTCTTAGGCGTAGATGAGGATTCTGGTTTCTGTACTTTGTCGGGAGAGGCGGGTTGTTGTTGGGGCTCATGGTATTCTTCATCGTCACCACCCGTATCTCAAAGTGGTCATCGGTTTTCTGAGTCTGGGGTGGTGTCTCAGAATCCTGAGGTTTATTTGCAGAAGAACGAGGATGGGATCTTTGTTGAGCAGGAGTCCTTTGTGGTGGAGGTTGCATCGAGTATTGAATGGAGGATGATTCATCAGACTTCTTTGTGCGTTTAGGCTCTTTATCCTTATCCTGATCTTTGTCTTCATCATCTCTTGAACGCTTAGGCCTTACAGCCTCTTCTCTGAATGATGACTTGAGTTGGTATTCCAGCAATGCTTCAAACAACTTAGCTTCGTGGGAGGCAAATGTTGCAGAGCGTTTTGAAATTTGGGCTACTAGCCGGTTCACCAATTCATCATGTGAGAAGATTGTAGTTTCAACTGGATTGATGCTCAAATTCATTGGAGTTGATTTCATGGCTTGCTTGGCTAAATGTAAGAGATTCTGATAAAGTTGTCTGGTATACATCTCCTTTGTCAGTTTCGGAACGACCTCCATTAAGAACTTGTGAGTGTATCCTTTTATCATCTCGTCCATGCTCTCTTGAAGATCATCCTTCATAAGCTTCTGTACATACTCCCTTTCAACTTGCATCTTGTCATTCTCATCATGAAGGTACGTTAACTGGTCAGCAATAAAATTTAGCTTTTTGTAAAGCATGTCTTTCTTTCTAACCTGTTTGACCTCATTCATAATTCTTTTATGAGTATGAGAAATCCAAGATCGAGGTGGCTTCTTTACTGATTTGGATGTTGATTTGGTTGATTTCTTTGATGGTGGTGGTGAAGAGTGAGAAGATGAATCTGATGATGAAGAGATGTGAGGAGACTCTGGGTCCTTTGGAGGCTCAGAGGTTTCTTCCTTTGATCATGCAGGACTATCTAGAAGATACTTATCATAATCAGTATCATCTCCAGACTTATCTTTCTCTTCAGTCTTTTCTGTCTCAGTCTTTTCTTTGTCACCCTCATCTTTCTCGGACTTTTCTTTAACAGATTCCACAAATTCATGCTCAATAGTTTCTTCCACGGGCTTTTGTTGTTGCTCTAAAGTGGTGGCACCAGATCCCTTATCCGGTTGATTAACCGCATCAGGATCTGGTGAAGGTTGAGCTGCACCACTTGACCCTCCGGGGCCACCCATTTGATCTTTTGTAAATTCTTTTGCCACGTGTTGGAGTCTAAGGAATTTGAACTTCTTCTTGTATGAAATATCCAGTTGCTCTTCTTCTTCATCTGAGCTTTCCTCATATGGCACAAGTACGGGAGTCTTCCCTTTTTCTTTGTCAGCTGGTGGACTTGGTGGTTTAGCTGCTGAAGGAGGTTCTTCGGTTGTAGATTCAGAGTAGAAGATCTCTTCGTCTGATTGTGTATCTTCAGCGCTTTCGTCCACAAGCTCTCTTTGCGGTTCAGACTCAGACTCAGGAATGGGAATAGGAGTAGCTTCCTTAGAGGGAACAGTTCTTGGGGATTATCCTCTGACTTTCAGACTTGCCGGCACTTCCCTTGCTGCCTCTTCTGGTTCTCCTTATAGGTGTTCCAGAAGACTTCTCATCGAGATGACCAACTTTGCCTTCTCTTACTGCTACAAGATACCTTTTGTATGTTTTAAGCTTTTTGATTTCATTAGTCGAAGGTGATCGGGTAACACAGACACCTGTTTCTTTGTTGCCGATTCCTTGATTCTGACTGATAGGATGGGTTCAGTCAACATGTCGTGATTGTCAGGGTCATTGAGCCTCTTGGGAATATCAGGATGAAGTCCAAGTGCTCTCTGGATCAACAGCTTTGTGTATCTGACATAGGGAATCTTTGAGCCAAGTTTCTTCAGAAATGACATCATGTCTTCCCATAACAGTGCTTCAATTTCGATGTCCTTTTTGTTGATCAATGACCAGAAGATTTGCAGCTCCATGAGCTTGGGATGCTCATAGCCACTGTCACGACCAAAGACTGACTTGGTGATGATGATGTAGAGGGTTCTCCACGGTTGAGGAATGTTCTTAAGCTCCACATGAGAATGGTTAGTGATAATTCCTGAAGTTTCATCATAGCCAATATCCATCAAGAATTGCAGAACTGTCTCTTCAGTAGGTGTGGCATAGAAGTCGGTTGGCTCGATATCAGGAATAAGAAGAACAGACCGTAAATCTGCATGTGTGATGGTGATTTGTTTGTGATTAAACGTCACTGTCACCGCACTTTGACCTTTGATACTTTGCATTGAATTCCAGAATTGTTGTATGTAGATCTCCGGTCTGAGCAGAGTGTGAGAGCATCTTCTGGTACGGATGATTCCTAAGAATATCCACAGCAATCAAGCAAGAAGATTCTAAGCATGTGAGGGTTTCAAAGTCAACTCTGAGATTGTTCTTTACAATCTTTCTTGGATAGCCATTAGGGAAGATATCGCCAATAGTGAGAACCTCAGGTGCATCCACATTCATTTGAGCGCCATGTCGTGATCGAAATAACATTAGCCATAAGAACCAACATATCGAAAGACATAATGTTAGTCAACAGAAGGTTTTTATTGTCTAATTATTGAATGTACAGTGTTAATGATTGTTACGAGTCCTAAGTCACTTGTTTATCTAATAGTCCAATGACGTCGTGAAAAGTTTCGTGAGTTAGTTAACTTTAAATTTTAAAGTTTATGTTATCACTTATAGTTCACAACATATCAAAAGTTTAAGTTTATTAGTGACATTTTTGGATTCGTGACGTTATGATTCATTTATTTACAAGTTTGCACGCTTAACAATTCAAAACGAAGGTTTGATCAAGGCTTAGGCGTAGATATTGCAAAGTTACGCGTAAACAGGAGTGGTATATGCGTAGGCGCAAGCTTATGCGTAGGATCCTTACTTACGCGTAAGAAATGTTACGCGTAGGAAAAAGGGGACCTTAAGCGTAGAGCTTACGCGTAGGCGTATATAAGACCTTCCGCGTAAGGCTTACTCGTAAGAGTAGACCTTATGCGTAGAGTCACTTTTTACGCATATCCTTCACAGGATACGCGTAGTCCCTATGTAGAACCTTACGCGTAACAGTTACGCGTAAAATTTCTCTTACGCATAACTTTCTACGCGTAAAGTGATCCTTATGCGTAGAGTAACAAGAACCTTGATTATGAGTTTTATGCGTAGCAAGCCTGAAATAAAGTCATCATATCAGCAATCATAACATGTATAGTCATTTTGAAACAGATTATGGCATGAAACACTTTTCACAGTTTACGCGTAGAAAGTCATACGCGTAAGTCAAAACCCTAGAGTTTAAGAATTACGCATATGATTTCTAGCCATAGGAATTGCACCAAACGTTTTCTGGTAGGTCTTAGGTGTTGTGATAGTCTAATAACCAAGTTTTAACATCCAAAACGCAGTGAATCAAAAATACCCAAAACTATGAACATTAAACCCTAGTTACTAATTTATCATCAATTAGTGTTTCTGGGTTGTTTTAAGGCATAGATATGATAAATTCATCATAAGAGCATCATCACACAACAATCTTTTTGACCAAAAACTTTCACATTTAAAAACACCCAAATCGACTCAAGAACCCTAATTTTGAAAAACCATCAATTCGTGTTTCTGGGTGGAATTTGAGGATAGGCATAGTATCCTTGATGTTAACGAAACGTTTTGACCCATTTATCTTAACCTCAAACACATAGGTATGATCATGTGTTCTTACGCGTAGGCGTATAACACAAAATCAACCATATACTAATTTAACCGTTGGATCGTTTGAAAATCAAAACCAATGTTTAAAAAACGTGTTATCAACGCAAAACACTTACATTGATGATCACAACTTCGGATTTGTTGAACGAATTATATGCGTAGATTATGTTGGTTAGGAGTAATAAATGTGATGAAAAAGTTAGGTGGAAGGTGTTTTTATTAAAATGACTTTAACCTTTTGGCAGTTTTGGTCCCTCCACCTTTTCCATTTCCATTTAAAGCCTTTTAACTTCCATTTTGGTTACCAAACAAAAGATTTTAGGAAATAACTTTGACGACACTCCCCCTCGACTTAATAAATGATGAAAGGTTATAAATTTTAGTCCGAGGAGTGTCAGTTTAACCAAAAAAGTTTACCACCATTGATACAAGAAACAACCAGAATAGAGTAACATGCAAGTACACGGATGTTTATGAAACAGTTAAGTATTTATTTTCTCCCCCTCAACACTTGATCGGAAAAATACTGAATTTTGAAAGATTAGAGTGTTGACGGATGAAATGTACTTGCCATGTTGAAAGAAAAATAGATAGAAGAATATTTTTGTGGTTTTATATTTTTGAATTTTGTTTTTGAAAAATTATTTACAAAAGAGATTTTGGTGTTTGACAGGTTTTTAAGACTGTTTTAGGAGGTCATCCAATTCCTCTTGAGTCAAACACCTCATACCAATCCGTTGGACCAACTCATTAAACCTAGCGGGAGGCAAGGCTTTGGTGAGAAGATCTCCAATTGGTATTCTACGTACCCACGGGCGTATAATTCAACTGCACTCGCCCACGTGGTCCTTGATAAAGTGATATCGAAGATCGATGTGCTTTGATTTCGAATGCTGAACTGAGTTGCACGAGATCGCAATAGCACTCCGATTGTCGTAGTACATCGGGATTCTGTCAAATACGTAACCATAGTCATTGAGTTGTGTTCTCATCCAAATGACTTGAGCACAACACGCCGACATGGCTACATATTCTTCTTCGTTGAGGACAGGATGTACAATCCTGCTTCTTCGATTGCCAAGGCACCAGTTTATCACCAAGAAATTGTAGTGCTCCTGAAGTACTTTTCCTTGAGTCTAAGCATCCCGCTGGTCGCGCCTCTGAAAAAGCGATTAGTGCAAAACCAGAATCCTTCGGATACCAGATTCCCAAGTTAATAGTTCCCTTGATGTATCGGAGGATTCTTTTAGCCTCAGAGAGGTGGGTTTCAGTTGGTCGCGACTGATAACGGGAGCATAGATAAACGGCAAATACAATATCAGGTCTGCTAGCTGTTAGATACATGAGAGACCCAATAATACTTCGGTATTTGGTAGGGTCAACTAATTTCCCATGTAAATCAGCATCTATTTTCTTGGTATGAGTCATTGGTGTGGCATAAGTGTCACAGGTTTTCATTCCAAATTTGTTTAACAATTCAAGGGCATATTTGGACTGACTCAAGAAAATACCACGGGGTGATTGATGAACTTGTAATCCTAGAAAGAACGTAAGTTCACCCATCATGGACATTTCAAAATTTTTCTTCATTAGTTTTGCAAAAGCGATTGAGTACTTTTTATGTGTAGACCCAAAAATGATGTCATCCACGTAAATTTGAACAATTAAGATATGTGCCCCGTGATATTGTATGAAAAGATTAGGGTCAACCGAACCTTTTGTGAAATTATTGGCAATTAGGAAAGATGATAGCTTATCGTACCATGCCCGAGGAGCTTGTTTGAGACCATACAGAGCTTTGTTCAGTTTGTAGACATGGTTCGGAAACGCCGATCAACGAATCCTTCGGTTGGTGACATAAACCGCTTTCTTTTAGTTGTCCATTTAGAAACGCAGTTTTGACATCCATCTGAAAGACCGTCATGTGCATATGAGCCGCGAACGCAGAAATATCTAACAAACCTCAAGACGAGCGACCAGAGCAAAAGATTCTTCAAAGTCAATACCCTCTTCCTGACGATAACCCTTAGCCACCAGACGTGACTTATTTCTGATAACGTTACCTTCAGCATCCAATTTGTCTTTCCAAATCCATTTGAGACCAATGTGAAAACCTAATATTGTTGTATATCCATAATGTGTTACATCGTAGAGTATATGTATTACTCTAATGGGCCTAATCACAATGCTAATTACAATAATACAGAACATAATACATGGGCCTAATGAAAACCCGCAATAATTTCGTTTGAGCAGAGAGGAGCGAACGCTCAAGCTGAGCCGAAACTCATCAAACAGAGCAGTCGGCAAGCCTTTGGTGAAGATGTCTGCATACTGATAACGAGAAGGAACATGCGAACTCGGACATGACCAAGAGCAACCAAATCGCGAACAAAGTGAATGTCAATCTCAATATGCTTCGTGCGTTGGTGCTGCACGGGATTAGAGGAGAGATAGACAGCACTCACATTATCACAATACACAATCGTAGCCGTAGAAAGTGTTGTATGAAGCTCACGTAATAAATTACGTAACAGCAGGTTCTCCGAACAAAGATTAGCAACACCTCTATACTCAGCCAAGCACTAGAGCGAGAAAACGTGAACCGACGCTTAGAGGACCAAGATAGAAGATTGTTGCCAAGAAAAACACAATAACCTGGTGTTGACCGGCGAGTAGTAGGCCAACCAGCCCAATCTGCATCCGAGTAAGCCAAAGATGATGTAGTAGATGAATAAAGTTGTAACCCATAAGTCAATGTGCCCCGAACATATCGTAATATCCTCTTGAGAGCCGATAAGTGAGGCTCCCGAGATCATGCATAAAAGGCAAACCTGCTGAACAACATATGAGATATCCGCCGAAAAGGTGAGATAATGAAGAGCACCCGCAAGATCTGCGATACAATGTAGGGTCAAACCGGATCACCATTAGCGCCAGCTTGGAATCCGTATCAACAAAGGAGTGCGACTCGATTACAAGAAAGCATGCCGCTCGCTCAAGCACTTCAAGAGCATATTTCGCTAAGATAGAAATAGCCCGAAGAGTTACGAGTCACGTAAATACCTAAAATATTAATTAGTGGGCCTAGATCAGTCATAGAGAACTCCTGATGTAGAGATGTAATAACCACTGTGAAGAAAAGTCGAGAAGATGCAGTCAGTACAATATCATCCACATACAATAGTAAGTAAGCTGTATCTGTCCCCTGTCGATATATGAATAAAGAGGAGTCACACCGACTATGATGAAAACCAGCCCGAGCAGCATAAGTTGCAAATCTGTGAAACCAAGCCCGAGGGGCCTGTTTAAGCCCATAAAGAGAGCGCTGCAAGAGACAAACATGATCAGGATGATGCGGATCTCGAAAACCAGGAGGTTGATGCATGTAGACAGTCTCCGATAATGAACCATGCAAAAAAGCATTCTTGACATCTAGTTGATGAATAGGCCAATGTCGAGAAATAGCTAAACTAGGAGGTTGATGCATGTAGACAGTCTCCGATAATGAACCATGCAAAAAAGCATTCTTGACATCTAGTTGATGAATAGGCCAATGTCGAGAAATAGCTAAACTAAGCACAGTACGAATGGTGGCCGGCTTAACCACCAGGTTGAATGTCTCATCCACATCTATACCTGCAATTTGAGTACTACCATTCAAGAACAAGCAGCCTTGTAACGATTAAGACTACCATCTCCATTATATTGTGCCTAAAACGCCACATAGAACGGACAATGTTCGCGTGTTGTGGCCGGGGCACAAGAACCCAAGTATTATTTTTAATTAAAGCATTATATTCATCAAGCATAGCACTAGACCAATTAGGATCATGAAACGCGTGGTTGTAGGACTTAGGAATAGAGGAAATGGTGGACACATTGAACGTAAAGCGTTTTGTAGGATGATTGGTACCGACACGAAAACGTGTGACCATGGGGTGAGTCGAGACAGGATTTGGGTTTTGAGTAGGTGTGGGAATGGCTGTTGGAGCACTGGCAGTAGGCTGTGGGCCGACATTGGGCTGTTGTGTTAAGGGTGGGTCGTGGTTAGAAGGTGGGAAGGGTGTGGGTGTTGGGCTGCGAATGATAGGTGTGGAGCCAGGATTATGGATTGGTGAAGGTGGGTTGGTTGGAATAGTGGACGAGTCCACTGGAGGTGTATAGGGAACAGTGGGTGTAGTGAGAATATGTTGTTGTATGATGTTAGGGGGTGTATCTAGAAAGGTGTAGGAGGGCGGGGTATTTGGAGTCATAGACCCGTAGGGAAAACCGTTTCTTCGTCAAAAGTCACGTGACGAGAAAGTATAATTTTATTGGTGTTCAAATCAAGGCACCGATATCCGTGTGATTGGTCGGATATCCTAGAAAAATGGATGGAGTGGCCCGTGGTTCAAGTTTGTGGTTGGTGTGAAGATGTGGGTAGCAAAGACAACCAAAAATACGGAGATCCGTATAATTAGGTGTTGTCTGAAATAGACGGGTGTGAGGAATCTCATTGTGAATGGCTGTGGAGGGTAAAATGTTTAAGAGATGGGCGGCCATGTGGAGAGCTTCAACCCAAAAGTGGGTGGCGTGTGTGCTTGAAACAAGAGTGTTCGATAAGGTTGTTTATGGTACGAATCATTCGCCGATTTACCATTCTGTTGTGATGTTTTGGGCAAGAGTACGAATTGTTATACCATTAGTAGCAAATAATTGGTGTAAGGCATTGTTGTCAAACTCGCCCCCATGATCACATTGCAAAGATTTAATGTCACGTTAAACCGATTCTTAACATAAGCACGGAAATGAATAAATTTAGACAATGCATCGATTTATTTTTAAAGGATACACCCATAAATAGTGCTTAAAATGATCAAGAAACAAAACATAGTACTTAATACCAAAGACTCGAAGTGGAGAAGTCCACAAGTCTCAATGAACAATGTCAAAAGGAGACTTAACAATTGTCTCTAAAAGTTAAAACGGAGTCTCACGCGCTTGCCAAGTCGACAAGCATGACAAAGCACGGGAGACTTAGTTTTATTACATGAAATGAAATTATTAGAAACTAAAGAACGAACACGCCACTTCCGTGATGACCAAGTCGTTGGTGCCACGCTTGTGACCGACTAGAAAGGCTTTAGGAGAGACGAGATGTGGACTGATAGAGATCACCCGCCTGTCACATCGAGCGAATTTGACGGGTCCAATAATCCTTCACAGTAAAAACCAAACTCGCCAAACTCAATAGTACATTTATTTTCGCGAACAAATTGACGAACCGAAATTAAATTTTTGACAATGTTAGGTGTAATAAGAACATTATTTAAATGAAGGGTTCGGTAAGGTGTGATCAAAGTGCTATGGCCCGAGTTGGTAACGGGAATTGATTTTCCGTCACCAACTTGAACAGATGGATAAATACAAGAATTAAAAATAGTACTAAGATTAGTAGCAGAGGAGCAAGATGAGAGGACGCACTAGTAGATCCATGTTCTAATTTGAGTCCCATCGATCTCGGCCATGGTGCTAAAAAGCGTGGTGGTAGAAGCGTGGCTTGACCGGAGACGCTGGCGAGGTAACCGAACCTTGAACCGCAAATGCATACAATGCTTGCCTGTTGAGGAGTGAGTGTCGACTGTTGGGCTGGTGCAAATCTGTGGGGTAGCATGGGTTTTAGAGCCCATCAATGAGGCATGTTGACCCAAATTATTTTGCAACCCATAATTTGTCAATAATTGGTTTTGGGCCCGTAGTGAGTGCCAATAACCGTTGTTGGCCTCGCTAGTTAAGCCCTCCCGATCCATGTTGCATATTATGAGATCGATGATTGTGTTGTGAAGTGGTATTACGTGAGTTACCACTAGAAGCGTATACCACACGATTAGAGTCGCTTTATATATCGACAATTGCACCCCATCTACAAAAACCTCGACCATAATTGCGACACACCTCTGTCTTGTTGGTGTTACGAGAGTCACGATCATTATTGCTTCTAGTTTCCTGTCCATGATGTTTGTGGACAGAATTTGCGACTCGACCAAGACGATCTCTTCAGCCTTTTAACCATGGATCGCATGGTAGCAAGAGTAGGAAAGGGGTCCTTGTGTGCAATGATTTGGGCAAGGTCGCCATATTTTTCACTTAAGCCATTGATGGCATAGGTAATAACATCGTTTTCACTATGCTCGAACCGAGATCATTGAGAAGTGTGATGATGGAGTCGATTTTTGAGAAGTACTCTTCGCAAAGACTTTGTTCTCCCATTTGTAGCATAACGAAGTTCGCCTTTTAAAGCCGACCGCTCGTGTAATGCTATTGTCTTGAAAAATGGGCCTCGACTTGTTCCCCATGCAGCGCAGAGCCGCTTTAGGGTTGAGTTTGATGAACCTCGCTTGAAGGGAAGGGGCCAATAGGTGAGAATAATCCATCACTTGACAATAGAGTCAGCCGTGAGCCACTCTTTTGTTGGTGGCAAGGATGCGAAGCATCTTTAGTTGAGCCTTCGATGTGCTAGACTCCGGTTGTTGCGTGTTGATTTTGAAAAATAGCACCATGATGAGTAGTTTAACTCATCAAGATCAAGCTTGACGGGAATGTGGTTGTTGATGTTATGTACCGCATAGAGTTTTTCAACAAGTGTTAGGGCAGGGGTAGTAGCTCAGGAGTGGAGTCGCTTTGTCATGGTGGTGGTGGAACCGCTTGTTAAGGTTTTCTAGAGAAAGGGGATGATCGACATCGTATGTTTTAGGTTAGCCAGGTGAGCGCCCCGATACCATGAAAACCTAATATTGTTGTATATCCATAATGTGTTACATCGTAGAGTATATGTATTACTCTAATGGGCCTAATCACAATGCTAATTACAATAATACAGAACATAATACATGGGCCTAATGAAAACCCGCTAACACAATGACGTAGACTCCTGTTGGTCTTTCAACCAGTTCCCATACTTCAAGACGTTTGAATTGGTTGAGTTCTTCTTGCATGGATTCGATCCAGTTGTCTTTTGTCATTGCGTCTTTGATGTTTTTAGGTTCAGATTGTCAGACAGTGAGTGCATAAATGCAATGTTCACCATCTGAGTGAAGACGTTATCTCGTAACGACTGATTGATTCGGGTTGCCAATAATATTTTCCAGAGGATGGTCTTTTGTCCATCTATGTGTGGAGGGTTGATGTTGGTATACATTGTGCATATTTTGAGGATTCAAATGGTTTGTTGAAGATTCTGCGACATCAAAAGTAGCTCATTAGCAAACGGGTTAAAGAACGATTTGGATCAAAATCTGCAGTGGGGTACATCATTCGAACATCATCAGCCGGTTCATCATTGTTGGAATCGGTTTGTTCAACTGTTGTGTTGGAGTCAACTGGTGGTGCTTCTTCAACAGAGTTGTTGTAGCGGTGTATCGTATAGGAGTATTATCGTGTTGAGCGGCGGAATGAAACGGAACATACACCCGAGCACGCTCATCAATATCGCCACCAAACGTACGGAGCAAATAACCTTTCCATTTGTTGACGAGTAAGTCGAGGGCTTGTTTCAGTTGATGATGGGGTTTGGGGGAAGTTTAAGCGGTTGTGTCCGGGTTCCAAGCCGTTATACTCAGAAGCCATTTCCGTAAGTTCATCAAAATGAGCATGAATCGCTTCCATAACCTCCTTTGTTCGACGATTCCGATTCGAAACCTTTTGAATTATCACAATATCCTATAAAGACTCCAATGTCAGCTTTGGCTTTGAGCTTTCCAAAGTCATCACGATCATTATTCGAATAGCAAAGAGATCCAAATACATGAAAGTGTTTGAGATTCGGTTTTTTGTTGTGGACAAGCTCGAAAGGTGTTTTGTTGTGCCATTTTGTAATCATAGACCGGTTTTGAGTATAGCATGCAGAGATACGCCTTCGCCCATAAGTAACTGAAGTTTAGCATTGATTAACATTGTTCTTGCAGCTTCCACTAACGTTCGGTTTCGGCTTTCAACAACTCCGTTTTGTTCCGTAACGCAATAGATGTCTGATGCTGAATTTCCACTTTCTCATAAAATTCACGAAGAGTTTGGTTAACAAATTTAGTTCCTCTTCACTGCTCTCGATTTGTCGGACGGTGTTGCGGAGCTGAACTTGTATTTTCGTGAGAAAGGTGATGATCATTTGTGGAGCTTGGTCTTTGCTTCAAAGAAAGTAGACCCAAGTCCAAATGCGAATAGTCATCAACAATTACTAAGATGTAGCTTGCCATTGATCGCTTGCACGCCAAGATCGGGCCACACAAATCCTTGTGAAGAAGATGAAGCACATGCCGAGAGCTGTGTTCCACCTTTGAAGGAAAATGAGCACGAGTGCTTTTCCCTTGTTCACAAGCCGAGCAAAGGTGATCTTTAGAATACCGAAATCGTGGGAGTCCTTCAACTAGTTTGTGTCGAGCAAGGTTGGTGATGGTTTGAAAGTTTAGATGTGAGAGACGACGTGCCATAGCCATGATTTTGTCGATGTTGCCTTTGAAAGTAAGCAAATGGGAGATGAAGCAACCATGTCTTGCATAGAGATAGTGTAAAGACTTGAATTACGCGAGCCGGATATAAGATCGTTTCCTTGTAGATCACGAATGAAACAAGTTTTCTCCCTGAAAGCAACCTCCAAATCTCCATCACAAAACTGACCATCGAAAACAGACAGTGACCGAGGCCTTCCACATAATAAACCCTGCTAATTTCAATGTTCCCATTGATATAGTCTCCTAGAGCCCATGATAGCTGCGCTAAGTGATCATTCCCGAACCTCGACAGGCCAATGAACTTTGCAATAAAGTTTGATAACAGCTTAAGATTGCCTCGTCATGTGCCGGAACATCCGCTATCAACAATCCAGAGAATGATCAGATCACCGTGCATTACAATAATGACGACATTACTGATGGAATAGAAGTAGATGTGGAACCCAAAATGTTAGAGGGTTCCGGAGCGCTTATAGTAGATATACAAACATCAATAGCTTTAGGTATCCATTTAAATCCTAGTGTGTTATATATCCATTTCTGCCATCTCCAACTATTATTTGCTTTAGTCTTAGTGAATGCACTAGGTGGTACTACATTCCTAGGAGGTGAAACTGAGCTACAGGGACAACAATGCGTTTCTTAGAATCTAAAGAAGGCGGTCTACCAAGCACAGACTTAGAAAGATTAGTGGGCCTAGAGGTATTCCGTTTCTTAGGATTCCTTAAACGAGAGATGATAGCTTTAGCAACACATTTATCATGACAATCGGAATTCATACTTTTACCACAAATAACACAAGGTGCATCGATCTGAATATCAAAAGTTCTTAACGGTTTAGCATTCGTTACATCACTATTTCTATTACATTTGCCGGACGCAATATCTATAGTGGAAGCAACGTGAGTCTTATTCATAGTCCTAGGTTGTTCTTCTACTTTAGCATTCCTTATTGATCTTTTCTTAGGTCGCAACTTCCTATTCTTCGATGTAGTGCTCCTAGGCCGTGAAGTGCGGACGTTTGGAAAAGACGCAACTATTCCTATTTCAGTAGAAGGAAGCACGTTAGCAACTTGTGATTTGGTAGTAGGGATTCTAGGTTCATGATTACTAAGTGTTACTGGGGCTATTCTCTTAATCACGGTAGGCGAAAGTTGTTCATACTTTCCTAACATTTCTCTTAACTTGAAGATAGTGTGAATCGATCTTGATTTTCGTAATCGAATATTTCCAAAGAAAATGCATAACTTCCTTAGTGTGTGCAAGATAATGATCAAGTTCATTTGATGCTTCATCACGAGTCTTTTGAGTAAATCAAATATGACACCATATTCCTTTTTTAACTTTTACAAGTTCTTGTTCATATTTTGAGATTTGACACTTAAAAGACACGCTTTGATCATCCAGTTGCTCAATTTTGGATCGGTTTTGTCACGCGAATCGGGCTTATTTTGTGTTGAAAAACAATTTGTTGATCGTGAATATCTTTTTGACACCAATTAAGACGACGATTTGCATTTGAAAGTTCGTTTGACAATCGCTTATTTTCAACTTTTAAGGACTCGATCTGAAGCACATTATCAGTGTTCTCAACATTTACCACAGAATCAACAATATCAGCAGAGATATAATCAAATGCATATGACAAAAAATTCAATAGCACAACATTATGGACATCAGCACAGATGACATCTTCCAAGAGTCGATCAACATCTTTTCTCAACAGTTCGGCGTGTTCAACGTGAAGTTTGGCGTAAAAGTTTGTGCATAATCTGATGAAGTTCGGCGTGTTCAACGTGAGTCACAACATGATCATTAATGAGATCCTCAAGTATAACCACGGAGTCAATTTGATTATCAAGGGAAACCGTTTGGTCATCTTGATCGTCAAATATAACTACGGGTCTAGTTGAAAATCGCCGAATGAGATGTGGACGACTCTATTTTGAACATTTTGAGCCTTGTCGATTCGATGTTACGGAGATATTAGATCGAGATGAATATGGTTTGTTCGTACCTGAGACAAGCCATTAGTGTCATACACACCGGGCCTGCGGTGTCACTCACGTAACTCATGCATATTAGCCATCAACATATCAGATGCATTGGCTTGCAAATCCTCCATATATATCATCATCCGAGTCAATGCATTTGCCATAAAGATATGTTCTTTGTCTCAGTGAGAGTTCCACCGGCCTTCATCCTTAAGAGCCAAAAAGAAGAGCCTATTTGTGATAAGCACGCCTCAGTCCTAGGCTTTGGGCATGCATTAGCCGCATGTCCCTTCTCATTGCAAGCCAGCATCGGGCTAAGACCATTCAACCCATTCTGAGCATTTCCCTGCTCCACCACTTGAGCTCTATTGTTATTCCTACCCACAACATTAAACCCTTGACCACCGCTTCATCCGACCTACCCTCATACCTACGCATTCTGAACTTCAACTCGTGCATTGTTCACAACATCTTGATTCCTTGTGTTAGATGAGGAACGAATACGATTGTTGGATTTGTTGGTATAACGGCTAAAGGCATTAGCAATCATAGCAAATCCTTGTTGCGCTAAGTTTCGAACGGATCCAGATTCCTCATTAGCTTCAATTTAAAGTGCTTGAGCATAGTTGTTGTTGTATGGAACCAATTGAGTTTGTTGAGATTGAGGCTGTGAAGGATCATATGGTGTGATTTTAGCAGTTGGTTGAGTTGCTGGTTGAGGAGAATAACTGTTTTGAGCATATAAGGCAAGTTGTTGATTTTTCGGATGTGTCGGTGGAGAAATTTGAGCACGGAGAATCCTTACCCTATCAACTTCCTTTTCATGAGGCTTCAAGTAATCGTACAACAATCCATATGTAGAATGATGCATATTCTTCGCTTGACGGAGAAAAATGACATACTTCTCCCATTGAGGACCAAGACTACTCAAGAACTTAGTATTCACTGCAATTCTTGGCATGATGATGTTGTGTTTATCCAAATCATTGATGATGTCAAAAAATCGATGATGATAAGACTCTAGTGTCTCTCCGTGTTCAATCATGAAGTGTTCATAAGCCAAGTAAATTTTGGATTCCATATCCTCATGATTGAGTGCAGATCCTACCATAAGAAGATGAATATGTTCCCACATTTCCTTTGACGCCTTTTGAGCATCAACACAGAAGAATTGGGTTAGGTAATCCTAAGAGGATATATTGCATTGCAAGTTCATCAGCCTTCATAGTGTAGAAGTTCTTGAGATTCAGTGGCAAGAGTAGCAATGTTGATTGTTCATCTCTTGGTGGATTAGCATTTGGATCAGGGTACAATAACAAGAGGCATCTCAAATGGAACTTCCAAGATAACCTTCTTTAAGAACTTTCCATGTGGCTTCTTCAGATCACAAAACCTAAAGAACCTTATCACCCATTGATCGTAGTTTCCTGGAGTGAGCATTGAGGTCTATCAAGTGATCCAGCCTCATGAATTGATTGTTGGCCGCTTAAAGCTTCACACATCTTTGCAAACCAAGTGGGTTCCTTCATAGTGTTCCTTGATGGATGTTGATTGAAGTCATTTGTGTAGGGTTGAACTTGAAGACTTGGTGGTGGTTGAACCATTTGAGGTTGTGGAATTGCACCAAGTTGTGGAGTATGTTGTTGATTAAATTGTTGTTGATAAATTGCTTGTTGTTGATTCCATTGTTGATGTTGTGGAGTTAAATGTTGTTGACGTTGAGAATAAGTGTAAGGGAAATAGTTAGAGTATGGTGGTTGTGACATGTTGAAAACTTGTGTTGGTAAAATGGATCTTTGTAGTCGAATGAACCTTTGTTGATGAAGTGTCCTTAGGCGAGAAATCACAAGAAACCAAGTAGCACTTATGCTAAAACACCAAAGTTACGCAGAACAATCAGAGTTACGCAGAGATTTAGCTTACGCGTAAGTCAGGTAAAGGCACTAAAGTTATGCGTAGACACAAAGTTAGGCGTAGAAACTTATACGTAGGATTACCTTATGCGTAAGACAAGGCTTAGGCGTAAGATGAATCTTATGCGTAGGATTTCTACGCTTAAGCTTTATGCTTATGCGTAAGTTTAGGGTTTTTCCCAAATGATCTTTTACACTATCACATTGCAAAAGATATCGAAAGTCGACGATTTTCGTGCTTATCCAAGCAAGAAAACACGGAGTAAGCCACGAAACAGAAAATCAAACCAAGGATAAAGTTACGCGTAAGATTAGGGTTTTGATACGCATAATCTTACTCGTAAAAATGATTTTGCCCAAAGATGTTTCTAAACCAGTTTTGTATGATGAAATAGCTTCAATAACACCAAAATGACACAAAAGTGTGAAACTTGATGATCCAAAGCTCTCAAAACGGTTACGCCAGAGGTTTACACCCTCGTTAAAAACAAGCTTAAAAACGTAGATCCACGCATAAAGTTTGAAACTTTTTGCCAAAACAAGTATTTTAACACCTTAAAACGTTGAAAGTACAAGAATCTTGGATTAAAAAGTGTAAAAAAATGAGTTTTTAAGCGAAAAAAAGTATCATGTTATTCTACGCGTAAGACCAAAAACTTACTTCAAAAGCAATAACGATTCACCCAACTATTAGGCGATTGATACCACTGAAATTCTTATTGTTGAACATCAAGTGATGAAATGTCAAGTGTACCTAAGAGATCTTTTGATGAATCTCGTGGCTCTAGACTCAATAGTGCGTTTTTGTTTCCTAAGCGGAGACTAGGGAGAGGGTCTCCTTCTTCAATACCAGCAATCTCTAAGAGAAAGCCGATAGTTTACGTAGGTTTCCCTGTGAGAATGAAACAAGCTTCTGTTGAGAGAAACTTGAGTCGTTAAGAAGGTTTAGTGCATGCGTCACTGGGTCCATGACGACTTTTAATCTTCAATACCGGTGTCATCTAGTGACAACCAGTAGCATATGAATTGAACCTGTGTCTCCGCCTCTAAGTTGAATAATCTGGAGGGCTATTTCTTTTCACCCTTTTCTTTGCATTTCTTTTAATTCTTCAACTCCTTCTTTCTCCGATTCTCATTCTCTCCTTTTCACAATCATACCTAAGGACTTCTAAATTCTAACTATTGGTAGTGTCCTTGGGTAGATCCCTCCTGCTCTGGCGGATCATAGGACGGTTATTCCTAACCTTAATCACCTTATAACTCCATTGCCATAAAACCATTTTCAAGAAAATCTCTCAAAGGGTTTGTAGATGAAAACATGCTTGAACCACTATGAGAGTTTTATCTTTAAGCAGTAAATACTCCCCTCCACATGTGCTTTAGAGTTTTGACGGAAATCGCATGTGAGGAAAGAGCGCCACTTTTGAATTGATCGACTCAAGATAGACATTCCCCACAGACACGGTTACGCTGGCATAGTTAAAGAGTTGCATTATCGCCTTTTAGGTGACAAATAACTCTAATAACTATCTTGAAGGTGTGGACAAACCCGAAAGGTTGTTAAACCCGTCAAGGTTCATATCTACCAAGAGTTTCTCGAATGGTACATTCTACTCTTACAAGTCCTCATGAGACACGCTTACATCACTAGCTTAACTAGTTGAAATTATTACTCCGGCCCCACAAGTCTTTTTTCGAAGTTACGATGACGTTAAGATCTCACATTCTTGGGTTAAAGTTTTTTCACACGAGAGTTCATATAGCAAAACACAACATATTTCTTATCACGTATTTTCTCCCTCTCAAAAATGGCATATAAAATGTTATTTTTGAAAAGTTGAGAATAAATATGACCATTTCGAATGTTGCGGGAAGAATGACCACTGTGAACAATTTGTGAACAAAGTTTAAGTCATACCCTCAACAAGTGATATAAACGGTTGAGGTTTGAAAATCATAAGGGAGTATTTGTTCTTTGAGCAAAACCTTGAATAATGAAAGGTTTGATAGGTTTTACTCAAAAGTAAGAGGCTTTCGCCCTTTTTAGATTGCAAGTAATCAAGTGTACCATAGGGTCCTTTATTTACAAGTACGGGTTGTACACTGTAATATGTGCACAAGCCATGTCTAACAACATGGATTGGCTCAACCCAGAAGCAAACATCGACTTCACTCAACGGGACAATCCTCCATATTACACAGACTAGTCTAAACCTCTCCCTACAATTGGCCAACCTAATCAGCCTAGGATTCCATTCAGATATTTCTTCAACAAAGACTTGAAATTTCTTCTTCACGGTGGCGATGGCTCAAGAAAATACGCTACATCACTGACACTTCCATTCCCGGCAGCAATATACTCTAACTGCATAGACATCGAGGAAAGATCTAACCACTTGTTCTCCAACAAAGTGGAAGAATATGACCGAGATGCAATGTATGGGATTCACCATTGGCCGAACGAAGAATCTACTACGTGTCGCCAGTCCGTAAGTCTCAACATGCGTGTTCAAGACTAAAACATTGTTGCCATCAAACACGTTGATCTTTTGTCTAAATGGGATTACACCTTTCTCAAGAATATTGTGGTCAAAAGACAAGACGAAAGAGATTATGCATTCTCTCAATGATTTTGAGAATTTTCTATCAACGACATTGAAGACATGTACCTTACCAAAGTACAGGTCGATGACAATTTTCAACCGAAATACAACGCGGAATTCATCAAGTCATTGCTCATCTTCGGCCGACGATAGTCAAAGAACGTAGAAGATCTCCAGCCTTTGCAAAGAGAATCTTATCGCATTCGTGTCAATTTCACTCCACCGCAGCCTTGATCTTCCCGACATCAACCAACCTTTCACAACTTACACTCATCAAAGAAACCATTCGGCCAAGCACCGCAGTTGAACTTCAAAGAAATTACTTAATGGCGTGTAGAGATCTTTACAAGTTTGGGGATCACACTTTGAAGATGGTTAGGGACGGATTGGCTTATAGGTTGAAGGATATACATCAAAAGATCTGCCCTAAGAGATGGAATTGTGATCGGGGATGTAAGAGGATCATCACGATGATTGATGAACGTTGTATAGAAGGGATCAATTCAGTAAGATTGGAAAGCTATGTTGGTGGTCGACCCAGATTAACATCATCGGCTTTCAACGCCGTTCACACTCGCAACATCTCTCGACTACCCGTACCCCTTGAACCGCTTCTTTCATTATATATAAATTTGATGGATGATTTATTATGTCAATGGCTTGTGCACATATTACGTTGTACAACCCGTTTTGTAAATAAAGGACATTGTGGTACGCTTCAGTGCCACAATCCTTATAAAAGGAGCGAAAGCTTCTTACTTTTGAGTAAAACCTATCAAACCTTTCATTTTTCAAGGTTTTGCTCAAAAAGAACAAGTACTTTCCCTTATGATTTTCAAAACCCCAACCGTTTATATCACTTGTTGAGGGGGAGTACTTGACTTAAAACTTTGTTCACAAATTGTTCACAGTGGTCATTCTTCCCGCAACACTCGAAATGGTCATATTTATTCTCAACTTTTCAAAAATAACATGTTATATGCCATTTTGAGGGGGAGAAAATACGTGATAAGAAATATGTTGTGTTTTGTTATATGAACTCTCGTGTGAAAAGACTTTAACCCAAGAATTGACGATCTTAACCGCCAAGAACTCAAGAGACTTGTCCGGGATGAGTAATAATTTCAAGCTAGTTCGCTAGTGATGTAAACGTGTCTTGCAAAGGACTTGTCCGAGTAGAATGTACCATTCGAGAAACTCTTGGTAGACATGAACCTTGACGGGTTTGACAACCTTTCGAGGTTGTCCACACCTTCAAGATAGTTATTAGAGTTAGTTGTCACGTAAAAGCTGATAATGCAACTCTTTAACTATGCCACGTAACCGTTCTCATGGGGAATGTCTATCTTGAGTCGATCAAAGTGCGCGCGCTTTTCCTCACATGCGCATTTCCGCCAAAACTCTAAAGCACATGTGGAGGGGGAGTTTTTCTGCTAAAAGATAAAACTCTTATAGTGGTTTAAACATGTTTTCATCTACAAACCCTTTGAGAGATTTTATTGAAAATGGTTTTATGGAATGAAGTTATAAGGTGATTAGGTTAGAATAACCGTCCTAAGTTCCGCCAGAGCCGGAGGGATCTACCCAAGGACACTACCAATAGTTAGAATTCAGAAGTCCTTAGGTATGATTGTAAAAAGGAGAAAATGAGAATCGGAGAAAGAAGGAGTTGAAGAATTAAAAAGAAATGCAAAGAAAAGGGTGAAAAGAAATAGCCCTCCAGATTATTCAACTTAAAGCGCATAACGGGTTCAATTCATATGCTACTGGTTGTCACTAGATGAAACCGGTATTGAAGATTAAAAGTCGTCATGGACCCAGTGACACATGCACTAAACCTTCTTAACCACTCAAGTTTCTCTCAACAAAAGCTTGTTTCATTCTCACAGAGGAACCCTAAGTAAACTACTCGGCTTTCTTTTAGAGGTGCGATATTGAAGAAGGAGACCCTCTCCTAGTCTCCGCTTCGGGAAAACCAAAACGCACTATTGAGTCTAGAGCCACGAGATTCATCAAAAGATCTCTTAGGTACATGACATTTCATCACTCGACATTCAACAATAAGAATTTCATTGTACATTATCTAGTCCTTCACAGATCTTAGAAATGCATGAGAACATTTATGAGAGGTTCATTTGGCGATCCTCGCTGATTGAATGGAAACTCCCGCCAGTCAACATCAAACCGCCTCTGACCCAGGTCGCCCGCAACTCCCGTGGATTGGCGCTTAGTAGTCTCAAACGGTCTACAACCGTGAGGTGATGCTCGATGCACCTCGGTGACTCATCTGAAATCGTGGGTGTACTTGAAGACATCGTGTTATCTCACTTGTAGGACTCCGATTGACGGCCTTTAAGAATTAGAGTTGTGTTTCACACTATGCATTAACACTCCCGAAGTTCAAACTTGTAAGTGCCGAATCCGCTTATTACTAACCGCTTTTTATATTTTCTCCTTATGGAAGCTCTGAGTAGGAATGGTAATCTTGATTCTTCTCATGCTCACACCAACTTCATCACTAATGGAAGTTCTATCAAAAAGCAACACAACAGTCGTAATGATTCTTCACAAATCAAAGAATCTACAAAGTTAAAGACTTAAAGAACTTCATGCGGAATTCCAACGTCAAAAGAGCATGTAGGCATGTTGAAGAATGAGCGTGGAGACACTAAAGCAACAAGAGCACGGCGAGGCTTGATGCAGTTAACAACATACTATCACTTTCATCACAAAGAACAATGATCAAAGAACAAAGTTAAAGATAACATCAAAGCATAATTGTTCAAAGAAAACTATCTCTCTACACTGGGGAGATTGTTCGAATCAAGGCAATTCTTCTCACAATTGAGAAGAATGTCAGAAGACGTCAAAGCTTCTATTACATCAACGCCTTCACCGTTTTCATCACTAACACTTAGGGGGAGATTGTTGGAATCACTCCTAAATCATAATCAAGTGTTAGTAATTTATATGTAATAGTTAGCTTAATTATGGCCTTTATGTTTGTTATTAGCTTTAAGCTTATGTAGAAGGCCCATGAGCTTAGGCCTATATCCAATAAGGAAAGGATGGGAACTAAGAGTGTTTCCCTAGCTTCCCTCCTATAAATACTCTTGTAAACCTTCATTTGAAGGTTGGTTGTTCAATTTACTCTTTCACATACACTCTACGCCTAACCTTTCTTTACTTGTACGTGTGTGTGTGTGTGTTTGTGTGTTGTTCAACCGCCTCTATCTTTTTCATTGAAGCTTGTGTTGTAAATCTAGTGACTTATCAGATTGATTAAGACTCAACTTCAGCAACATCTAGCATCTTCTTAAGTCTGGTATCTTGTTGTATTATGTATATTATTTTGTATTATTTGTGTTAGTTATTAAAAAAAAAAAAAAAAAAAAAAAAACTATGTATATTCTTTGTTTGACTAACTTTGCTTGCAGATTTGTTGTACATTTCTATGTTTCTCGATTGTTAACTCACGGATGTACCTTGTGTATGTCAAAGAGTTGGCTAGTCCAAAAGGTACAGCTTTGGTAAAGACACATCAAATCATTGATATTTGTAATGGTTTGCTCAAAATCATAGGGTATGCAACCACCCATGCTTAATTGTTGAGAGTTGTATGGCCATGAATTCACCATGGTTTATTCCGTTTGGAATCCAAGACTGGGCTAGCCCACAAGTATATGGCTTGTGGTAAAGGCAATGGAATACCATATTTGGTAATCAATTCACCAAGGGGATTCTTTCTACCTAAGAATTGACTAGTCCCGAGCAAACGGCTCTGTGTAAAGACATGTCAAATCCTTCATATTCTTTGATTTGCTAGTAAATCGATGCTTATCAGCTGTACCAAAGTTTTTGAACTCAAACATATGGCTACTCCAGTAGTGATGGCTATTGGTAAAGAGACATCAAATCCATTGTTTTCAATGATTCACCTCTCACAAGAGTTAACACACCTGGATGTGATGAGAATAGTATGAAACTAATATGTTTTGATGTACCTTTTGTCATTTGTTCTGGCAAATATCCGGAGATTTAAAGATTTGTCATCATCGAGTGTCCTTGTTTTGGTTCTTTGTTCTTTGAGTTCAATTACAATCCTCTTGTGATTATGTTGTGCGATCTATCAAGAAACTGGAACTTAACCTAGTCAAATTCCAGTTTAGGGGAGGATTGTTGAGAATTATGCAAAGTAGAGATTCTGGCTAAGTTAATCTGAATGGATTCTTTGTGAAGAGTAAGGATTCTGCTGAAGAAGGAATTCTACTAAAGTTATATTCTAGTATAATTGGTTTATGCGGATATAGATATCCCGTATATTTTATATTTAGTTAGGATATACATGATCTTTATTAGGAAGTGATAATGTATATCATATTTAGTTTTTATGATTATACTTTTCTTGAGAAATGGGTTAGGGTTCCTTGTCTATAAAAGGAACACAATAGTATGATTTATGTACGAGTTGAAAAACAAAGTTTTAGTATTATTAAAAGATCCATAGAGGATCAAAGAAGTTCTTAGTTATTTGTGTTCTTGTGTTTAAATTTCTCTTAAATACAAGTTATAGAGATTGTCTTTTAGTAAGCTTGTGATTACATAAGTTTAACTAACGATCTAAGAGTGCTCATAAGATCTATCAAGGTCTTTGTTCTAACAATATCTCCGATAACCTGGAAAATATGAGTTTTCAAATCTCTTATGCTAGAATAAAACAAAGCCGAACACCTCACGAAATGGGAACGAAACACTCAAATCTCTCAACTATTCTAAGTGTCAATTTTGGGGTGATCACTCAATCGCACAGTCATAGCATGTATTCTATCATAAGCTTTGCGGTTACACAAATCTCCACCATTAGAGTTAAGGGCTAAACAATTCTAAAGAAGGCAATATGGGTAGAAACCAAACAAAGGTTAAGGGGGTGACTCGTCATTACTAACATGTCACAGTGAAGTGGACAAAATCAATGATACATGACCAAATCCATGGCCAAGACACCAAAGATTGCTCGCTGCATCACCTAGACAGCTTCATTGACTATAAGGTAGGATAAGACATGGGATATATAATGGTGTAAAATAAAAATCAAGCAGGTAGTCTAAATCTATAACCAAGTCATCACCACTTACCTCCAAGAAAAGTTCAAGCTTTTAAGTTAAGAAACTGGATCATGAAATACTAGGTAGATGTGTCATTAGAGGATGTCATGATGGGCACACTACCTTTTCTTCAACTGTTGGCATAATTACCAACTCCAATCTTCAAATGTGACCGAGGTGGCCTCCTCGATACTAAGTCTATAAAGCTCATAATATAGTGCTTATAACATCGCACTTTTACAATAACTAAATAACATAACAACTTTTTTTTTCTTTTTTCGAATCATTTTTTTTTCAACATAACAATATCAACTAAACATAATATCCCCCCACTTGAGATGAACAATGGGAATCGGGGGTCTCTTCAATGATCTTCAGGGATATATGCATTGTCGAAGAAAGCGTGATTTCTGAACCTATCCACTTGAACCTTGAACTTAGGCAAATGATGACTTCCCAATCACAAATAAAGACTCTGAGGGGTAGGCTAAAGGTGTATAGGTGTCAGAGACAATATATTGGGTTAACAAAATGAAATGAATGGCTCGGATAAGATGTATCTAGTGGTATCTTGCACTAAAGTAAGTGCAACAAAAGGGTTCACATGGGGTCGAGAGTCGAGGTGACTAATCGATAGACACACAATGGTGGGGTATTTGGGTGATAATCCTATAATATTGCCTTCTTAAGGCAGAAAAGTCCAAATACATCGAGCTAACTCAACATACCTCCAAATCCTATGGTCTCGAAATGATGCAAGGCCAAGTTCTAAAGTTTACAAGCCTACCGCACACTCATAATTTGGTGGATTTGGGGTAAAATATTGGAAGCGGATAAGCTAATCACCATAAAATATCAAGAGTTGTATGTGCTCGGCTAAGGTCTAATCTAGTTAGGTTAAGAAAAACATTTCAAAATTTTAAAAATGGCATAATTTTTTCAAAATAAACTAAACGGAGCAAAATAAAGTTCAAGAGATAATTTACTCCCGTCCCCCATGGTTGTACAAAGTCCCTTTTGTACTAAGCGTTAAATAAAGGTGAAGAGAAAAGTAGAATTAGGCGAGAACTTCCCCAAAATTTGCTCCACAAAGAAAGTACGAAAAGAAGCGTGCCTTACATTATAAGCATCATGAACAAACTTCAATCACAAAATCACACTACCAACAAGCATAATTCTAAAAGAGAAAAAAATGAAGAATAAAATAAACCTAACTCACTTTAAATAGGAATCCGCAGTTGCATTTGCATATGCAACAAACCTTTTAAACCACTCGGTGTCCCAAGTGGACGAGTGAAGTCTAAAGTGAGGGTTTGAAAGGGGACACACCCACAAAGTTCATTTAAGAAACGTACAAGAGTTATTGTGTTTTAAATAGAAAGAATTAAAGAGGAAGGTTACATACGTAACTCTTTGGGGAGTTAAGCCATAGCTGGCAAAACCCGACATAATTTGCTAAAGCGAGTGGCTATGTGCGAAACCCATGAGATGGTATTATGCGTGAAATTGTTAATGCGTCTAAAATTCTGCTGCAAGGTTGGTTCTGGCGTAATCACATAGATGGGATTATGTAACTATGGTCGAGATCGACAAGCTAAGGTGACAATCACTTCCTCGTTTCCGCAAAATGGTTAAAAACACAAAACCTTGAGATGGAAATAAAACAAAAGGACAAGGTGGTTGTCTCCTAAGAGCACTTTTCTTTATTTGAGTCTTTAAGTTAGACTTTAGTACGGAAACCTATGGGGCCTTTAGACTTGGCCGACTTCCACCACTCCTTGGCACTCGTTCATTCATTTGTTAAATCCCTTTTTTCTTGCAGTATTACTGATGCTAACTGTTCTTAATTTTTGTGAAAGCCATTCATCACATGATTTTCCTTGGTAATTGATCGGTGCTGAACTAGTCAAGTCTAATCAAACAAGCTAGCCACTTGTGAATGGCTAACCGTAATAGACTTAAAACTGCTTAAAACACAAATACAATGAAGTCCTGGAGAATATGATTGGATTCCGGTCGTTAGAATCCCAACGGAGGATGACTGAGTGTTTAACACAATCGGTGTTCGAATAACCACTAAGGATAGTGGTCGATGGGATTTTAGAGTTATTTATAAAACTTCAGAGGCTAAATTAAGGAAAAGATAGTATGTTAAATAAACGCTATCACTAATCTTATACTGATGTTTTTGATTTTTCTGAATTTAAAACTTAAATTAAAAACTACGCCGACATTACAAATAAATACGTGAAACTTACACAATATTAATCCTAAAATATAGAAATGATATTTTTACAAACTTAATGATATAAGAAAATTTTAAGAAAAAGAAAATTATTTTATAACTATTTAATTAATTATTATTAATTAAAAACTATTTTAACTATTTAATAATAACCTAAATTACAAGAAAATAGAAATGAACAGAAAAATAAAAATTAAGACTTGGAAAAAATCTAAAATAACAAAGAAATTTTCAAAACTATTTTATATTTTTACGATTATTTTTCTATTATTTATGAATTTTAAACTATTTAAAACTAATTAAATTACTAAAAATTACAAAATAAACTATGAAAAATCTGAAAAATTACTTTTTACTTTTTTATATTTATCTAAACTTATAAAAATGAAAATTATTTTTGAGCTTTTTCTAAATTATTTATATTAAAGCTAATTAAAAATGCTTAAAACTAATTTAAATTAAGAAAAATAGCAAATAAACTTAGAAAAATCTGAAAATTTCAGGAAAACTCTAAAATGATGTACTGAATCTAGGAAAATTGGAAAAACAGAATTGCTTGTGTACAAGAAAATGGGATACGTGTATAAGTGCTTATGGAATAAGCACTTGAATAAAACAAATGGAAACTAAAAGCACAAACCAAAACGAAGTTCTAATAAGCTAAAATTGACCAAATGCAACTAAAATCAACAAGCTACAACCACTGATATGCAAGTTTGATCAGATTTGAATTTGAGCTTTTGAAGCTAGAAAGATTTGATGACCTACTTTGGGCATAAGCAAAGCCACATATTAAGTTAAAACAGAGAAACTACAAATTTAAAACTAAAGTAGACACGGTTGAGTGTCCAAACCAAAAAATCAGACCTAGACAGCTTTAATGAGCTTTCGTACATAAGTGCACAATCAGGAAAACTAGGTTATTGCTTTGAGCTTTAAGGTAAGGGCATGACATAAAAGAGGGCTTGTTTGGAGCTTTTTAAATAAATTGAAAATTCCACAAAAATGCTGTATAAGTAAAAAGCCGGTTAAGTTTACAAAGCCACAAATTTTGGTAAGACCCAGAGATATGAGATCATGAAAATCCTTCTAACCAGCTCAAATCCACTTTTATGTTTGACTTTTGACAAAAGTTGAAATATTGACTTTGTTGAGATTTGAATCAATTTATGGACCGGTGTTGATGTTATATGATAAAACAAACTTATTGCAAAAACAAGGTCTTTGAATTCTAAGCACAAAACAAGGATCATTTAATCCATATTTTCAAGAGATAAGTTTGAGATTGATTATTTGAAATGTTGATTTTTGAACTAGCAGAGCCAAATGTTTGGCAGAGATATAGCATACTAGTACTTAACAAGCATGAACCATGAGAAGTTTACCATGAGCTAGCCTCTAAGATAGTTATGACAGGTAATGCCAAACATACCTTTATTAAGCGATTTGCAAATTAAATATAGACTAACTCTTGTTTTAAGCTAATAAAACTGATTAATCTGAGTTTACTTGTACTAAACACAACTAATTAAACATGTTTTAACCACTTAAAATTACAATAATGATTAAGCTTATGAGACTTGGAAAATCACTTACAAGCCTAAAGCTACAATGGCTTGAAAATAGAACCAATGAACCCAGTACGCTAACCTATCAAAACCAACCCATTGAACTTAAAACCAACCCATTTCCATGTCTGCATCACCTATCACCATATCTGCATCAATTTTGCCCTTACTTTGACTTTTGTTGACCAGATTCCAAAGTTGCTTGAAAATGAATTCCAAGCTTATCAAAAAGCTATAGTAGCTTAAGTAAACCTGTTTGACTATTTAAATAAGCTTATTGAAGCTTGTTAACAAGAGTTTAAGTTGGAGATTTGCAACGATAAGCTCAAAAACTTGAAATGTAAAGGAACCATAGAATTAAGCTTTGGCGAAAGTTATAATGATCAAAAGGTTTAGTCTTAATACAATACAACTTGATATTACAGATTTGTGAGCTAATTAAAACATTTAAAGAAAAACGACATACATAAAATTTAAAAAGCTAAGTACTGCTCTTCTCCTTGCTTCTCTGCCTCTTTTATGCTCCAAAATCCTTCCACGTGGTCTTCTCGAGAGAATCCCACTCTTTGTTTGGCCAATGGGAGAGTTTTGAGTGAGTTGCTGTTTTATCATTTTGGCGGGAAAGCAGGATTTGTCTTGTTGCTCTGTGAAATAGCTAGTAGAGGGGGCATTAATTGTGGGGGATTGAGTGGGAAGGTGATGATGATGGAGGTGGAAAAGGTGAAGTGATGGGAGGAGGTGGAGTGTTGCAGGCAATGGTGGAGAAGAAGCAGGAGGTGGCGGGCAAAGGGGAGGGGTACTGTTTTTTTGATTTGGGGTTCAAAATAGAAAAGACAGGGGGGTCAAATGGGTATAATGGCAGGGTTCTAAAAGGTTTTGACAAGTCTTTAGGTTTATAACTACAAGGACTAACATTGCAAATCTGCCAAATTAGAGGGACCAATTCTGCCATTTTTCCAAAGTTCTCACAAGGGTTACTTTTGACAATTTTTGAAAGTATAAGTACCATTTTTGACATTTTCAAATTCTCAAAGGACTAAACTTGACAATTTTGAAAGTTCAGGGACCTAAGTTGTAAATTTGTAATTTTAAGTTTCAAGGACCAATTTTGACAACTTAGTAATCCCTAGGGACTCAAAATGATATTTTTCTTTATTTGGATTTACAGGGGACTGCTTTTTGACAACTTTTGAAACTTGGGGACTAAAAGCGCCAATTATGCAAACTTGATCGTTTTTTCACCGATTTTGATATTTTTGCTTCTAAAACACATAAAACACTTATTTGTGATATTTTTATCATTTTGATGCATTTCGAAAGTGTTTTCAGATGTTTTTTGCAGTCTAATTTGTACAAAAATGATGAGTATTTACACACTCATCAGTAATCATCTTCAGTAATAAGACTACTTGTTATACTTATGCTTGATCTTTCACCGTTAGTTATTGTGTCAGTAAGATGATTGTACTTGTACTGCTTAACCAATCCCTTATTGATTTTTGAGTTCCCCGATCTTATTTTTTACCAATCTTCAAATGCTAATTAAATATCATGTCTTTCACCCTTGTGAGGGTATATCCACTCATTCGCCTTTCTTTCACATTCATGAAAAGGACTACACGAGGGCCATGTTGTCACTGATTCATTATCCTTGGTTAATATTGGGTTGCGGAAATGTTTGTTTGGAATTGGAGCTTCCTCAATGCCCTGGACAATCTTTCCTTATTTCTGCTTGCAATTATCAACATTCTCTCCACTATTATTAGTACTAGGATCAAAATGTAGAGGGGGATCTAGTGATTGAAGATTAACAACATCAACATTATTTGAAATTTCAACTTTGGTTTTAAACGCTCTTTCATACTAGAAGTTATTCGTTCATCTTCAGTTCCCAAAGAAATTTGTTTTTCAAAAACCTTAATTTGAGCCCTACAAGTGGCCAGAAAAGGCCTTCCAACAATTAAGTTGTAAGCCTCCCGCTTCCCCATGTCAATTACCACAAAATCAATGGGAAAAAAGAACTTTCCAATTTTTAGAAGCACATTATTCACTATTCCCCTTGGTATAGCTTTAGAGGAATCAGCCATTTCTATCATCATTGTTGTTTCTTTTAAATTGGTAATTTTTATTTTATCAAACAAAGTGGTAGAAATAAGGTTTACCCGGCCCCAAATCTAATCGGGAATCTTAATTTTACCAATAGTGCATGGAAGAAGAAAACTTTCCTGTATTGCTTTTTTCTCGGAAGTTGGCTTGGCAGGACCTCGTCATCTTCCGATTTATCATCTTCTCTTAGGTAGTTAATCCCGGACAGATCATTTGTGATAGAGGATGTGCATTGCTCTTTCTTTGCTTTATCTTGCGCAAATATGGCTTTGCAGGCAATAGCTTTAGCATTACTCGTCTCAAGGTTTTTAGCTAATTGCCCAACTTGTGTTTCGAGGTTTTTAATTGCAGCATCTTGGTTTCGCAAGTTCATATTGGTGTCTTCTTTCACCTTGACCATCCATTCCTTGAGTTTATCTCCCTTTTTTTTTGTAGATTCTTCAATGTGCGTATGCATTATTTCTTCAAGGCTTGGTCTAGGAGGGTTGTTGATTCTTGTGTAGAATCCTGGGGATTTTTCTCGATATCTGGGCCCGTTATTATTGTAATTGTTGAAAGGGTTCTCACTTCCATATTTAACTTCTCCGATCCTTTTAACTTCCTTGTTGGAGGAACATTCCTTAGTAGGTGGAGTTCCATTTCCCTCAACTTGAATGGAATGCACATTTTCCTTGAGCTTCTTCATTTCCCTTCCAAGACTTTCAAATTTGTTGTTTATTGATGCAAAACCTTCCATATCTTCATTCTTACTTCGGTTGCTCCCTCCATTGTGCCATTTGTGAGAGTTGTCTACCATCATTTGAATATTTTCTAAAGTCAAAGTGGGCGTCATACCAGGAATCGGCCCCTGAGAATCGATCATTTGCCTTGAGGAGATGTTCAGACCTTTGTAGAAGACGTTCACCTTTTGTTGGATGTTGAGGTCATGAGTTAGGTATTTGTATAATAATTCGTTATACCTTTCCCAAGCTTGGTATAACGTTTCATCACCTTCTTGCTTGAAGTTATGGATTTCTTTTAATTGCTTAGCAGTCTTTGATAGAGGACAGTATCTCTGAATGAAATAATTTTTTAGGATAGGCCAGGTGTTCACTGTTCCGGCAGGTAATCGATCAACCCATCTCTTAGCAGCTCCGGTAAGAGAAATAGGGAATACTCGTAACATGACAGCATCGTTTGAGACTCTGGGAATTTTGAATAGACTGACAATGTATTCTACGTTGTCTATATGTTTGTTGATCCCAGTTGAGCAAACGATCTAATATAGAAACTGACTTTAAACAAAAACTTATTAAGTATCACGCAGAATTTAATACTTAATCTTAAGAAGAAGAACAATAAACATTCAACACCTCAATATTATTATTAATACGAATACTCTAACCAGTATTAGGGTTTTACAACCTTGAAGTGTATCGACCTTAGATATAAAACATATGTATATCTAATCTACCCTAGGACCTCCTTTTATAGGCTAAGGAGTCCTTTACATTATACAATACGTAACCTACAAGATAAATATCTTATCTATATTTATCTAATACATAATACAAAACCGACTATACAAGACTAGCTTGTGGTTACATAATATTATCTGTGGTTACACACTACTACTAGCCGTGGTTTGTCTTCATCCGTGGTTCCATTCTTACGTCCGTGGTTATATCAACTCTGTCCAGTAGTTCGATTACTTAGAATAATTCTTGATCCAAGGAACCAAAAACCCAACAATCCTCCCTAAACTTGATACATTCCAACAAAATTCTCAAGTTTCCTTTAAGCTCAAAACATCTGAATTGGAGGATGTAGCCAAACACTTACTAGATTTAAGAATTTTCTCATACTTCACAAAAATCGTAAGCTTGACCATCATAGGGTACCAACATCTTGATAATACCAGGCTTCATCATCTGAGTAATAACTGTTGGATACTTATTCAGTTGAGGATAATCACCTTCTACAAGCATATGAATAACTTCTCCAGAAATAGTTAAAACATGAACTCCACAAATTTGATATAAAAACCAGCTTGTAACATTATCATTGTAGAGTCCTTTCCATTCAGGTTCATCATGAGTAGGTTCAAATAAAATCTTCAAATGATGATAAACCCGCCTCTCATGATAATCATTTGGATGTACTTCACCAAACTTATTCTTGTAAAGTATCCAAAGATTCACCAAATCATCTCTATCAAAATCTTTGAAGCATCTGTGAAAAATTATTATACTCATAAACTTCATTGTTGAGTCTTTGAATTTTCCAAACTCCTTCACTTCCAACTTTAAGCTTAAACTCATAAGAAATAATTCGATTAACATCTTCAACATCTTCAACTGCAGCAGTGGTTACAAGAGTACTAACCGTGGTTGCAGACATACTATCAGTGGTTGTGTCCTGCACTACTTCATCTTCTACAACATTCTTCACATTTTCAAGAACTGCCTCATTCCCATCTTTATCAGATACCAAAAATGCTTGATCTCCATTATCAAGATCTTCTTCCATAGGTACATCAACAGCCTCCCCTGAATTCATGCCTTCACTCCTCCCCTGTTTGGATACATTCTCCACATTGAGTGGAGAGGATTCCACCTTCTTTTCTTTCTTCTAAGTTGCCTTAAAGCAGCAACCCCGAGCCTTCTCATCTTTTCTAAAACCAATACCACATGCTTCAATCTCCTAATATTTTTACCCTAAAACACTGACAACTCACGAAGGTTTGAGATTGTTTTCTCCATCATGGTACATTTAACCGTCAATTCATTTAATCATTCAAGAATATCCTCCCACTTGACACTGTGGAACTGGTCCGAGAGGTGGTTCATTGGAAAAGTCATCATGTACAAACTCAGGATCCGTCAATTCAGTTTCATGTTCCAATCTATCCTCATCACTTCGAGTTGTGTTAACTGCTCCGAGAGGTGAATCCTTGGATATAGAAAACATAGCATCAGACCTAGCCTGAACAGCTATGCACCCTGTAGTAGCCAATTGGCTAGGGATGCCTCCACCTGTGTTAAGTTCCAAGGAACTCTCCACATTAGGAGTTGCCAAAGGTTGGGTCTTAATAATGTTTCCACTATCAGTAGTGGAAGCCCTTCCAATCATGTCACCTCCACCACCTGTGACAGCCTCATTAACAACACCACTAGCACTAGCCTGAGGTAGCTTAGTGCCCTTCTGTCTCCTAGTCCATACAATTGGTTGAACAATGATTTGGGTTTGACTAGAAGTAGGTTGAGTTGTACTATCAGTGTTTACAAGTGTACTACCAGGGGTTTGAGGTGTACTAGCAGTGGGTTCAGATGTACTAGAAGTGCGTTCAGTGACTAAAGGTTGAGATTCAAGATCTTCATCAAACTCAGGATCAGCAGGCAAAGTAAGCATATGAGGAAATAAAGGAACATCTCTAATTTGTACATTTTGTGGTTGATTCCTCATATGTGCAAAAACCTTAGGAAGCATATGATGAACTTCATACTCCCTAGAATGCTCAACAGGTTCACTGATTTGGCTTTCCACAATAAGTTGAACAAACCTAGGATACAAATAGTATTTACCCTTCTTCCTAATGTTTTGTACTAACCTCTCATAAATCATCCTAGACCAATTGAACTTTCTTCCATCAGACAAACAAATAACAGCAGTAGCAATTTTGGAAGGAAAGTCATTAAACCCAGTGGTCTTATTACTCATACACATCAACAAGGTATGAATAAGAAACTTCCATTGTGTTGAAAACAAACTCTTAAAAATTGTACCTTAGCACCCCTGTGTGTATATCCTAACCTTTCTAAACTAGTTACAATCTCAGCATCTAAAAGATTATCAATACCACCAGCATCATCAAACTTTAAAACTTCCTAATGATCTCCTCGATGAGAAATAGCATTCTCATCCACAACAATGCTAAACACTTCTACTCCATCAACCACTTCAAGCTTAACATTCCTCCGAACCATGTATGTAGGCTTTTAGGATGGTTGGTGTGACAGTTAAGGCATAGTGAATAGGACTATGAATAAGGAAATCAATCATTTGATGAAAACCTTCAGATCGATCGTTTTTGGTGAGATTAGCAACAAGGTTATGTGTGTTGGAATACTTTTCCGCCATTGTGATGAATGATGGGTATGATGTGGGTTTTGCGAATTATGCAAAGTTGAGTGATTAGGATTAATGTTGAGCGCTAATTGAAGTGATTTGAAGATCAATTGAATGATCCATCCGTGATTTAGGGGAGATAAATATAGTTTTTCCAAAGTTACCAAACAGCCCCTGTAGTATCCAAAATCAAGCAACATTCTATCAGAGGTTTCAGAACTGCTGTCCGCGGTTTGAAACACAATATCAGTGGATACAATGTGTCACTCCAATCAGTTAACCAAAAGATATCTCACAAAGAATATCTCACTTAGAGATATGGCAAGCAAATCTGTGTCAAAACAAAGTATATCGCACAAAAATATGAAGGATTCTCACAATTTTTTTTAAACAAACACTAGCAGCTAAATACATCATAAGCTCCAATGTACACGAATCCTTCATACATGCAAGACACAAACACAGAGAAGAAAGGTATTGTTAACAGTGGTTAGAAAAGCCAGCAGTGGTTCCAAATGACCTATCCGTGGTTAGCAAAGATAAGTCAATATGGTCAACTTCGGGATTAACATCGGTCCAAAGCCCAATGAACTCATTAACTCCTCAACCACATTTAACCTGACCCTCATTTACTTACATAACCCATAACTCGCTTATAAAAGAACCCAAATCTCATATAACGCACACACCAATTAAAACCAAAACCCTAATATCTCCAAAATCCACAATCACCATGTGGAACCCGGTTGGAATAAACCGAAGTGATTGATCTAACATCCTCCTCCTCATCATCATCATCATCAAGTGAAGATACTAATCCATGGCGGTTGTATCTTCCTCCACAAGAACCAAGACCAAGAAAATCCCCCTTTCTCCCATCATCTGAAGATGATAGTGTGGTGAATCCAAGTGAGTCTTCTGATGACTCTGATGAGTCCTCAAAGAAGAGAACTTCAAACCCTCAACCTTCATCATCACAACCCCAACCAAGACCAAGAGCAAGAAATCCACCACTCCCAAAAGACAGAGAGGTGGTTCTTGGTCTTCCTGCACCAGGCTTCTTCACATATCGTAAAGGGGAAGGGTAAAAGGAAGATGGAGTGATGCTTTTTGGTGAAACCAGTAGATGAAGCACAAAGGACAATGTCATATCTCACATTCATCTGCTGTATTCATCTTCATCATCTTCGGTTTCCTTAATCCATCCTTCCCATTTTGATCCTTAGCTCGTCATGCATATCCAACAGCTGAGGATAGTAGTAGGAAATCATGTATAGAACTAGTCTTTTAATTTGCACTTGAAGTTTCATTGTAAGGTAAATGCTGTTTCTTGAATGAATGAACAATTTAACTTTAGTACTTCTTTTGCTTTTATAATGAACTTTCTTTTATCACGCAAAATGGTTAGTGAAAACACTGAGCAACAAACAGATGGTTTGAACAAAACTATCAGTGGTTAGAAACAAAAATAGCAATACTAAGATTACATAATAACAGTCCAAGTCTTATACAAACTTTTACAAAACAGGTTGAGATTTAGAGATTAACCATTCCAATACTAACAACAAGATCTGAAACCTCCCACATCAAAAGCTTTAGTGAGAAGATCAGCAACATTGAAATCAGTATGGATTTTACCATTTGAATCAGTCTTTTCTCATTACAATCTCTTATAAAATGATGCCTTATCTCAATATGTTTAGTTCTAGAATGTAAAACAGGAATTTTAATGATGCACATTGTACTGTTATTATCAATGTAAATCTTAGTATGCATAAAATTGTACCCAAAATCCAGACAATTGATTCGAATCCAAAGAACTTGACTACAGCAACTAGCGGCAGCCACATATTCAAACGGTTGTAGAATTAGCCACAATAGTTTGCTTTTTACACTGCCATGAAATAAGTATGCTTCCCAAAAACTGATATCCTCCAGTAGTAGACTTCCTATCCAAACTAGCACCAACATAGTCACTATCTGTGTAGGCCGCCAAGTCAAAAGGAGAATCCTTAGAGTACCAAAGGCCCAATTTAGGATGACCTTTAAGATATCTAAATATTCTCTTAACAGCATTCATGTGTGATGTATTGGGTGTGACTTGAAATCTGGCACACACACATACTGTAAACATAATATCTGGCCTAGATGTAGTGAGATACATCAAAGATCCAATCATGGACTGTACAACCGATCAACTTTGGGACTTCCATCATCGTAGATGGGTTCTAAGTCTCCATAGGTGTACTAGCACTCTTCACATCCTGAAACCCAAACTTCTTCAAAACATCGGCTACATACTTGTCTTGACTAATGAAGATACCATCAGTCCTTTGTTGAACCAGCCCCAAAAGAAAGTGAGTTCTCCCATAGAACTCAACTGAAACTTATCATGCATAAGCTTCTCAAAATCTTTGCATAGCTCCTTATTGGTTGAGCCAAAGATGATGTCATCTACATAAACCTGAACTAGTAAAATATCATCCTTGAGCTTCCTAATGAACAAAGTCTTATCAATCAGCCATCTTTTAAAACCATTGTCCATCAAATAAGTAGACAGGCACTCATACCATGCCCTAGGAGCTTGATGCAATCCATACATAGCCTTTCTCACCCTGTACACCTTATCAGGATGATCAGGATCTTCAAAACCAGGAGGCTGACAAACATAAACCTCCTCATCAATTGTGCCATACAGAAATGCACTTTTAACATCCATCTGATACACAACAAAATTCTATAATGAAGCATAAGCTAGAAACAATCTAATAGCCTCAATTCTTGCAACTGGAGCAAACACTTCATCATAATCCAAGCCTTCAGTTTGTATGTATCCTTGAGCAACCAACCTTGACTTGTTCCTCACAACAATACCTCTTTCATCTCTTTTGTTTCTGAACACCCATTTTGTCCCAATTGCCCTCTTACCATTTGGAAGATCTACCAATGTCCAAACCTCTTGAAGTTTCAACTGAAGAAGCTCCTCTTGCATTGATTCTACCCAACCTTCTTCAGATAATGCTTCTTCAACTCTCTTGGGCTCCTTTTGAGACAGAAAACATGCAAACAAGCAATTTTGCAGATCTTTATTACTATTTCTTTTGTGAAGTGATCTTGCAAAGAAACCTTGTTCAGGAAAGGTTTTTGTAGTCTGAACCTTGCTTCTTGTTTGAACAGGGGTGTTCAAATTTCTAAGTATCTGTTCCTTAGGATGAATCTTATGAATCCTTGTTGGGGTAACAGGACTTTCATGAATGACATGTTCCAAATTAGTAAGATCAACATTGAAGAAATCATCCATGTCTTCATCATCAGTAGGAGTATCAATTTCAATCAAAGCAGGCATATCAGGATCATGTGGATACTCCTCTTCACCAAATAATGGCTTTGCAGTTGGCCCAAATAAAGTACTGATTTTGGTAGAATTTGGCTTAGCAATGCTTTCATTATAACTGTACGTGCTTTGATTTGGCTTAGCAGTGCTTTCAGAATGCCTTTTCTTCTTTTCAATTTCTTCTACCAACACTAAGTTATCTTTCAACAACTCATCCTTATCTTGATGATGATCAACATTGCCTCCAGTATTCAATACATCATCATCAGTGGGACCTTGCTTCTCAATGATGGGTGAGACAGAACTAGCTTTCCACTTTTCAAACAAATAGAACTCTTGAGGAGAATCAGCTTCCTTAGAAATTGCTACGCATCGGAATCCTTTTGAGTACATCAATATTAGTGGAAGTTCTACGCAATGATAGGCTCATAATTCATAGATTTGGTTAGGATATCAATGTTGAACAGCTAATCTGGTCCTTTGGTCTCAACACTAGGAGTCTTTTCACTAAATTGAACATGTAAGTTCTCTTCAACAATTCTAGTCCTCCTATTATATACTCTAAAGGCTTTACTATTAGAAGAATAGCCTAAAAGTATCCATCATCGACTTCTCTTGAAACTTGCCTAGGTAGTCTATGGTATTCAAGATAGTAACATGACACCCAAAAGGTTTTAGGAATGCAATCATTGGCTTCCTATCATGTAACAGTCATAGGGGTCTTGTTATGAGGCTTTACTACCTTACTTCTATTTTGCACATAACATGCAGTGCCTCGACTTCAGCCCAAAAGGTAGTTGGTAACTTAGACTCGACAACATTGTTCTAGCGACCTCAATTAGTGTCCTCTTTTTCCTTTCAGCTACACCATTTTGTTGTGGTGTTCTAGCAACACTAAACTGTCTTTCTATACCCTTAACTACACAAAACTGATTCATCACAACATTCTTAAACTCAGTTCCATTATCACATCTGATTATCTTTACCTTATGATTTACTAGATTTTCTATCTTAGTAATGAAACTCTTGAGGATCTTACTAGTCTCACTCTTAGCTGCCAAAAAGTATACCCAAGAAAATCTACTATAATCATCAGTGATAACTAGGCAATCCTGCTTATGGTTCAAACTTTTAACAAAGGTAGGTCCAAATAAGTCCATATGAAGCATAAGCAGTGGTTGTGTAATGGTGTTGACAGTTTTGGTCTTACAAGAAGCTCTATGCTGTTTTCCTTTTTGACAAGCCACACACAGTTGCTTACACTCAAAAACCTTAGAAGGTAACCCTCTCACTAAGTTGCCTTTTACCAGTTTATTGATTGTTTTGTAATTGAGGTGATCTAATCTTTTATGCCATAACTTAGACTCATCCACAGATGCTTTAGCAAACAAACAAGTTAAGGACCTATTAGGAATTACATCTTTAAGATCAAAACAATATATATTTTCTTTCCTAGGTACCCTTAGTTGTATGTACTTCTCATCAGGCATCTTAAATTCAGGTGACAACACCACACACTCAGTTTCACCAAAAAGTACCCAGTTTTTCTTATCACACATTTGAGAAACACTCAATAAATTATACTTAAGTCCCTGTACGGATAGACCTTTTCAAAGTCTAAATTCCTGTTACGATTGTGCCTCTGCCAAGTATCTTTCCTCCTTTTGGATCATTACCAAAAGCCACATATCCTCCATCAAAAGATTCAAAATCCTCCAGGTTGCTCCCATCCCAAGTCATGTGCCCAGAGCAACCACTATCAAAAACTCTTTTGTCTTTTAGCTCATCTTGTAGATTGCCCTGCACATGAAATTAAACAAGTTAGTTCCTTTTGTGGACCCAAGCCAATCTGACTTGGGTGCGCCTGTGCATCAATATCATCAAATTTGTTTAGGTCCATTGATGCACAGTTGACATGATGTAAAACCTTGGTCTTAGGTTTCCATTGCCAACTAGCCGAGGCCTTAACAACATAAAATGATTTCCAACCACTATGTCGGTTATCACCTTTGGAATTTTAAAACTTCTTTGTTATCGTGGTGATAATTGGCTTAGCAGTGGTTTGATTTTGCTTAGCCGTGTTTACACTTTGCTTAGCAGTGGTTGGAACCCATTTGGGAGAAGCGGTGACAATTGATTTTGTATTCCCATTCCTCATTAACACTGCTCTAGGAATCATGTTTCGGTTAGGATGAGGGTTTGTTTTCTTTGAAAAGTTTTGGTGATTTACCCTCCCCCAATGATTCCAAACTTGTGGTCTGTTTTTATAACAATTTCTCTGTAAATGCTCAAAACTACCACATGATAAACAAGCCTTTTTAATACATTGAAACTCATCTCCTAACCTATTTGAAATTAGTCCATTGAAGTTTCTCTGGTTTCCCCTAGGTATATATCTTTTAACGTGCCCTAGGTACTTCCTTATACTCTACTACTTTCTTAGCAATTTGAGCTCCAAATCTAGGCACAAGGTTGGCTTGCTTAGTATCAACTTTCTTAAGAGGTTCTATCTTCTCAGTCGTGTTGATGATCTATCTTCCTCGAATATGATTCCCAATCTTCAATGATGGGAGCATCGGATGACTTATCGGAACCTATCTTAGGTGATTCATTCTTGTTAGTCTCACCTACAGGTTTGTTGAAACTAAATTCACTGCTAAATGAGAGCTCTTTTGAAGGTGGTGCATGTTGCATAAGAGTGGGTGGTGGCATATCATTGTAACCTAGGCCAGTTCCATCCTTGAACAATTTTTGACCTATTGGTTTATTTACTAGATCAGAAGCATATTGTGTTTTAGCAACCCTAACAACATGTTTTTCTTTTTCTTTTAGGGCTTCTACTTTTACACTCTCAGCTTGTTCTAGTTTCTCTTTAAGCATCTTAATCTCCCTATCCTTAAGATCAATTTCCCCACCAAGTATATTAATTTTATCAACATACTCAAACTCACATTTGATACTGATAATTAAGCCTTTCTTCAACACTTTCTAGACCAAGTCTATAACCTAAGTTATCTAGAGACAGTCTTTCTACTTCTTTCCTTAAACTCTCGGTGATAGCCTTTTGAGATTCTAAGTTATCTTGACATGATTTAAAAGAACAAGTAGAATCATTAGATACCTCGAATCGACCGGAAGATGAAGCATAGGCCATGAGAGCAAAGTTATGCTCTTTTGAAGCTTCACTAGCAAGAAAAGCTGAATTGGGTCCTTCTTCAATTTCATCACTTCAGTCATAATCACCAAGACCATCTTGAGCCACCAATCTTGAAGAAGAGTAGACTCTTGATTGGTCTTCTTGGTGCCTTCAATCCTCTCAGGTGCTCGCCATTTCCTTGCAAAGTGACCCTTCTTCTTGTAGTTAAAGCACTCCATCTTGCTTTTGTGAACCCACTCTTCTTTTACCATCATACTTGACCGTCTTCAGTCCTTCTCAAAAACTTCCTTGCTTGTAGAGTCAACATTGCCATATGCCATTGAAGATTAATCTCCTCAAGATCATCAGGATCAATTTGAACTAGATCTTGATTCAAAACATAACACGGTAGTTAAATCAGCCAGAAAAGCACAAATTGCACCATCAGACATTATCACTACAAATGGTATTGTTTGCAATAGCCGTGGTTATACCATAGCAGGAGTGGATACATCTTGTGAATTTTTGTGACTAGTGGAAACAAAAGCAATGTTTTGGCTAGATGTAGATGTACCAGCAATGTTGTTCTCGGACTCATATACCTTCAAGTTGTTGTAGAGATTGTCCAGAGTCATCTTTTCAAAGTCATCATTGTTCCTCCACACAACAGGTATGCATAGCCCGGTCGGTGATAAACTTCGATGAACTTTAGATTAATATCTTCTTGAGCAACTTTGTAGTCCACTGACTTCAGTTGGCTAATGAGCTTTTGAAGTCTGTTAAAGGTGCCATCAAGTTTTCTCCACTCGGTCTGATGAAGTTTTCAAGGCGATGCTTGAGCATATTTTTCCTTGATTTCTTGGTAGCTTCATTACCCATGAACCTTGTTTCTATAGCATCCATAAGCTCCTTGCGAGACTCATATTGTTCAAAAATCCAAAGCATATTCATTAGGTATTCCCATAGAGAGAATACTATGTGCTTTAATCTCCATCTTTCTCTTAGCCTTGTCGATCTCACTAACAATGGAGATTTCTTTGCCATCTTCACCCTTCTTAGGAAGAGTATCACCTTTTTCCACAACATCCCAAAGAGCATAATCAATCATGCGAATGTATTGCCTTATTCGCATCCTCCAGATTTGGTACTCACCATGCTTGAGCATGGGCACCTTTGAAGCAATAACCATGTGTGTTTCGATGGACATCTTATCTTACTGGAACAAAACTTAACTTGACCTCTTCTTGATTACAGTTTCTAGATCACAAGCTCTGATACCACTTGTTGATCCCAATTGAGCAAACGATCTAATATAGAAACTGACTTTAAACAAGAACTTAAGTATCACGCGGAATTTAATACTTAATCTTAAGAAGAAGAACAATAAACATTCAACACCTCAATATTATTATTAATACGAATACTCTAACCAGTATTAGGGTTTTACAACCTTGAAGTGTATCGACCTTAGATATAAAACATATGTATATCTAATCTACCCTAGGACCTCCTTTTATAGGCTAAGGAGTCCTTTACATTATACAATACGTAACCTACAAGATAAATATCTTATCTATATTTATCTAATACATAATACAAAACCGACTATACAAGACTAGCAGTGGTTACATAATATTATCCGTGGTTACACACTACTACTAGCCGCGGTTTGTCTTCATCCGTGGTTATATCAACTCTGTCCGTAGTTCCAGTACTTAGAATAATTCTTGATCTAAGGAACCAAAAACCCAACAATGTTCATGGGCATCATCGGTGATGCTTTCAGAGAAGGGATTTGCACGTAATTCCCTCATGAATTGAGGTTTGATTTCGAATTGAGCCTCTTCTGCGATGGTCGGCCTAACAATCACTGGTCCTTGTTCTTCCCTTGTTAATGCTAAATATTCCTCAAGAGTGAGGTCATCGATGTTAACAACTTCCATGGCACCTGAAAACTTGAATAATGATCGTGAGAAATATAGAAAAGTTTAAAACAAAACGAAAATGAAAGACTTAATAGCAATCCTAATATAACTCCCCGACAGCGCCGTCAAAAACTTGATGCAAGTTTTACTGACTAGGTTTTAATATTTTTAAAGTCTCGTTATACCTATGGTCTACCCTAATGCACTAACGGTCAGTGTACCCGGTCGTGTGTAGTGTAGTATTTGGTAAAACCGAGGTCGTCCCAAGAGCTATGTGTGTTGGATTATTACTAAGTCTAGGTGTCACAGTTTTTAATATGATTTTGATAAGGAATTAATTAATTAACTACTAAAGCAAATAAAAGCAGATAACAGGAAAAGGATTAATCAATAGAGGAGAGTGGTGCTAACCTAGTTATTCCTCCTAGCTAGTAATGTCTACGTCTACTTACTTCCAATTACTTAAGGTGGGTCAAAGTCAAGAGGACAACATTTGGTCAATTCGCCCTAACCTATCAGCAAAGATGCCACCATAGGAGAAGTCAGGTGTCCCCTCATAAGTCCTGTTGTTCCTGGTCCCCTAAGCCAAGTCATTAAGTACCGCTACATGCTAGATTTATAATAGTGAGTGCCCGGGCGTTAGAAACTTAAACACTCACCCCCTAATTCTTAAGTTCATCCAAACGGTAGGTGATTATTTGGTAAAATCGCACAAGTAGAAAGGGTCGTCAGTTGGTCATATCTTACCCTTCCCGTCTCAGTCCACTCACCTAGGGTCAGTTGGTCATATCTCTTAGGCAATTGGCCTCTACCGCCATTCAAAACTACCGAAACAAGGGTAGCTACCAATAAACTATGCATGCATACACTTAGAAATAATTATAAGGAAGTAATATAAACGCAAACAAAACAATTAAGGAATCATAACTAGGCCAGCACCAAGAGGTGCTTAGCCACTCATATTAACCATACAAATCAATTCAATTTTCAAAGTTACAAAATACATGAATCGAAAGTAAAGAAAAGATAAAATGCTAATGCTTATCGTAGGGGAGTGATTTCTCCCTTGGAGACAGCTCCGTATGCTCATCTAGACCTGCCTTTGGCTTCATCCCATGTTCTTTGATTGTGGTGTGTGGAATGGTATGCTTTGAAATCTTTGGAAATCGTGGGGTATTTATAGGCCAGATTTGGGTTACGGTATAACTAATATAAGAGTTACGTCGTAATCTTCAATTCCTTTGTAATTTGCACTAGATCTGCTGGTTACGGCGTAACCTTATGAGTGGTTACGCCGTATCTTCAATAAAACTTGGTTACGCCGTAGTTGATGAAATAGTTACGGCGTAGTTATCAGTGGCGTGGAACCTCATTTGACCTAATAAGTTACGTCGTAGTCTTTGGGGAGAGTTACGCCGTAACCTTCTGATGAGTTGGTTTTATGAGTCACGCTTTAGTTACGGCGTAATGTGAGAGAGAAGTTACGCAGTAACTTCTTTAAAGTCAGCATACTATGATAAATCTTTGATATTTCTCCAATTCCGCGTCTATTTAGCTTTAATGCTCGTAATTTACCTGAAAGTGGAAAACAATGGAAAAAAGTGTAAATCCATATAAATGATATAAATTACAAGCATTATTAGGGGAAAATGACACTTAATAATCAGGACTATTTGATGTTATCAAGTTGTATTTTGGCCCAATGATAAAATAGCACACTCGATCATCTTCCTCGTTCAAATATATAACCTCATTAAAGCTCTCGTTTTTTACCTTCAACAAGTAAATCATGAGCACATAAAAAACATATTCTCCATTATAAACATCATTTAGTACAATTTGAATCAACCCAAACCCAGTCTATTTAATCTCTAATTTTTAGAATTTGGAGGCCCTCAAAAAATGGGGGCCTTGTGCGGTTGAGCACCTTGCACATGCTCAAATCCAGCCATGCTTACACACCAAATATTAAAGTCAAATAAAACATCATATAATCAGTAATGCATGTAGTATGTTTAATGTGAATCTAATGAAAGAAAGAGCACGCTAACCAAACGATTAAAGAGTACTACTACAATTAAGCGAATCTCCCTATGTAATTACGCACTTGCGAGGCCTTTTTACGCTTCTGAATTCATTCTTCTGGATGTGTCTTGTGGTTCTTGGTCTTCTGATTTCGTATGGTATATTGTATGTCAAATGATAGCAGTCGACCTATTTATAGTTTTTGGAAACGACATCGATACGGCGTATCAGTTTACTCGATACGCCGTATCTAGGTAACTTCACGTGGGGTCCAAGATTATTATATTCTAGAATATTCACACACCGTCATAGGATACGGTGGATCTTCAATGCTCATACGGCGCATCACCTCTTCATAATCTTAGAATGTCTTGGTGAAGTCTTCAAGCTAATATGTCGTATCTCTTGGATGTCATGCGGCGTATCTGGAGTAGAATAAGTCAGATCTTCTATGTTGACTAAGGTTTCATATACCGCGTATGGGGAAAACCCATACGACGTATTCTTCAAAGTCAGGCAATGGTCTTCATATTCGTCTAAGTCTTGATGTACGGCATATCTGTCTAGAATCATACGGCGTATCTACCTTCAGTTTACTAGACTTTTCCAACTTGATCTAGTTTGCTCTATTTTACGTCCAAAATAGCTAACTTTCACCAAATGCTTATATTCATAGGATAAATGATGCTAATAATATGTTGTTATTTGATATCATCAGATATCCCAAAGACGGCATTTAGCATTCATTACAGCCACTACGAGTTCCACGTTATGCCTTTTGGTTTAACCAACGTACCAATAGTATTCATGGATCTCATGAATCGGGTGTGTAAACCATACATGGATAAGTTTATGATAGTATTCATGGACGATATCCTAACCTACTCGAAGAACAAAGAAGAATACGAAGAACATCTTAAGCTAATCTTGGAATTGCTTAAAAAGGAGTAGCTGTATGCAAAATTCTCTAAATGTGAATTTTGGATCTCGACTGTGTAATTTCTTGGACAAGTGATAGACAGTCGCGGTATTTACGTGGATCCCGCCAAAATTGAGTCCATAAAGGATTGGGCAGCCCCCACAACTCCAACTGAGATACGTCAATTTTTAGGACTTGCTGGATATTATCAGAGATTTATCGAAGGTTTTTCCAAAATAGCAAAGCCTTTAACCAAATTGACTCAATAGAATGTGAATTTCGACTGGGGCAAAGACGAAGAAGAAGCGTTTCAACTGCTAAAGGATAAGTTGTGTACTGCGCCTATTTTGGCCTTACCTGAAGAAAGCAATGACTTCGTCGTATACTGTGATGCTTCGCACAAAGGCTTAGAAGCCGTTTTTATGCAAATGGATAAGGTGATAGCATACGCCTCTTGCCAGCTCAAAACCCATGAGAAAAACTACTAAACTCACTACATGGAGTTAGGATCATTTGTGTTTGCACTCATAATTTGGAGACATTATCTGTATAGCATGAAGTGTACTGTGTTTACAGATCGCAAGAGCCTACAACACATCTTAGAGCAAAAAGAGCAGAATTTGAGACAACGTCGCTGGTTAGAACTACTTAGTGACTACGACTGTAAAATCCGATACCATCTGGATTAAGCAAATGTTGTTGCAAACGCTTTTAGCTGAAAGGAGAGAGCACAAACTTTAAGAGTCCGAGCTTTAGAGATGATTATCAGTTCACCCTTACCTTCTCAAATCCTTGAGGCTCAAGCTGAAGCAGTCAAGGAGGAGAATTGACCAAAATAGAATCTATGCGGTATGTTAGAGAGTGAGAATGGCTTCATGAAGCGTTCAAATCAAACTTTGTGCTTTAAAGACAGAAGTTGGATCCCACTATATAGAGGTATATGATATTTGATTATGCACCAGTCACATAAGTCAAAGTACTCCATCCATCCCGGATCTGACAAGATGTACCTCATTTGAAGAAATTGTATGCGGTGACCTAACATGAAGGCCGCCATTGCAACTTATGTCAATAAGTGCTTAACCTGCGCTAAGGTTAAAGATGAGCACCAGAAACCGTCAGGTTTGCTTGTACAACCTGAAATTCCAGAATGGAAATGGGAGTTTATAACCATGGACTTCATCACTAAACTACTAAAGACATCAAGTGGTTATGACACTATCTGGGTAATCGTTGATCGTCTTACCAAGTCTGCTCACTTCTTACCTATTAAAGAAATGGACAATATGGATAAACTAGCGCGACTTTACCTAAAGGAAATCGTTGCATGTCATGGAGTTTCGATCTCTATCATCTACGATCGAGACAACCGTTTCACATCTAATTTCTGGCAATCACTCCAGTGAGCTATGGGAACTAACATGGATATGAGAAGTGCTTATCATCCACATACCGATGGGTAGAGTGAAAGGACCATCCAAACCTTGGAAGACATCTTTGTAAGCGTGTGTGATCAACTTCAGCAATTGTTGGGATAGACTACAATAACAACTATCACACCAACATCAAGGCTGCACCTTACGAGGCACTTTACGGTCGAAAGTGTCGACCGCCTATTTGTTGGGCCGAAGTTAGAGACAGCCAACTCACTTGTCCTGAACTTGTTCATGAAACTACCGAGAAGATCGTTTAGATCAAAAGCAGAATGCAAGCTGCTCGTGATTGTCAGAAGAGCTATGCTAATAAGAGACGTAAACCTCTCGAATTCCAAGTTGGAGATAAAGTCATGCTTAAAGTATCTCCATGGAAATAAGTGATACGCTTTGGCAAATATGCAAAGCTTAATCCTCGTTACATTAGACTTTTCAAAATCCTCGCTAGGATCGGGCCGGTAGCTTACCGGCTCGAGCTACCACCAGAACTGAATAGTGTTCACACTGTCTTTCATGTGTGCAACTTGAAGAAGTGTATTTCTAATGAAACACTTTCTATTCCTTTGGAGGAGATCTAGATCGATGACGTCTGAACTTCATTGAGAAACCTGTCAAAATTATGGACGGTGAGGTCAAATGACTTAAGTAGAGTCGTATTCCTATTGTCAAAGTTCGATGAACTCTAGAAGAGGTCCTAAATTCACGTGGGAATGGGAAGATGAATTCAAGCGCAAATATCCTCATCTATTCTTAACTCCATCACGTAACTCCCGGATTTCTTATAAGACGGGGAGGCTGTGACAAACGGTAATTTTCAGACTTATTTTAATAATAAATTTAATTTATTAATGCTTATATTTTATTTCTGAGCATTTTCGGGCTCACTTTACTTGAAAACGAGAAGTTATCTCGCATACTGTGAAAAACGTCACATAACGCGTACCGGCACGAGTCAAAACCTAATAAACTTTTGTTTATAAGTTTCATAACTTTTATAAGTTACTAATGATGTGACCACTTAAATTTCATGGAATTTACATTTTAAACTTAACCGTTCATATTTTATATTCCCGATCAGGTTTTTTTTTATCAAACCTAAACTAGACCCGACTCTTAATAAACTCAAAAATTACAATATGGTCCCCTTGTGTTTTGGCCTTATCGCCCCCCCCCCCCTCCCCTCCCCTCCCAACAAACACACCTTTTCCATTAAAAAAAAACCTATATCTATTAATAATAAGCATTAGGGTTTCATTTACCAAACCCTTTCTCTCTTTCTCTCTACAACCTTAGCACACAACACCCTTTCTCTCCCTTCTTAGCCGTCGTCGGCCACTATATATGCCACCATCTAAATCCTTCGTCTCATCCTTGTTTTGAGTCAAGAACAAGTAGATTGAAGGTTTAAGAGTGTTAGTTTAGGTTCTGTTCGTGAGACTTTGGGTAGTTCGTGGTGTGAAGCATTCTCTAATCATCTCCTACTCGTAAATGTTGTTCTAAAAACTTATTTAATCTTTGCTTATCTTTCTTGTCTATTTATGTCAAATGAATTTATAAAAAGATTTGATATAGACCGATTTACATAACCCATTAAAAATGGTTATGTGATTCGTTTGGCTTTTTGATGTTTTAATGAAAATGTACCATCGTTTCTTTGTGGTTATTTTGTATTAATAATATTTTACTTGCTAAAGAGCTTATTTCGTGCTTATTACTTATTTATTAAGTACTCATAGTGCTTTCGGTTTGGGTTGGTCTCGGATCCGAAAGATAAACCCACGGGGGTTTGGGTCGTAGCCCATTAGGCTTCGGGTTTGTGTTACTTTGCTTATTTCTAGCTTATTTTAAAACTTATAGCTTATTTGGTATTTTAATAAGCTCGTATAGCTTATTTGGGTTTGTTTGGCTCTCAATACAAAATGGGACAGAAAGGGGGTGTTTGTTCGAAGCTTATTATTTTTGGCTTATTATTATGTGGCTTATTTTGTAGCTTATTTTGAAGACTTTGTTAAGAGCTTATTGGATTTACTTGTTTTCTTATTTGGTTGAAGCTTAATCTCGAAATGAGCTCAAGAGTTGTTTTGGATTTGGCTTAATAACCCAATCGAATAGTGTTAGACTTAATGAAAGTGAGTGTCATTCTTAGCTTAGGAACTCGTGTCTTGTAATAAACTTATAATGATATGTGCATAGTTTAAGTAAGTTGTAAAAACCGTAAGTCATTCTATTTTACCAACTATTCTATCTTATCCCACATCGCCCCAACATGTAAACCTTGTAAGGGTTCCTTATCTATTAAAGGAACCCATGTCCTCCCATACGATGTGTGGAATTCTAGGGGTAAGGTCACATAGCTTCTAGGTTATTCAAATTTGCTCTTGTATCTCATCTTCTTCATCTTAATCTTATATACACTCTTTTTCTTCTATTAATCTCTTCTCTTATTATTCTTATTAAGTGTGAAATGATATAGTATTTGGGGTCCTACAAGTGGTATCAATTACCAAACAATGATTTAGGAGTCTCTTGTGTTTTGGTTCAAAGTATTTTATTTATTTCTATACTTTAAAAAAAAAAGTTACTTACTTTTCTTGTTTTATTGGGTTTTAGCATTTCTTTGATTATAAATAAGTGTTACACCTTTTGAAACAAGAAATCTACAAGATATTTGGTTAAAATTTGATTTTTGAATTCTTACTATTTGTGTTCTTTAAAGTTTCTAATATCTTCAAAAATCATTTGAAGTGTTAAAGTTTGCAACTTTCATTAAGTTTTAGTATTTTAAGGTTAGTTGTACAAGAAAATCTTGGTTAGAAACACTTCTTGGTTGAATTTAAGAGGTTTGAAAATTTTGTCAAAGTTTCTAGTAAGTAAAACCCTAAACTTTCTAGTAAGTCAAGTTTCTAGTAACCAAAACCCTAAACTTTCTAGCAACTCCATACGGCTATATCTTCAATATTTTTTGATTACTCAGTGCTTCACTCTCTTGTATAAGTTTGAGAATAACTTCGACTCTTGGGAATACTTCTAATTTGTACAAATTAAAAAGTTACAAAAGTTTCTAGTAACTACCAAAGTTTCTAGTAACTACCAAAGTTTCTAGTAACTGCAAAAAGTTTTTAGTAATGACAACATCAAATAGTCCTGAATATTTAGTGTCAATTTCCGCCGTTAATGCTCGTTATTTATATCATTTATATGGATTTACGCTTGTTTTCCATTGTTTTACACTTTCAGGTAAATTGCGAGCATTGGAGCTAAAGAGACGCGGAAATGGAAACATTACTAAGGATTTATCACAGTATGCTTATTTTGAAGAGGTTACGGCGTAACTCGTCTCTCACATTCAGTAAATATTTCGTGACCACGAAGTCCAACTCATCAAGAGGTTACGGCGTAACTCCTTCCAAAGATTACGGCGTAACTCCATTAGGTCAAAGAGGTTCCACGCCGATACTTACGCGTAACTCTTTGCATCACTTGCGGCGTAACCTGGTTTATTGAAGACTACGGCGTAACCACTTATTAGGTTCTGCCGTAACTAGCGGATCTAGTGCTTTTACGACGGAATAGAAGGTTACGGCGTAACTCATCTATTTGTTACGCGTAACCTAGACACGCCTATAAATACTCCACGAATTCCAGCATTTCTATTCATTCCATTCCACACACAATACTCTGAGAACTTGAGAAAATACTCAAGGAAGGTCTAGGGAAGCATACGGAGCTTTTTCCAAGGGAGAAGTCACACCATTACGATAAGCTTTAGCGTTTATTATTTCTTTTACTTTCAATTCATGTATTTCGTACCTTTGAATATTGAATTGATATGCATGATTAATATGAGCGGCTAAGCACCCTTTGGTGCTAGCCTAGTTATGATTCTTTAATTGTTTTGTTTGCGTTTACCTTTACTTCCGTACAATTATTTCTAAGTGTATGCATGCATAGTTCTTTAGTAGTCACCCTTGGTTCGGTAGTTTTGAATGGTGGTAGAGGCCCATTGCCTAGGAGATATGACCAACTGACCCTAGGTGAGCGGACTGAGACGGGAAGGGTAAGATATGACCAAATAACGACCCTTTCTACTTGTGCGATTTGGCCAACTGATCACCTATCGTTTGGATGAACTTAAGAATTAGGGGGTGTAGTGTCTAAGTTCCTAACGGCCGGGCACTCACTATTTAGAATCTAGCATGTAGCGGTACTTAATGACTTCGGCTTAGGGGACCGGGAACAACAGGACTTATGATGGTGCTTTGATTTCTCTGTGGTGGCATCTTTGCTAATAGGTTAGGGCGAATTGACCAAATGTTGTCCTCTCGAATTTGACCCCACATGAAGTAATTGGAAGTAGGTAGACGTAGACATAACTAGTTAGGAGGATTAACTAGGTTAGCACCACTATTCCTCTATTGATTTCCTTTCTACCATTTAATTGCTTTTATATTATGCATTCATAGTTTAATTAATTAAAACCCTATCAAGCCATTTATATTCTGTGACAATTAGACTTAGTAATTATCCGACACATATAGCTCTTGGGACGACCTCGGCTTTACCATTTACTACACTACACACGACTGGTACACTGCCCGTTAGTGCATTAGGGTAGACCATAGGTATAGCGAGACACTATAAATATTAAGACACGGTCGAGTAAAACACGCATCAAGTTTTTGGCATTGGCTGGGGAGCTATATTAGGATTAATTTTAAGTCTTTCATTTCATATTTAAACTTTTCTCACGATCATATTTCAAGTTTTCAGGTACCATGAAAGTGGTTAACATCGATGACCTCACTCTTGAGGAATACTTGGCGTTGACTAGAGCTGATCAAGGGCCGGGTCTCACAATCGAAGCCGATGTTCGTTTCGAAATTAAAGACCAATTTATGAGGGAGCTTGGCTAACCCTTTTTCAGGAAAGCAGGGCGAAGGCATATGAGCACGTTGAAAATGTCCTATACATCGCTAGCCTTTTCAACATTCGGGAGGTGTCTCATGATGCTTTGTTATGCTCATGGTCTTCCCTATGACTCTAACGGAGCGACAAGAAGATGGATCGAAAGATTGACCGCGGGCGATTAATACTTGGGCACTACTTAAGAAACACTTTATCCAAAGATATTGCCCACCATCAAAGATTTCTAATCAACTCTTGGAGATCCACAATTTCAAACAAGAAGACGAAGAAACTCTGTATCAAGCTTGGGACAGATACAACGATCTTCTTTACAAGTGTCCTACCAATGATCTTAATAACCAGCAGAAGGTCAATATTTTCTACAAAAGGAATAAATGTAATTACGAGGCAGATCTTTGGATTATCAAGGACCTATCCCGAATATGACTCCTACTACGGCAATTGAAGCCATTCAAAAAATGGTGGACCATTCTCAAAAATGGCACGGCGGTGGAAGTAAAAGAAACCAAGGCGGAAGTTTCGACGGAATTGCAGCGATTGCTAGTAAACTTGAAAATCTTGGAAGAGATATGCTAAAAATCAAAGAAACTGTTCATGCCATCCAAGTTAAATTTAGCGTGGTAGGGACATTTGACTAAAACGTCCTCATATGAAAGAAAGATACAATCGAGGAAGCTAAATACGGGGAGAATAGGCCCTTCTACGGGGATAATCGTAATGGGTTTCGTGGAGGACCCCCACCGTATTATGGCGTAATGAGAGAAGAGCTAACACGGAAGGGATTATCAACAAGTACCTTGTAGACACTACCAAGAGGCAAAAGGAGCAAGAAGAATGGCTTAGTAATTTCCAAGATAACACATACAAAAACCTCACGTCCCACGAAACATCACTTAAGAACTTAGAAACTCTAATTGGAAAGCTTGGCGATGAGGTTCAAAGAAGGAGCGAAGAACAAAAACAACTCTACTATATGTAAGGTGTGTTTTCGACAACAACAAGTGCTCTGATGAGTCGGATACCGATGGCGAAAGTGAGTTACGCCGTAATCACACTCGAGTACGGCGTAACCCAAATTCTTGCAAAAACACAAACAACAACCCCAAAAGAAGGAATCATTGGTGTAAAAGTATTGTAATTGATAACGGAGAATGCTACAGTTTGTGGGCCTCATGTGATCCTCGAAAAACCTGCGATGGTGGTGTTGATAAGAAAAGAATAGAATATGACAGATACAAATGGACTACTCTGAATGATGAAGAAAGGGTAGCCAAGTTCTCAATTAACGAAGTGGAAGGGCCACCCATCAAGCATTACTGCAAAACCCTTACTCATCATTGAAGATGAGATCACTAACGCTTGGCCTACGTGCAATCCCTTTCGTGATTATTGCAACGGAGGAGGGAATGTGAAGAACGAAGTATGGATATGCCCAAACAAGTGGGGAGACACGGCGTTGATTTTGGAAATATATCATTAGTGATTGGTATTCCATTAGGTTCGGGGCGATAATTAATTCAACTCGTTGAGAATTTGGGCGAAATATGAGAAACACTTTCTTCGAGGAAAAACCATTAAACCCCTCGATGATATTCCTTCTGAAGATGACTATGACAAAGGAATTAGGAATCATTGGTGCGAAACAAATTAAAACCGACAGCGAACAGTTTGGGCCTCCTGCAACCCTTTTGAGTATGAATGTATTGGAGGAAGCGACGCATCGAGAGAGGGGAAGACGAATTCCTTTGGAATTGACTAATGATTCGAAAACGAGCGCCTTGGCGGATGATCTCGGATTCGACGAGTGGATCAAAATCAAATACGGAAAAATTGACCGCGTTTACCAAAAGAAAATCGGGAAGGTTATATGAGTAAAATCAACCAAACAACAAAGTTCCGATAAGGAACCGTTGATGACACCAAAGACTCGAAAACAATGATAAATCTGACATATTCTCAACCAACACGAAGATACCGATTCCGATAATGATTTCGATTATCTCAAGTTGCAAAGCGGGTTCATCGACCCGGATGATGAGATACACGAGAAGCGAAGATGCAAGCTTTTGGCATCCCATTTAAAAGGCCACCTCCTATTATAACGAAAAATTGAGTTTACGCAATACCATTTGGGGCCTGAAGAAAAATTTTGCAAGATACGGAAAATTGAAACCAAAGAATACACGGGCCTGCAACAAATGTCGGATGGGTTAGGCAACTTAATGAAAGACGTGGATGAAGTGGGAATGTTCAAAGACCCCCATAGGAGCCATGCTCGAGTCTAACAAAGACTTCGTTATTAAAGAAAAGTGCTCCTTCGGGAGACAACCCGAATTATCCCTTTCTTTTGTTTTATTTCCTTTTCTGTTGGGTTTTGTGTTTTCTAACTGTTTTCCGGGAGACAATGAAGTAATTACTGCTGCGATTCTGATCTGAAAGAGTTACGGTGTAACTCATCTTGGTGATTACGCAGTAACCAACATTTTAGCGTAGCGAAATTCTTGGCGCATTACCAATTACGGCGTAATACCATCTCAGTGGTTACGCCGTAACCATTCGCTTCTCAGCTCATACCAGTTTTTGCAAGTTACGGCGTAACTCTCTTATTGGAGTTACGACGTAACTCTCCTCTGCTTTAATTATTTCATTTTAGAACACAGTAACCTTGTATTAGTTTTTAAATGAACTTTGTGGGTGTGTTCCCTGTAAACCCTCACGAGACTTCACTCGTCCACTTGGGACACCAAGTGGTTTAAAAAGGCTTGTTGCATTCGCTAAATGCAACCGTGATTCCTACGAAAGTGAGTTAGGTTTGTTATTCATTTTTTTTTCTTTTTAGAATTATGCTTGTCGGTATTGTGATTTCAGGGATTGAAGTTTGCTCATGGCGCTTTAACGAAGACACGATCCTTTCTCGTGGGCCTTCTTCTTTTTGGAGCAAATTTCGGGGAAGTTCTCGCTCTAATTCTACCTTTCTCTTCACCTTTATTTTAATGCCTAGTACAAAAGGGACTTTGTACAATTCAAGTGGGGGGATGGGAGTAGAATTATCTCTTGAACTTTATTTCGCCCTCATTTTTCTAGTTTATTTAGAAAAATTATGCCATTTTTTTATATTTTGACATGTTTTTCCGAACCTAACTAGATTAGACCTTAGCCGAGCACATACAACCCTTGATATTACATGGTGAGATTAGCCTTATATGTTTCCTATATTTTACCCATATCCACCAAATTATGAGTGTGCCGGTAGCTTGTAAACTTTAGAACTTGGCCTTTGCATCATTTCGAGGCCATAGACGAGGTATGTTGAGTTAGCTCGATGTATTTGGACTTTTCAGTTTTAGAAGGCAGTATTATAGGATTATCACCCAAACAGCCTACCATTGTGAGTCTATCGATTAGTCACCTCGACTTTTCGACCCCCATGTGAAAACCTTTTGTTGCACTCCCCTTTAGTGCAAGATACCCCTAGATACACCCTTCTGAGCCATTCCTTTCATTTTGTCACCCCTATATATTGTTTCATTACACCCTTACACCTTAGCCTACCCTGTAGTCTTTATTTGTAATTGGGAATTTATCATTTGCCTAAGTTCAAGGTTCGAGTGGAAAGGTTTGGAAATCATGCTTTCATCGACAACAATTATGAAGATCATTGAAGATCCCCCGAATTACCATTGTTCATCTCAAGTGGGGGGATGTTATGTTATCATGTATGTTCAAAAAAAAAATTGTTGATTCAGTTATGATTTTGTAAAGTGCAATGTTATAAGCACTATAGTATGAGCTTTATTGTTTAGTATCGAGGAGGCCACATAGATCACATTTGAATATTGGAGTTGGAGTAATACCAACTGATGAAGAAAAGGTAGTGTGCCCATCACGACGTCCTCTAATGACACATCTACCTTGCATTTCATGATCCGGTCTTTAGACTTCTAAACTTGAACTTTGGGTGGACGGTAAGTGGTGATGAATTAGTTATAGATATAGACTACCTGCTTGTTTTTCATTTTACACCAATTATACATCCCATGTCTTATCCTACCCTTTAGTCATGAAGCATGTCTAGGTGATGCAGCGAGCAATCTTTGGTGTCTTGGCCATGGATTTGGTCATGTATCATTGATTTTGTCCACTTCGCCGTGACATGTTAGTAATGAGGAGTCACCCCTTAACCTTTGTCGTGTCTACCCATATTGCCTTCGAGAATTGTTTAGCCCTTAACTCCAGTGGTGGAGATTTGTGTAACCGCCAAGCTTATGATAGAATACATGCTATGACTGTGCAATTGAGTGATCACCCCGAAATTGACACTTAGAATAGTTGAGAGATTTGAGTGTTTGTTCCCCTTTCGCGAGGTGTTCGGCTTTGTTTTATTCTAGCATAAGGCATTTGTAAACTCATATTTTCCAGGTTTTGGGAGAAATCTTTTTAGGAATCTATCTAATAAGGTCTACTTGAGGGCAAGTAGAGTTCAAGTGGGGATATTTGATAACATCAAATAGTCCACGAATATTAAGTGTCAATTTCCCCCACTAATGCTCGTTATTTATATCATTTATATGGATTTACGCTTGTTTTCCATTGTTTTAAACTTTGGGTAAATTGCGAGCATTGGAGCTAAAGAGATGCGGAAATGGAAACATTACTAAGGATTTATCACGGTATGCTTATTTTGAAGAGGTTACGGCGTAACTCGTCTCTCACATTACGCCATAACTATTGCGTGACCCTGAAGTCCAACTCATTAAGAGGTTACGGCGTAACTCCTTCCAAAGATTACGACGTAACTCCATTAGGTCAAAAGAGTTTCCACGCCACGTGATACTTACGCGTAACTCTTGCATCACTTGCGGCGTAACTGGTTTATTGAAGACTACGGCGTAACCACTTATTAGGTTACGTCGTAACTAGCAGATCTAGAGCTTTTACGACGGAATAGAAGGTTACGGCGTAACTCATCTATTTGTTACGCCGTAACCTAGACCTGGCCTATAAATACTCCACGAATTCCAGCATTTCTATTCATTCCATTCCACACACAATACTCTGAGAACTTGAGAAAATACTCAAGGAAGGTCTAGGGAAGCATACGGAGCTGTTTCCAAGGGAGAAGTCACACCATTACGATAAGCTTTAGCGTTTATTATTTCTTTTACTTTCAATTCATGTATTTCGTACCTTTGAATATTGAATTGATATGCATGATTAATATGAGCGGCTAAGCACCCTTTGGTGCTAGCCTATTTATGATTCCTTAATTGTTTTATTTGCATTTACCTTTACTTCCGTACAATTATTTCTAAGTGTATGCATGTATAGTTCTTTGATAGTTACCCCTGGTTCGGTAGTTTTGAATGGCGGTAGAGGCCAATTTCCTAGGAGATATGACCAACTGACCCTAGGTGAGCGGTTGGGAGACGGGAAGGGTAAGATATGACCAACTGACGACCCTTTCTACTTGTGAATTTGACCAACTGATCACCTATCGTTTGGATGAACTTAAGAATTAGGGGGTGTAGTGTCCAAGTTCCTAACGGCCGGGCACTCACTATTTAGAATCTAGCATGTAGCGGTACTTAATGACTCGGCTTAGGGGACCGGGAACAACAGGACTTATGGCGGTGCTGATTTCTCTGTAGTGGCTTCTTTGATAGGTTAAGGCGAATTGACCAAATGCTGTCCTCTCAATTTGACCCCACGAAGTAATTGGAAGTAAGTAGACGTAGACATAACTAGTTAGGAGGATTAACTAGGTTAGCACCACTATTCCTCTATTGATTTCCTTTCTACCATTTAATTGCTTTTATATTCTGCATTCATAGTTTAATTAATTAAAACCCTATCAAGCCATTTATATTCTGTGACAATTAGACTTAGTAATTATCCGACACACATAGCTCTTGGGACGACCTCGGCTTTACCATTTACTACACTACACACGACCGGGTACACTGCCCGTTAGTGCATTAGGGTAGACCATAGGTATAGCGAGACACTATAAATATTAAGACCTTGTCAGTAAAACCTGCATCAAGTAACTACTAAACTTTCTAGTAACTGCCAAAGTTTCTAGTAAGTACCAAAGTTTCTAGTAACTGCCAAAGTTTCGAGTAAGTCTGAAGTTTTGAGTAAGTGAATATTTCGAGTAAGTAAAAGTTTCGAATAAGTTCAAAGTTTCAAGTAACTTCAACGTTTTGAGTAACTTCAAAGTTTTGAGTAACTTCAAAGTTTCGAGTAATTTCAAACTTTTGAATTTGTTGGAATTTTGTTGACTTTTCTGGCTGAGAGTTGACTTTTTACGACAAAACTTCAAATAACCATAACTTTTGAACAGTAACTCCGTTTTCAGCGAAATATGTGTCAAAACGACCGTGAGATTGAGTAGAATGATGCATGGGTTCGGGGTTGGGAAAACCTAGGGGAATAGATATCGTTCTATAGGAGAATAAGAATGCTAGAAAGAAATTTATGACGAGAAGGTGGGGTTGAGGATGATTGTTTTTATTCTTTTTTATGTTTTTTTAGAAAGTAATGGTAAAATCTCCGGGTATATGATTGGGGGTGGTACTTCTACCGATTTCTCTACTTCTACTAATTATCTAATTATCTAATTACTACGGATAGTTTATGCTAATGGAGGTGTGCTCGTATGGTGATTAAATATGTGTTCACTTAGATAATATTACTCCCTATTTATCTTTTATTGGTCGTTTGAATTATCACGTCCTTTATCTTAACGCGTTGTATTCCTATTAGTCGTAGAGGGTGCGTATTCCCTAGTTCTATGAATGTATCTCTCTTATAGAATGAACGAGTTCGGCAAGTATAATACTATTTTCCCCGACTATTCTATCGTCATAAAGCACACTCACGCAATAAATACAACGAAAGCCTAGTTGCACTCCTAAGCTTCTAACAATTAAGACAAGAGACAACGTAACAATAATCAATAACTAGGTTTCATAGATCTAAGCAAACACACAAGTAATTTAGCTAGACATGTTAAACAAGCAAGCATACACACAATCAATTGAACATGGGGTAGACACGATGATAAATTGAAATAACAAACTTATCTTGAAGTGTAAAATAGAATATGGGACCCTAGAATACCGTCCAAGTTGGACTGAAACTGAGTTAGGGTTTGCTCTCCAAATTCTACCGCTTAAAATACAGAAAAATCGAATTCTATATATAGATTTACAACTGCGACGGCGTCGCCTTTTGCTAGTGACGCCGTCAGGTTGCCGTCATTAGGGTTTCGTCTTGGCCAAGTCATCGATGGGACGACGTCAGGTAGGAAATGTGACGCCGTTAGTCTTTATCCGTGACGTCGTCTGAGTTAGATCTAGGGCGTCTGAAGTGGAAAACTGTGAGTGACGCCCTCCAGAAATAAGGCGTGACGCCGTCAGGCTTTAGCATCAGAAATTTAGTTGAGCCGTCTCGTGCACTTTTTTATCAAGTCTTCATAAAGGGACTGCATCGCCCTTTGGATGGGACGCCGTCAGGTGTTGCTGAACAGGCTTGAGTGTCTTCAATCTTGACTTTGCCATTTTCTTCACGTTTTTGCTCCTTTTCGTCCAAATATGATTCATTCTAGCATTTTGCTTCCAAAATACCTAAAAAGTGAAAAGGAACAATTTTAAGCAGTAACGGATATAAAATGTGTCAAATTAGGGCTTAAATGACCCCTTAAAAGCGTACGTTTTAAATCCTTATCAAAGAACGACACATTGAAGTTATCAACGTTTTTAAATTTTCAGAACAAATTTTCACTACAGCAACTTGCACTAACCTACAACAAACACAACTCTTACATCGTTGAATCGATCCAAGATCAACTTTATCACTCATACCTTCATCAATGGAAACTCAGCAAGAAAGTATAACAACTGCTTTTGCTTCATTCTCCAAGGCATTAAACATCAGTTACTCTAAACCAAAGATTTAAAATAATTTGAGGACAAAAACTTCTTTACATACTAAGGGATCAATCTCTACCATTCATTTTTATTATATCTAATGAATGAGATTAATCCCAACAATTAAAAAAACCCACTTTCATTCTTTTTTTTTCAAATATAAATATCTTTCAAACCGTTAATCGTTAAGTGAAAAAAAAATACTATTACGACGAGCATTTAATTATCTTTCTATAGATAGGCACTTTGATATACTTTCGACAAAAAAAAAAATTGTGTTTTTAAAGTTTTTTTTCTCGTTTTTTTACGTTATTGAAATTTGTATGAAAAAATCATATATGATTTAATACTAATTTGAATATCACGTGTGATATTAGTGTTAAATCATATATGATATGTATATCATATGTGATTTATCATATATGATTTATCATATATGATTTAACACTAGTATCACATATGATATTGCATATCATATGTGATATCACACTAATATCACATGTTATCTTCAAATTAGTGTTAAATCATATATAATATTTCATGCAAATTCATAATAAAAAATAGATGAAATAATACAATGCTTTTAATCTCAGCCATTGATTTCTTTTTAAATGGATGGTGGAGATGAGTCCCTTGGTATGTAAGAAAAGTTTGGTATGTAATTATTTTTGCTTAAAGATTAACGGTTTAAAAGATATTTAAATGATGGTTTACTTGTGTTTTTGTTTGGAAAAGATTTGATTTTGTGTGCAATAGTTTTCAACCGATTTCAAGATCACCTTTTACTCACGTTTTTTGTTTTTTTTTAAAGTTTTCAAACACTATAGTCATCCTTAAGAGACTTTAAGATTTTTATAGTGGTGTTGTAAACTTGTTTGTGCCAAACAATTTCATGAAAAAACCATAAAAATCCTTTCTTTTTATTCTCTTTCTACCTTACTTGTGTTCTTTTTCATTTTCGCAACTTTTTGCCTATTTTTTTGCTCATTTTTGCTTATCTAGCGACACAAATTACTTTAGGAGACCCTAAATAGTTTATTTATATGTTTGAGAGTGAATCTAAAAAACCTACGTGAAAACGACCTAAAAATAAAAAAAAGTTACACGTTTTCTTTTACCTATTTGAGTTCTTGTCGAAAAATATAACAATTTTTACGTGATTTGGACATAAAGTTTGCATTTTTATTGACGTTAAGACATAATAGAACTTAAATCTACATAAAAATTGGTGAAAAAAAGATCAAAAGCATGTTTTAAAGAATTCTTTTTGTGTTTATTCGCGTTTTAGTGCAAACAATGAACACGCGATCTAGCAAAACTCGGTCAAAATTGAGAAAACACCCGTTTTTTTATAAAAGTTAACTCCACTCAAAACTGGTCAAAACCCTCTCTATTCGAGAACTTACCTGAGCCAGCTTGTACGAGAACCTAACTGAGCTAGCTTGTATGAGAACTTCACCTTTGTTTCATACGACATATACACGATTTAGGCTTTAACCGATTTAGCATTAATGTTTTCCAGTTTGTCACTTTTAGTCCCTGGGAGGTGGGAGTCATTTCAAGCGTGGTCCAATTTCTCAAATTTAGTCAAAGTAAGATGACTTAACAATTAAAGTTTACCAGTTAGGCACTTTTAGTCCCTGGGCGGTGGGAGTCCTTTCAAAGAGGTCAAATTTTTTTTAACCGATTTCCACTATTGACTGCATCTATAATTCACCACTTTCATTATTACGACATCAAACAAAGGCCAAATTACGGATTTAGGTTAAAAGATTTTACAGGACTCTAAGGTTTAACGAACTTATCATTTAAGGTTTAACTGAGTAAGAGTTAACACGAACTTAACACGGACTTAACATGAACAACAACACATAATCACAACTTTACCATCATAGATCCTTAATCATTCACACATATCATTCATCATGGCTACACAAATGAATCCAAAAGTGACGATACAAATCATTGCCCAAACTGCTTCTCAAAATGGCATCATTCAAGCCGGCTCTAATAACCATCCACCCATGCTTTCCCGGGGTTCCTCCACATAATGGGAAAGCAGTATGCGACGTTTCATCAAAGACAACCTGGAGGGTGAACTACCTGGAATTCAATACATAATGGTAATTATAAACGAAAACAAGTCACTATTCCAGCCAATCCGAATGCTACCACTCCGTCTGCAGAAATCATTCGAGACCAACTTGATTTTGATCTCTCCAAAGATGAAAAAAACAGTTCAAAGACGATAAACGTGCAATTCATCTCATTCGGCAAAGAATACCCAGTGAGATATTCTCGTCTATGAATAGTTTCCCAGATGCAAAGACAATATGGGAGGCAGTTGAGCGACTGATGCAGGGAACTGTAGTGTTGGAAAAGCAAGAAAAAGAGGTGTTGTACTTATGGGAGTATGAGAAGTTCACATCGATGCTAGGAGAGACAATAGAGTCATATTATCAAAGATACTCGAGTGTGATAAATGACTAGCACAAAATGCAATTATCTTAACCGTCAAATTCATGCTTCGTCTTCAACCTAAATGAAAATGTTTCATCACTCAAGTCAAGCAGACCATGGTTCTACATGACATGACTTTTCACCAGATTTTTGATATCTTGAAGCAAATCAGGATAAGGCAAATGATGTCAGAGCAGAGCTCGGGAGATGTAAGAATGATCCATTGGCACTAATGAAAGACACATCTTTGGCATCTAACCTATCCCAAACACCAATACTGAGGCAAACAGGGCATGCACAAGCTGGATATACATCACTAGTACCACAACCTACGTATCATCAACAATCATCTACTTATGTACCACAAACTATGTATTTAATACATGTAGGTTTCAAGTAAATATACATAAAAAAAATATACAAGTATTTGCTATATTATTGCACTAATTTTATAGTATAACGTATATTTAATTAACTAATGTGAACATTTACTATGTTTAACATTTGATTAAAGTGATTGTAACTTAGAAACATGAAATAAATAATCTTAGTTAATTTGTTATATGATGATTTGAATGATTTTATTGTGACGAACCAACTTTACTATGACTTTATTCCTTTTCGTATTATTTACTGATCCAAGGTCTTTGGTCTATTAGTATGTGAGTTGCACGCCAATTTAGAGGGCATGGGTTCAAGACTCGATAGAGGCATTTGTGAGATATATTGTGATATATGTGGTATAGGGTGTCAAATTAGTTGTCGTTCAAAACAAAATTTAATTTTACTTCAATGACATTTTACGTTCTAGATTACGTTATTTTTTGTCATGTTCGGTTCAATTAATTGTTTAGAGTGGTTAACCGTGACCCGAGCCATGGCTAACGCTCATTACGGGTATTCGTTTTTCAATTACACGTCTAGTACGTTTTGGTTTCAAATAGTAAAATGAACTAACCATCCCGCAATGGTTTCAAATAGTAAAATGAACTACCCATCCCACAATGGTAGTTAAATTTTCCATATGAACAGAATCCAACCACCTCGTGAACTTTCCTAATAAATACACTATGTCTCACTAAAACTTTGCTCAAAGATTAAAGAGTATGCAAATCGTTTCGAGCAATTACATAGTTGGGCACTTGGGCTAGTAGAGGCCTTATGCAAAACTCCTATAGGAAAATAAACATGACAAATAAAAATCTATTCTAATGGTCTATCTTTAATTTCTGTGAGTTTTTCATCACTCTTGTCCACTTGCAGTAAAAAGTAACAAATATTAAGAACAAAATTTCATATCTCGTCAACATTTTGACGTTGGAAATGATTTGTTAGGCCAAAATTATATAAAGAAATATATATATTTTGAGGCCGTTAAAACTTTGAAGTCCTATATTGTAGCAGAATTCGCACATTCTCATATATTGCTCTTGTTCAAGTTTTGAAATTATGTAGTTCTAGAAATTTTCATAAAATATAGTGAGTAACATAAAAACATGAACATGTGTTATAAAATTATGCATGTTCTGGAATGTCATCGTGGGTGGATGGTCCCATTTGGAGGATTGCTACCATGCTTTCGTCCATATTCACGATCAAACTTGATCAGAACTAGGCCACGACTCTTTATCTTCACTTTCATCCTTCAACGTTGTACACCTCAGATTTTATGGTTGGTTGCAAGGACAACATGATTTTATGTCACAAATATGTCTTCTTTGGTTGTATTGATCATGTATGAGGAAATCATAAGCCTTCAGGTCATTAATTTTATACTACATGTAACACACAAAACACTCTTTCTCATAAAATTTTACAAGAAACTCTTTAATACATATCTAAATAGTTCAAATTAATTTGCGACATATGTAAGGAATTAATACAATGTGTAATGCATTAAACAAGAGTTTTATATAACTAAATATTTAAGACATCTATTAATGTACTTTGAATGTCAATTTTTTTTCTTGATTATTGACATTTAAAATACTACCAGATAATTCACGTATTGCGGCGGCGGATACCATACAATTAATAATTTTGAGAATTTTTTTGGCTTATTTATGATCTTATTGTTTAAAAAATATATAATTATGCAAGAATTTGATCATTTAAAATTTTGCTAATTTGTTATTTTTGAGTCAAGATAACTAGTACATGTATATAATATTTGTTTATTTATCTTAATATTCAGGTTTTAGCATATGATATATCCGATAGAAATTTGTTGTGATTTTGTGGCTAAGCTTGTATGTTTATGTGCAACAAAACACATGTGTTGACACTCTTTTTGATAATTTTTTTTGTCACATTTATTTGGTCACTAAACAATAAGTTTTTTTTGTAACGAGTAAGTGTTATCGGAGGAGTTCAATTGTGAGAACGTTTATTATTGGTGGTTTAGATAAGCAAATATGGTAGATAATGCCGTGCTATGGAACGAGTTGAATCCCAAGTGTTGTCGAGTTATAAAGTTTTGAAAGTATAGAGTTTGTGGAGTTGTTTGTGGAGTCCTTTTATGGGTCTCAACTAGTATTTGCATAAATTAAAGTATATATGTCAAGTCTTATGTTATAGTTATGGGTTAAAGTGTTTGTAAAATGGTTGTTTGGCAAAATACCCGTATCTTTGTAAATCACGTTTCCGCACGCCATTTAGACCAAGTATGTTAAGTATGAATACGTTAATGATGTATATGCTGTTTAAATGAATTTTAAAAGTTTTGATATAATATCGTTGTCAAAGAAATATATAAAAAAGTTAATGATCGAGCCGTTTTGGGGTGACATCATGCTTTTAATGCTATAAATATAAATATATAATGTTTTAATAACTTTAGTAGTTACAAAATTTGAAATGCATATTAATTGACAAAGAGAAAAAAGAGCTTAAACATATCCATTTTTGATTCTCAACTACAATCAAAGGTATTATTCAAGGTCATTCATTAACAATTGTACATATCACTTAACTTTTTATATAAATGTTGTGTATTGTATGTATATTTGTGTGAATTTTGTGTATTGTATGTACATATATGTGAATTTTGTTAATTACAATATTTCTTTCATGTAATTTAGGACTCATGACGAATTCACATGTATCCAACAAATCGTATTGCTTGGTTGATTGATTTACGGTACTAAGGTATATATTCGAAACTTTCAATTCAAGCTATCTATAACATTTTTGTAATAATCATTTTGTATAGTTAGGTAGATAGAAATCATACATGTACTTATAGGTTTATAACCGTCCAAAATTAATCTACAGGCACATATCGATCAGGATTACCATGACCCTAATTACCCCATCCACATGCATACGTTAACAGCCAAATCGTTAAAGGTCAATTTTTTCTTTGTCTATATTATATGTTGCCGCAGCTAAATAAAATACGTTATTGCACAGAAAGTAACTTTCAACAACTTCCTAAAGCTCAAACGTTGAAAAATCCATTATAAAAACTCTTTCAGCACATTTTGGCTCCAAGAACAATACACAGACTTCAAAAACGCCATTCTTTTAAGCTTCGGTACATTATGGCTAAAGAAACTCAAGACTCAACTTTCCTCCCTATACAAGAAACAATAGTACATAACAACAAGACGGCCCGAGCCATAGAGCTCGTGATTCTTGCTCTTCTCACTTCCCTTCTTGTGTATCGAGTCTTTTCTTTCAAAAACCAAGACCGTTACCTTCCATGGCTAGTTGCTTTTCTGTGCGAGTCGTGGTTCACTTTCTACTGGATTCTATCCGTGTCTACCAATGGAACCAAAGCACCACCGTCACGTATCCCGAGAGACTCTTGAAGAGGTAAAATCGACTTCACACTTTGCAATTTCTGAGTGTTCTTATTTGTTGAAATCATTAAATTTTTTGCCTGGATTCGTCGTGACACTCAATTATTACTGCTGAGACTTTTGTTAGTTGTTTATTATGCTTATTTAATGTTTATTAGATAATAGATAGTGGTTTTTCAAGCGCTTGCTTGAGGTATGTGGTACTTCAGACACATTTCATTCTGCTTATTTTTTATGCTTAATATGTTGACACATTTCATTCTGCTTATTTTTTATGCTTAATATGTTTTAACGGGATAATCCCTTTACTAAAAAATAAAAAATAAATAAATAAATTAAAAAGAAAAATAGTAATAGCTAAGTCTCATTATTACCCAAGATCCTATCTTTCATTTTCATATATATAATGAATCGTTTAACAAAGATCATATCTTTCATTTTCATATATAGAATGAATCATTTAACTCCACAAAAACCGGGTTCTATACGCATTTTGAATAGAGTCCCTTCCCTTTGAGCCTCTATGTAAAACCAGGCTCTATGATCATTTTCAACCAGGCTCTATGCCCTTTTATGTAGTAGTGTGAATAAAATTTCTCCAACTAATTAAACACTACAGACCTGTATATATTTATAATTTTTTTTTATTAAAGACTACAATGTTAAATTATTACTATGTAGTAAACTTTGAAAATAATAACAATCGCCTATTTAAACTATGTTTATATCTGATAACAAGATTTATATCATCCGTTATCATATATAACCATAATTAAATAGACGATAGTTGTTTCCTTGTGCTTACAAGTGATAAAATCAAAAGTTAGACATTTGTTTCGTAGATATCTTTGTCACCACTGCGGATCCAATATTAGAACCGTCTATCATAACTATGAATACGGTGTTATCCTTATTAGCCGTAGATTATCCAGCCGGCAAGTTAGCTCTTTACTTGTCTGATGATGGTTGTTCGCCTCTTACGTATTATTCACTCGTTGAGACAACAAAATTTGCAAAACTTTGGATCCCTTTTTGCAAAAAGTATAACGTTCAAGTTAGAGCTCCGTTTCGATACTTTACTCCCGAGTCCACACCGTCAGGAGATGATTCATTAGAGTTCCAACAAGAATGGAAAAATATGAAGGTAATAATTTACTAATTCGGGATCTCTTCAAAGGTACAAAAAAATTTGCTTCAATTTGCATCAGTATCCCTTTTCTTGGATATCTCTTTCGTGATCACCAATCTGATATTTTGTCTCTGGATCATTCATAGTATTAGTAGAAAATTTAATTACGCTTGTAAAAATATTGTGTAACTTTGTTTATTTGTCTCTAGCTTATTGCTAGAGCTTTAACAAAAAAATGTGCCGCTCAAAAAAAATCTAGAGGGAGGGATTAATGAAGTTAGTATGGTATTTGAGTAACATTAGTACTAATGTGAGACATTCGAGTAAAAAATCACAAAAGAAACTACTAATAAGTTTAATGTACAATTGGCCAAATTAGTATGCATCAAAGTAACAAATTCCCTTTCGTGCAATATTATTCAAGTTGAACACATATTCCATTGGTCCGGATGTTATCCTTATGCATTTATATATGTGGTTGATAGAAACTTTGCGGTGCCCATTTTCATCACGTTGGCATTTTATTTTTGTATGTATATGATTACTGAACGAATATGGCGATCTTTACAAAAAGATAGATCTTGCAGCTCAAGGGCCATTCACATGTGACCGCAATTCTGATTTTGGCATCTTCTGTGATGTCAACCGGTCGGACCACCCGGCTATCATCAAGGTACTACGTTCATATATTTTCTATTGCCATTTGATGTTAAAACATAATATACGTACAATATTCGCTGATACGATGATATGCGAGGTATGCAGGTATAATGTCAAATTTTGATATGGGCCCGTATTTGATAGATAAGTTACAGAAAGAATATGCTTGTCTTGAAATGGGTTAGGGCAACAGTTTTATAAAGTTAAAGGATATGTTGCCAATTTTTTAGAACATGTTACCAACAATGAAAAAATAATAGTTACTAGCTAATATTAGGACTGGTCACGGACTTTGGCTCATTTGGGCTCGCCTCTAAATTGATCTATAATCCCTAATAAAAAGAATGAGCTTATTACCAATTGTGATAGTATACATACCTAATTACTCCTTATTTTCCTTGCTCTTGAGACATGCGTGATTTACCTCCGTATGTTGATCAAGGGACTAGCCAGTGGGGGACTCCCGAGGGTGGCGTTCACACACACTACAACATTCGCCGACTTTGACGGCGTTTGACTTCGCCAGGGACATGTCCTGTTATACCATTCAGGACATGTGCGGCTCCCACAAATCACTTCGGGGAATACTTCCACAACTTTTCTTGGGAGTTGGGTTCCGCCAGTAGGTGTCACCGGTCAAACATGTCCGACATGGCATGTGGTTTTGCAGGGGACTCATTCCGAGGAAAATGGCAACTAAAGTTTATCACGTAACCTCTTCAAGTGACATGTCCTGGGAAATTGAAACTAAAAACTAAATCTTTGTCAAAACTTTGGCGGGGAGATTTAATAGGTGAATCTTCGCGCTGAAATTCTTTGAAATGGTATTCAAATTTTTCAATTTCTCGGAAAAATCTACAATGTAAACCAATTTTCAACCTATTTTATGCTACAACAACACAAAATCGCTAAAAATAATATCATATATAACCAAATGGTCCAAATTCGCTACAACACAATCAATAACCTAAAATCGCCAATGGTCCAAAAACTATACATACAGCTACGCATAAAATGGTCCAAAACTATACTTATAATCCATTTAACGGGAATCATAAACATGTTATTCTCTACAAACATATCCTAACACATAAGGTTGAACTATTCGTTACTGGTGGTTTTGTCGGTTGACTTCAGATATCTTCTGGCTTTTGGGGGTTTGTTTAAACATATAGTATTTTAAAATAGTTTAGGTTTTAGGTAATGAAACTATCCAAGGCATGAGGATAAAAAGACCCTTTAAACCATTAGGGTTGAATTGGTCATTTAACAATTAGGGTAGGAGAGTAGGATGGTGGATTTTGGGACCTAAACCAAGATCTTGGCGAGTGTTGGGGGTTGCTTTATGTGTAGCACTTTCTAGGTTAATGAGATAAATGTTGTGTTGATGCTTTGTGATACAAAAGATTTGATCGTGTTTAGCGTGACTATTTGAACAGTGTGTATATGGTTGAAGTTCTTTGAAAACAAAGGAATGATGTAGTGTGGCTAAGTGCTATGCAACAAAACATAGAGTGCCATTGATGTAGTTCATAGCACCAAACTGACCAGTTAAAAAAAATCCCGTTATGATCAATGAATTTGTTTAAGAGTTTGAATTTCTTAAACAACATTGTTTGATCATAATGGATTAACTTCTTCTAAGCGACGATAACTCTCTGCCAATAGTATAATCAATAGTGTATATTATCAAACAACAAAAATGAACTAGAAATCAATGGCAACTCTGATGGTTTCTGGCAAGGAGGTACACGGTTTCTTGGTCCACAAGATACTGAAAGTGTACTGACAGGTATCTTGTTATGGTTTGTTATGGTTACCTGATGATGAGGGTTGAATCTTGAAGGGTAAAAAGAACTAGACATCAATGGAAACTCTATGATCAAGGTAGTATAATCAGCCATTGTATTATACTAGACACACTAACATCATTCCTTTGTTTTCAGCAACCTTCAACCATATACATTTGTTCAAATAATAGTCGTGTAAACGATCAAATCTTTTGTATCTGAAGATCATCACAACAATGATCTCATTAACATAGTTAAAGTGCTTTATTAGCATGAGAACAGACCCAACTTACCCATAGATCTTAGTTTAGGTCCCAAAATCCACCATCCTACTTCTCTACACACTAATTGTTAAAATGACCAATTCAACCCTAATGGTTTAAAGGGTCTTTTTGATACCGTCTTGGATAGTTCTCATTATCTAAAACCTAAACTATTTAAAAATACATAACGACATATCTTACCTTTGGTCTGTTTGTGGTCATGGGTTTGCACTCGGTGACAGTGAACACTATATTCCTAAAGTAAAAACAAAGCACATATTAAAACTATATTATTGAACGTTAACAAATCACTAGAATTCATGTACTCTTTTACCGTGTGCATTGACCACCTACATTAAAACGCCTTTACTTATATATCAACGTGCAAGCAAATAAAAGATGAATTAGAGGTGTTATTAAAACTTTGTTATTTACTTATTATATAGAAAAATATGCAACTAAAAAGCGAAAGTTATTATAACACAACTTTCACTTTTACTTTTTATACATGTAGTTGCACAAAGCTTAACTAGCAACTAACTTCCATCTCTCGGTATTACTTCCATGAATGTAACCAAACTAGCGGTCCCAAAGCTTAACCAAACTGCCTTGGGCCAAAGCTTAACAAACTAACCAAGCTGGTCCTAACAAAATATTACCAACTGAAAAAAAAATACATATATGAAGTAATATCACGCCTAACAAAATATTACCAACAAAATAAGCTAAATTGCGCAGCCAAATATTAATCATTCACGGGATTAAAAAAATAAAGCATAATAAGAAAAAAAAAAATGATGAATGAACCGTTATGTAGTGGTGAAAGAAAAAATCTAGTCAAAGAAAAAAATACATATATGGAGTAATATTGCACAGCCAATGTTCAATATATAGTAAGAAGAATGAATGACAGTTATGTAGTGGTGATGGAAGCGCCTTGATGATGTATTGGTGTAGTCAGGTGGTCCGTGGTGAAGATGAAAGAGTGAGATTAATAATTCATGAAGATGAAGGAGGCTGCGCGAGTGAGTTTTTTTTGTCTCATTTGTGAAAACATAGGAGATTAATAATTGAGTCATTTTACGATTCATTTTCGCAGGGGACAAGTCGAAAAATATGTTATCTTTTGCATGAATTTTACCGGTGGACGTGTCCCGGGGAAGGTTAGGATAAAAAGAGTAAAAACGGTGGGAGGAAAATAATAAAATTGCTAAAGACGTGTCACGGCATCTTAAACTTCGTGTATTGAAAAATCTGTTATTATCATTGACAATATGCCCAAATAATTAATACTTATCGATGTGGTGAACTATCCGTTATAGTTCATTAA